>LPNX010974458.1:0-215553 GCA_001517045.1 Pseudotsuga menziesii
GCTGCCCCTCACCTCAAGCACTGCCCACAGTAATCTCTTGCCCTGAAATATAATAAATAAGCCCACGTCTTTAATAGAGACTTAGTGATATGGATGGATTATATATTATTACTGACTGTTATTGCCCATCTATAAATGTCGATAGAACCATTCCCTTTCAAGCCAGTTTGCGTTGTTTCCATCTCCGAGACAAAGCATCCCATTTCTCTGGTGTGCTTATTATTATCTGGCCCTTTTTAAGGAGCTTCAAATCAGTTGCAAATTCACCTGTCAGCTCAACTACTTTCAGTTCCAATCCTTTGCCAAATTTCTGCTCCCAATCCCGATATCGCTCTTTGGCAAGAGCTTCTATAGGAGCAATATAGACACATCGAAATACACTGTTTGTGCCTTTTTGATGCAATCGTAGTAAAGCAAACTCAGCACAGATAGTCTTACCGCTACCAGTAGGTGCTGCAACTAAAACATTATCATCTGAGTTATAAAGCACAGTAAATACCTGAGTTTGAATAGGATTGAAGTGTCTAAACTGTTGATAAAGTGCTTCATATGAGGGATTTCTTAACGCAGACACAGGAAGTGGCTGCAAGTCTAGCAACTCAGTAAAAACAAAAATGGCATCTTGACAGAGCATGATCCTGTCCTTTTTATGTAAATGAGTCTTTCTACTTTTATCTTTCGGTTAGCCTCATCTTATGGATAGTGAGGGTGACAAGTCTCGGATGGTATTTTTATGATTGATTGTTATGGAGTCTTTATGATAATATGCTAGAGGAATTTGTATCATGATTTGGGAGGAAATCTGGAATTATGTTCTTTTATGTAGGCATTTACATTGACAGAGATGGTGACCTCTTTAGGGTGACGTGATGCAGTTTGGTTCAATGTTTTATTTTGACAGGTTGTATATGGGACATGTTAATATGGCATTCTGTATATGGCCAAGGATTTGGTGTTTTTGACAATGAATCCCTTTTTGGCAAAGGATATGTTTAGTGCTTTCAGTACGGAAAGTTTTGCTATGGTTATATTTGTTGTTAGGATCCTCGGTACTATGTAGAAGTGTTATCACTGCATATATACTACAGTTTGGGATTGATACCTGTAGGCATATACAAGGGCAGTGATAGTGACCTCTTTAGAGTGACATGCTACAGTTTGATTCAATGTTTCTTCGACGGAATGTATATGGGACAATATGGTTTGACTTAGGATTTGGTTTTGACAATGAATCATTTTTGACAATGAACCAGGTTGTTCTTCACACCACATTCCAATATTATAATACCTCGACATAATCAATAGATATAATACTAATGCCGCCACCCCCAATGCATTAAACATTCGACATTTAAAACTTTAAACTTTAAACATATGTCGCCACCCCAATCAATAGCAATTTACAATTAATTTAAAAAAAAAAAAATTAACAGTCGTCGCTTAAGCGACGCTTATAAGTGTCGCTTATCCGACAGTTTACAATTATTTAAAAAAAAAAAATTAACAGTCGTCGCTTATGCGACGCTTATAAGTGTCGCTTATCCGACAGTTTACAATTTTTTTTTTTTTTAAAATTAACAGTTGTCGCTTATGCGACGCTTATAAGTGTCGCTTATCCGACGCGTAGTCTTTCACCGATGCTTATAAGTGTCGCTTATCCGATGCCTAGTGGGTCTAAAAGTTTTTAAAAATTTGTCATTGTCGCTTAATAAGTGTCGGATAACCGACGAGTTAAATTCAAGCGACGGTTAACTAAGTGTCGCTTAAGCGACGGTTGCTTAAGTGTCGCTTAACCGATGACAAGTTTCCGACGCTTCAAAAAAAACCAAAGTGTCGTACATGCGACGGGGAAGTGTCGAAAATCCGACATGACGGCCGTCGGATTTTTGGTCAAAATGTAGTAGTGAACTAGCTCAATGTGTTCATAGCAAAGAAAATATCTAGTCTCGTATTTGTCAGGTACATCAAGGACCCAATCATCTAATGATACATCGTAGCATCAACCGTTTTTAATGAAGCATCACTCAATAGCTTCAGGTTCGATGCCATAGGTGTGGTCATGGTGTTGTAGTCCATCATTCTAAATCTCTTCAGGATCTCTACTGCATACTTCCCTTGTCCTAGGGAAATTCCATCTGCATTCTGCCACACCTCCATTCCTAGAAAGTAGTGCATCATACCCAAGTCCTTCATCTTGAACTCGACAGAAAACGTCCTCTTCGTATCAGTAATCAACTCATACATACCTGTTACAAACAGATCATCTACATATCGTAGGAGTATCACTGGGTTCCCTTCTTTAATCTTGTAGTAAAGATTGGAATCTACTTTACTCTTGGTAAAGTCCAAAGTGGATAGGAAGCTATCAATTCTTGCGTACCATGTCCTGGGTGCCTGTTTCAAATTATACAAGGATTTCTTCAATTTACACACATGAGTCTCCCTGTCATGTGTCTCAAAACCGAGTGGATTCTCCACATACACTTCCTCTTCCATTACACCATTCAAGAAAGCAGTCTTGGCATCCATCTAGTGTACCTTCCATTTCATCACTGCAACCAGAGCAAGTACTAATTTAATGGAAGTGTATCTGGCTACAGGTGCAAAATTTTCTTCATAATCTATTCCTTCTTTCAGGGAGAAGACATGAGCCACAAATATTGCTTTATATTTCTCTATACTGCCATTTGCAGCATGCTTGATCTTGTATATCCACTTGGAATTCATGATAGACTTCCCCTTTGGTCTAGGGACAACATCCTAGACATCATTCTTCATGATCGACTGGTGCTCCTCGATCATAGAATCCTTCCATTCTTTGTTTTCTGTCACTTCTTCATAGTTGGAAGGTTCTTTATCAATGATGTCACATAACCAGAGTAGGACCTAGTTCTTTTCCTTTCTCTATGTATTTCTTTTGGATCCCCATATCTTTCTGCACCTTGAATATCCTCTCGTACCCATGCAGGTTTCCTCTTATGAGGATTCTTCTCTTGGGGTGGATCTACATGTTCATGGGGTTCTTCTATTTCTCGATCTTCATCTTGATTTTTATTGTTCATAGTTGTATCTTGAATTATGGGTACTTTTGTTTCTTCAGAGTCTTCAACTAGTCTCTTTATAGATTTGTTGTAAGTTGAATCTCCGTTGAATGTTACATCTCTACTTATGTCGATCTTCTTGAATCCCGGGAAGTATATTTTATAATATTTCGAGCTTTCACTATATCCCACAAATACACCCTTCTTTACAAAAGGATCTAACTTTGTCCTCTTTTATTTTGGACTATGTATGTATATAGGACAACCAAATATTCTGAGATGGATGACTTCTGGTTTCTTATCGAAAAATACTTCTTCAGGTGTCTTGTTCTCGAGTACTCTGTGTGGAGTACAGTTCTATACATATACCACTATTCTGGCAGCTTTTGCCCATATATGATGGGAATATCTTGATCATGAATCATGCCCTTGTAGCTTCCATGATCGTTCTAATCTTCCTTTATGCAACCCCATTATGTTGTGGATTATATGGAGTGGTTGACTCCCTCTTAATCCTTGAATCTTTGCATAATTCTTTGAATTCATTTGATGTGAATTCTCCACCATTATCTAATCGAAAGGTCTTGATCTTATTTTCTGTGTGGTTCTCGATCAAGGCTTTGAATTCCTTGAACTTGCTGAATACTTCATCTTTGTTCTTCATGAAGTATATCCATGTCTTCCTAGAAAAATCATCAATAAAAGAAACATAGTATACATACCTGCTTAATGAACTGGATGACATCCGACCGCATACATCGGAGTGAATGATTTCCAAGATTCCTTTTTCCTTTCTCTCATCCTTTGCACACACCGTCATGTTTTGTCTGTATTTCTGGAAGACCTTCAATATCTTTGCTTGCAAGTGGTAGTGTTCTGTAGTGCACATGTGCAAGCCTTCTATGCCAAAGTTCATTTGGTTCTACTAATTTATGAACCAAATCTTGTTTTGGTTGGCCCTTCAATTTGTATAGACCTCCTTCTTGTTCCCCAATCACTACTACATCATCAAAGTCTTTCCCTTTGGCCACATAAGAACTTGGCCATCTACAAATGCAAGCTTCGTGCCTTTTGCATCCAATGCAGGTATGGAGAGGAGGTTCTTCTTTAGTCCTGGTACAAACAATATATCCTTCATCTTCATAGACTTTCCAGAGTCTAGCTTATAGTAGGATTCACCACTACTTTTTATTGGATACTGGTAGTCATCCCCAAGTTTCACCTTGTGAGGTGACTCATGTTCAGATAGTTAAACAAAGGATTCTTTGAATCCCATCATATGTTTGGAAGCCCCACTGTCTATAAGACAATCATTGCTTCCATGTGTGATAGTTCTCATGAGAGAAGAAATCAAAACATATTCTTCATCACTTGAAGAATCAACACTTTCTTGTTTGATTCTCTTTGTGGAAGGTTAATCATCCTCTGCAGCATGAGCATGATGTCTTCTCTTGTTTCCCTCCTTCCTTTGAGAGATATGTTTGTTCTTAGGACAATATCTAGAAAAGTTTCCTCTTTCATCACATGTATAGCATCTGATTTTAGATAAATCTCTGTTAGATCTTCTAGTGTTATCTTTCTGGTGGAAGTGCTTACCTTTGGGGTGATGAAAGTATCTTCTGCTTTTCGTGGAGTGTATTGTGAGAGCTTGATATTCACTTCCCATATTTTATTCTTGGGATATTATTCGAGCTTCTTCTTATGATCACTCTTCCCACAGCCTACTAAACTTGACTAGCTTCTTTCTTGCACAAATCCCTTGAATGAAGGAGTCCCATGATCTAGGTAGACCATTCCAGGTGGTCATCACAATTTTTGAATTCTCCACTTCTTCATCTACCACTTCTAGTTGTTCCTTGATCTGTAAGAACCTTGTAAAGTAAGACTATATGGTCTCTGCATTCTGGATATTTACATTCTTCAATTGGTTTCTCAGAGTCATCTTTCAATTTATGTTCTTTCCTTCAAACATTTTGGTTAGGGCATCAAACATAGCTTTAGGTGTCTTTAGGGAGGACACCTATGGTATGAGGTGATCTTTAATTGAATAAGAAATAATCCTATTAGCCATGACCAATTTATTTTTGTGTAAGGCATTAGCCTCATATCCCTTTGGAACTAGAACCTCTTCATTGATATAAGAGTCTAACTCATTTTCTTCTAGGACCAGGGTGATCCTATACTTCCAAGCTCGGAATTTATCATCTCCCTCAAGCTTTTCATCAATATTGGTATGATGAGACATTTTAACTAAGAACCTTAAATGGAAATGTAAAATATTTAGATCTCACCAGGTTAAGATGTCGGAACTAGATCTGGAGCTGAATCTCTGTAGAGCTGGTTCAGGAGCATATTAGGGTTTGACTTTCCTAGAGTTCTGTCCAACTAAAAACTTTGATCTTGATCTATAAAATTCTATTTTTAGGAGGAGATCAATCCAGGCCTGGGCTCATTCAAAAATTCCACTTCTGTGGAAAGCCCTAATTTCCAGCAGTAGTGTCAGGTAAAAAACTGAAAATGCTCAGAATCAGATTCTGTTTCGATAGAAAGATGCGCCCTCGAGAGGAGAGTTAGTCCAACCTTCTTTTGCTGAAAATATGTGGAGAGAGATCAAAAAAATAGGAGGCCCTAGTTTCGGCAGCTGCACAATGTCTTCTTCTCAGGTTAGCTCTGATTCCATGTTAGATTTTTATCATTCAAGCTAGCATTATCTTAGGATCTTTAACTAAGAGAATAACAAGCACAACAATCAAACAAAATAGACAATAGACACAAATATTTTCCTCTGTGAAACCATAAAGTAAAACCCAAAAATAGTAAGATGATCTCTCGACAGCAGTAGTCTCTCTCTCTTATCCCAACTTCTTCTTTCTCTATCAGTCATGCGCTACAACTGAGTGTGATTGAATGTGTGATAAATAGAGAGGCTCACTCTCTATTTATACTAATTCTTGACTTGACAATAACTCACTAGGGCTGACTTCTCTAGGATATTCTAATAACCCTGGGGCCACACAACTACGAGGACTTTAACCCTAGATCAATAAGGAGGGTTACCCTCTATGACTTTAGATGACTTGTTTACATTATTAAATCTCCCGATAGGAACATCAGGGCATGACATGACTCAATTACATTACAAATACTTCCCGGAATAAACATCAGGGTACAATACATAAAATATACAAGTAAATGCATTTTGAAGTTACAAATACATCAACAATGAGCCCCACGAAATATAAGGCGTATTTCTTAAATGGTTCAACCAACACCTTTGGATGTAATGTAATTTCATTGGACCTCACTAGTAACCAATTCTTTGGAAACTATCACAACCTTTAACATATTATTTGGTGTCCTTGAAAATAGAATGTCAATAATACACAACATGTACTACCTTGTAAAAAAAATTTCTATGTGAAAAATGTCCACCACATGGTTCATCATGGCATGTTTTTAGATATCAAATCTTTCATCTTCACATACACACCTCTTGATGATGATATCTGGCATTGTATCGAATATATCACCACCAATCCATGAATAGGTGGAACTTTATTGAATGATATTTTTATTTTCTAGAGATGATAAATGCGATGGAAGCTTTCCTGAGGCTAAGTAATTAGCAACACCAACAAACCAAGGAGAATTCATAGAAATTGGAAATAAGTGTTCATCAGGGAAATTATCATCTACAAGCACAACATTACCTTCACTTTTCAATCTAGAAAGGAAATCAATGACCATGTTTTCATTACCTGGTCTATCCACGATCATAAAATTGAACTCCTGTAGCAGAATAAGCCATTGTGTAATCCTACCATTCGTAACTAGTTTATTCGTCAAATATCATATAGTAGAATGATCAATATGAATATATAATTCATATCTCATAATATAATGATTGAATTTATTAATAGCATGCACTACAACTAGAAATTATTTCTCTGTAACTGTATTATTCAGTTCGATAGGTGCAATATTTTTCTTAATATAGTAAATGACATACTATATCTGATTTTATTTATTCCCGAGGACAAACCCTCAATCAAATTTTGAAGGAATTTGTGGATATTTGAAATGGGAGAGACCAATGAGGCCCCTTAGTATAGGAGTGACAAAAAACATATTCTTAAAAGTGTTAAAAACACATTGATAGCTAGCATCCCAAAGAAAACTAACGTCTTTGAAAAACAATTTGAAGAGAGGGGAAACAATCTGAGTGAATTTTCCAATGAATCGCCTATAGTACCTAGCGTGGCCAAGAAAAAATCTCACCTCTTTCTGAGTTTTAGGGACTATTAGTTTTCTAAGGGTTTCTATTTTATAAAGGTCCAATTGAATCCCTACATCAGAGATAACATGTCCTAAAACTAACCCCCTTTTTAACAACATTTTGCATTTCTAATTACTCAAATAAAAATTTTCCTCTTGGAATCTAATCAATGATTTTTCAAGATTTTCCAAGGCCTCTTCAAATGTATTTCCATATATGGTAAAATCATCTATATATACCTCTACAAAATCATGAATATGGTATAAAAAGATTCCCAAGAATTCCCTTTGAAATGTGGAGGGGGAGTTACACATGGCAAAGGGAAGAACACAATAGGTGAAAGTTCACCATGGGAAAGTGAACATGTTTTTCTCATGATATTCTGGAAACATCTGGATCTGTTTATACTCGTTGAACCCATCTAAGAACAATAAATATTTCTTTCTAAACAAGGTATCTAAAAATTTATCAATGAAAGGTAGGGGGAAATAGTATTTCATTGTAGCCTTGTTTAATTCTTAGTAATCTATGAAAATATGCCATTTTCCATTTTTGGGGGTGACTGCAACTGAAGGTGAAACCCACTTGTTGTCGGATATGGGGTAAATATAATTGGAATCTAATAGTTTCTACAATTGTTCTTTAACAACCTACTTAAGGGCTGGGTTCATTATTCATTTTTGTTTCCTAACATGTCAAGAATTGACATGGGTGTAAACGTGATGAGAAAAATTCCTAGGATTGATCCCTTCGTAAAATTTGGATCAACTTCCCTTGTTGAAGATCAGACAATTGATTACTAACATGCAGAAACTTACCTAGTTTAATCTCCACCAAAGTGTTGTAACAACTTTCCTCTTGCAAGGTGGATGTAATACAAAATAAGGGAAAAGTCATCTAATCACTTGTATCTTGTATGTCATTCATCACAACATGATCTAAAGGAAATAAAAATAAACTAGCTGACTAATAAAACTAAGAACCACAAAGAAAAGTATGAAGTTGATTATCCTTGGTCTCTTCCTAAAATTTTATTACCTAGTCAAAAATGGAAATGGGTTGAACAATTTCTTCATCACTAGATGAATTGTCTTCCCATGGAATGTATTCAGTCTCTACCAGGGGTCTTTCTAGTGTAAATAATGTTATTTGTTTAACTGCATCCCCTTGCGAGATGATCATGTTACCGAATTGTTACAGAGAGAAATTCCTATGGCTTGGGGGTACCACCATAGACAGCTTGACTCCAGAAATCAATCCTTTCCAATATGCAATAGAAATTAAATATCTAGCACTAAAGGATCAGACCTCCTACCTTATTCCAAATGGTTGAAGTAGATCCCCATTGAGCTTTCCAACTTCATATTGAATTGATAGATTACTTCCTCAACAACAAGTAAACAATCCAAGCATACTATATGTATTGGTGTTAGATCTATTCTAGCATATATAATCAACATTGTATAAGCATTTGAAAACATCCATGGATAAAATATTTATTCAAACATACATTATTGGACAGGAAAAGATATTTATATTACTATAAAATCAGAGATTACAATGGATACAACCTATGTCAGCACATCTGCGAATCGGAGAAACTGAATCCCCCACTTGGGACTCCACCACCTCAATCCTCCATCTCTCGATAGAAATCTCACAAGCAAAAGGAAAGCTTGGGAAGAACAAAAAAGTGCTCCAAGGGACAAAGGGATGCAGACTCAAGCATAAGTTTCGGAAACAATGGACTATAGTTTCTTTGCTCTCAATTCTCTCATATGCTTTCAATGTACCATAGAGTTCCTTATATAGCTTTTCAAAGGGGTGATGAAAGGTCGAATCCGAGCGATATCAAGGCATAGGGAAGGCCACGAGTCAAGTGAGTTGGATCCATGTCAAGAAAAACTCCAAAAGTATTTGGATTATGCACACATCCCGATGTACACGGTTTTATGGGTCAAACCCATGTATACACGCGATTAAGGGTTTAAAAGCAGCGCATATCAATTTACACATGTTTTTAGGGATGGTCAAGGAAAGGACAAAAAATGGTCCAAGGGGTCTAAGGAGTCTGCAGAGGGATAGGGTAAGGCCATACAAAGTGTGATTCACCTGGAGTGGTGAAATCAGCTATAATAGATGCCCCTTAATGTGTGAGGTAAGAGGGGTCATAAGATGGCCGAAATACATTATAAGTCCATCCCAGAAGTGGAGTGATGAAGAATCCCAAATGGAAGACCAGCCACCCAATCAGCACAGTACAATGATACAACTCTGCACATAACTACAAATACATATAGCAGTCTCGGATACATAAGAGTACAATGGCCATGAATAGGCATGATACAAGATATCACATAAGTGGTCATTGCCATGTACAATATACATAAATCAGAATCTCCATGATGAAGATATACAAAGGACCATGATCTCCATAATGATTGAAGATACACAATAGATCAAGATATCCATAAGAGATAGAAATGTCTGACATATACTGGAATCAAGTCACGATAGTTGAAATCTCATGAACACTGGCACGATCAAGGAGGTAGCATATAAGAGATTCCACCAATCTAGAAGGTCTTCTACACAAACCGCTATGAGTACATGTCCTACTATGTGAATAGAGGTGTCGAGGTTGAACATAGTAGTCCATCATCTGATTACCGGTCATTGATGTATACCATTAACAGACATGAGATCACCCACCGATAATGAAAATGGGAATCAAGGTACTAGAGTGAAAACTAACAAGTGTGAATAAATGTGTTGAGGTCAAACACTTGAGAGGATCCATTGATCAGGAGACATTGATGTATTCCCAAAGACTGTCGATGGTGAGAGAACCTACCATTGATGACTGCAAGTCTTAAGGCACTCAAAATGACTCTAGATTCCAATCCCAGAATAAATGATCTGAAGTTGATGGGATGAAATCCGCTGGAAGGGGGGCATTAAGGCATCCCCCATCATCCAACACGAGGTACTCAGCAAAGCTGTATAATTTGGAAGGACTCGATCATAAGGTGCACGAACCAGTATCTTTACCCGGAATGGCCGACATGCAAAGTCAAGATAACTGAGGAATGACTGACTCAGGCTTCAAATTCCTTCGAACAAGAGCATAATGGAAAATGGTGACTGAATAAAGGCAGCATAGACTTGATATACAAACTAGGACATCTCTACGACACAGGAGGCATCAACAGAGGCTCCATGGGGACTGGAAGCTTAACCAGTCGGTGGAGATAAACTCAGATGAACGAGTACAGATCCTAAAGTCAAACTATAAACCCAACCAATGGATGTGATATACAATGCTCTGTTCAAAGGCGACACGACTCAACAGCTGCCAAAGATAACATCTTTCCTTATTTGGTTTTTTGGTTTTTTGATCTTTTTGGACTTTTTCAAATATTTAAAAATCTTGAAAAAGAATAAAATTGCTTTATAGTTACAGACTAGGAGGAGACGAGTGTCATAAGAGAAAACAAACTAGTTCCAAGCAGTGGAACATACCTATGCTCAATGCAAGGATACATGTGTAGGATATCGACACTCGGGGGAAAATCCCCTCCCAGTAAAAAGGGAATCAAGCTGCAAAGGATATATAAAATGGCTCTGCATGGCTAGACATGAGACAAGCTCGGGCTATATGGCTGAAGCGCAATGTTAGGGAAGCCGGCATAAATCTTAGTAAGGTAGGAAAAGCTCATGCTAATGCAATTACAACTTGACATAAGGGATTCCTGAGGGAAATAGGCCAACAAAAGATCAAGAGGAGTATGAGGCTGTTGCGAAATGTCATGGCAGTACTATACAACGGACTCCCACACCCTAAACGACAAAACATCAGCATGGGCACCAAATCCAAATAAGGCGCTAACTAGGGTACCCAGGTAAGGTCAAGCTCTACCACTCATACCATGCCACTTCTAAAACAACAAGAAGGTTCTGTGACATAATAGAGTGGGTTCGTACCTAAGGCTATGATGAAATGGTCATAAGGTCATGAAAAATGCAAATGGTGATGAAACCTAACCTATATGCCAGTTTAGACATGATACCTGAGATCGGTACGAACGGGTCAATCCAATGGTTGAAACGACACTCAAAAAGGTCTCCTACATCATGAGTTAGTTAAAAAACGGTCCAAAATGATAACAAATTGTCGAAACTATAGGAAAGGGGGTAAAAATTTGAAAAAATTTGAAAATTTCTATAAATAGTAAACAATTCAAAATATTATAAAACATTTGAAATTTTTACCCAATTGAGCTCAGATTTTCAATAGTGAATTCCAGGAGATCCAGCCGGTGGAATCCACTACCGTTTCTTCCAGGTACTTGCCCATGCTCTTCTCTTTCATTTTGATGCAATTTTTATCAAATTCCATGGTCATTTGAGGTTTCTAGGCAGAAATAAAAAGGGCATTGCAGCCCACGTACAAATCGAGGGTTTTTCCATGTATAGGGCTGGATATACATGGAAAATTCCCCCACAGTCACGTACATATGCATCTGTTTGGAAAACAGTCACGTATGAGGCCGTGCATACGATTTTTTAAGTAATCTAATGGGAAAACTTGCAATTTTTTGTGCAGGATGGTCCTAGAATGGAGAGAGCATGAACATGGTGAGGTAGAGGAGGCAGTAAGGGCCAATCTAATGGATCAAAAATCTCTATGTGCATGTGGACTCTATAAGTTTTGGTTTCTTGGTGGCTTGAGGACCAAACCAAGACTATTGCAGATGCTGGTGGATTACTGGGATCTAGACTCTGAGTCCTTCCAGATAGATGGGATGTCCCTCACTATAGAGGTGGAGGACATATACTTCATTACTGGGCTTTCCCGACGGGGGGAATTAGTGAAGCTTCGTTCTCGTGGTGGGCTAGGAGGTGGCCTGACTATCGATGAGTACATTGCGGTGTACTGCTATCCAGACATAGAGAAGGTGGGGAGTTAGGTCTCTACCAACTCTATACAGGTGCTGGGCCTAAAGGCCATACTATTGACATTGGGCAGGATAACAGGCTTAGCATCACTCCACCAGGCCTCGCAGCCTCTGATGTTCTATGCAGTGGAGTGCATGAGACCCACGGTTTATGACTGGAGCACTACACTACTAAGCAACATGAAACATCAGCTCAATGAGTGTAAGGCGGGCAGAGTGAGGAACTTCGGGTTCAGTAGTATATTGAGAACATTTTTCTTCGAGCATGTTCCAGGATTGAGCCCCAGAGTTGACGTTCCTCTTCATGAGGTTCGAGATCCGGCCCAACGGCATTGGGCAGATGCGATGCGCAGACTGGGGGGAGGTAGGGTGGCCAACCCCTATCTAGCTAATTTCTTTCCGTGGTGGCGATGACAGATAGTTTCCATCGATGACTACACCTATGCGGGGATTGATTTTCAGGGGGAACCAAATATGCCGCTACCACCAGGATCGGCATATGGCGATATATGTAACGAATATCGACCCTCTTTTTAAAAATTTTGAGTTATTTAATTTTTTGTGTTTTTTTATTATATGGAATCAAAAGACATATTTTTGTGTGACAATAAATAGTGACATCTACCATTTGCATGCAGATGTGGGACCACGGTGACCTGAAGGCTTCCCTTGTCACAAACAGAGGGGAAGAGGAGATGATATCACGGGTGTGGATGCGGAGCAGATGATCCAGAGAATTCATACCAATTTTGTGAGGTTGACACACAGGGTTCCCATGGCACAAGTCAAGGACTTACCTGAGGCTATGTAGCGCTAGGTGGTGGGTGTACCATGAGCATGGGTACGATTATTTCGACGGCTAGCTAGAGTCGTAGTGATTTTCCATGATCACACCCCCCCTCCTCCTCCATAGGATTAGACACCTGGGAGTTTATATATTTTGTACTACCATGTATTATATGTTAGTGGCTCGAGAGCCCCATTTTTGTATCATGACACTATGTATTAGCACATTTTGGATGTTATATAAATTTTTTTATGGTGATCGGTTTATTTATTTACATGTGTAAAAATTTGCGTTTGTGATGAATTTATTATGTATGAAACAAATGCCAATCTAACATGTAGTTAGCATATGAGTCAGCAACTTGATTATTAATTCTTGGAATGTGTATGTATGTTATATTGTCAAATTGTCGTTTTAATAATATCACACGTAAAAATCTTCTTAACAACGTCGGATCTCTAACATGGTACAAACCATTAAGCTGAGACACTATCAACTCCAAATCAAGACGTACCTCAAGAGAGAGAATGCCATGAGAAATGGCATCCCGTAGAAGCTCAATAATGGCACTATATTCAGCAACATTGTTTAAAGATGGCCGCAAACATACGCCTCCTAAAGATAGTACCTGACCCATAGGAGTATAAATCACCCAAGCAGCAGAGGCTGAGTGTTGAGTGTGACGGCTCGCACCATCCACAAATCCTATGTAGGTGGAATATTCCATTGACATCTGCCAAAAGAAATGGAAACTAATCACAAACCCGATCACTATAAGAAAAAGAACTAACTATGCAAAACTATAAAATAATATACAATAACCAGCCTTCGCTGAAAATCATGCATAGTAATTCTTGAGATAGAGCCCATTTCTAGGCTCCACCAAGTCTATTCCCTCATAATCCACAAACTCATAAGCACCATTCTCTAACAAACGTTTGACGATGTAAGGACCACGCCACATGGGGTTAAACTTTCCTGCCCCCAAGGGTTCTTTCAGTCAATCCCACAAAAGGACCAAGTCTCCCTCACTAAACCTCCTTAGACAAACAGACTTATCATACTGGACCTTTACGCGATGTTTATTTACTTCTAGAGCGACCAAGGCATCTCGACGCTGCTCATCAAGTTGCTCAAGGTGGACCAAATGCTCCTCCAATGGAAGTTTCTGGTAAGAGTTCTACGGCTAGCTTCAAAGAAGGAATCTCGCATTCAACCAGCAATATCGACTCCACTCCATGTACAAGTTGATATGGAGAAAAACCCGTGGTAGTCTTAACAATGGTTCTATATGCCCACAAAGAAGGATATAACATGATGTGCCAATTATTCTTGCTCTGTGTGATGGTTTGTTGGAGAATGGATTTGAGTGATTTATTCACTACTTCTACCTATCCATTTGCTTGAGGGTAGTAAGAGGAGGAATGCTCTTGCTTGTACCCTAACTTTGATGTCAACTCTTCCATCATACGATTCTGAAAGTGGGAGCCATCGTTAGTGACAAGATATTTCAGAATTCTGAACCGAGTAATAATCTGGTTGAATACGAAGTGGGAGGCTGTCTCACCGTTGGATTTAACTGTAGGCATAGACTCGGCCCATTTCTTCAAGCAATCAATAGCCACTATGATATGATGATTCCCCCTAGCCGAAGCTGGGTTGCAATCCATAAAATCAAGCCCCCACTTAGTGAATGATCCAGGAGGATCTAAGAAGGAAATTTTTTTTAAGTCCTCCAATCTTAGTAAAACTAGCGCAGATCAAAGGGCTCATCGAGACGATTCCAACGGTGTTTGTTTCACCTCAAACAGACTCCGTATGAGAAAGTTATCATGTTCTGTTGTATTGATGAAACAGGAAAATTTGGCAAAATGGGGGTGCCATGTGGCACCACTGGCAGGGTGGCATGTGGCATCCGTATAGTATGAAAAGATGATGTGGCATTTGTACAGATAGACAGGTGGCAGTACGGTCCAATCAAGATGCGACATGTGTCATGTACAGACAATGAGGTGGAAATCCAGTCTGCAGTATGGACCAATCAGGATGCGACACGTGCCATGTACGAACGATGAGGTGGCAATCTAGTTAGCAATACGGACCAATACGAATGTGACATGTGTCAGTACGAAGGTGACTGTGCAACTTAGTTGGAAGCATGGCAGATGAGTTGGCAGCTGACTGGGCATGAGGTGGACCAATCCGAAACTACCATGTGGCAGCACCGGATTGGCCAATATTGATTGAAGTTCACCAAAATGTTGCTGCTCCATAGGTTTCGAACTCTTGACCTCCCATACCTTGTCTCCACGCATTTACCAACTGCGCTGGTAGTGTTCTTTGTGTAATGTATGGAAATAATATTATTTAAAGTGCAATTTCGAACCCCAAAGGAGCCGGGGCTTAGCCCCGACCTTGGTTCTTCCTCCAGCGTGACCGGGAGCTTTGACCAGCACGGGAGCCCGTGCTCTATTCAGCACATGTCAAATTATAAACTATATAAAATGGGTTATAAGTGGGTCTAAAAACAAGTTATGTTATAACAAATTTGTTTTAAAAAGAAACCATATTGTGGGTTCAATGAACTATGTGGTTTTGGGGGAAAATTTTTTTATTGTAATATTCTAAAAATATAAAATGTGGTTAGCATAGTTGTAACTATGTCAAATACATAATTTAAGAAGAGCCTAACCAAGTGTGGGGAGTTGGAACCATATGCCTTCTTGGGAAAAATTTGTTGTAACTAAAGAATCATGAGGAGAATGTGGAGTGGGGAAAGCCAAGCCTATATAAACCCACTTAGTTGCCATTTGCCACTCATGCTTTGGAGTGGAGACTTTGTAGCTAAAGGAGAGAAGGGAGATTGCATAGCTCTGCAGGAGGAAGGTACGAGTGTTTATACTCGTTTTACACCATCTTCAGGCTTCAAAGTTGCTGGAAGCAGTCTTGTTGTGTTTTTGGCAGCGGTTATCTTCCTGACCATTGTTGCCAAGGTATCATTATATCATTGCCATGTATTTTTCCTTATGCTGAGATTATAGATCAGCCCTCCTATTGAGAAGCAGGCCCGGAGACATAGTCCATCCTAGATGAACTCTGTTATCAACTTGTTGTATGTATGTGCGTATTGTCTATGCTGTTTGGTTCTCTTCTTATGGATTTGTGAGCTTCATTCATGCTGTTTATGCAATTCATGTTAACGTCATAGAGTAGCAAAGATCTTGTTTTCAGATCAGTGAAGGGACTGCTGTTGATAATGGGATGTAACGGGGTAGGTTTCGAGTGCATATTATGTCCAAACAGCTGGCATGGGTGGCACCTCTTGACTGCATCTACATAGTCCTTAAAGATCGACGGCCAAAAATAACCCGCTCGTAAGATTTTTTGGGCTGTAGAAAGCCCAGATAAATGACCACCACATGCCCCTCCATGGCAATCATTCAGCGCTACCTCAGCCTCCTCATGAGTTAAACAACTTCATAAAATGGAATCTACCCCACGGTGGTATAAAGTGTTATCCATTATGAGGTAATTCTTAGACACGTGATGTAATTATCATCGTTCATCCCGTGAGAGGTGAGTAGGGACCTTCAATGTTTGTAAATATATAATGATATCCCCATACCATGGGTCTAAAGTTGAGATTAAGAAGATGTGTTCATCGACAAACATATCTTCACAAACCAGCTCCTCAGCCTCGCTTGGGAAATCTGATATAAGCTCTGCAAAAATTTAACGATTTCTTCAATTTTGCCGAAACAAATTCGAGATCGAATTCTTGCAGGATGACAATCCATTTATTATATTTTCCCCCAATCATCCTTTGAGTGAGGACGAATTGAAATGGATTGACATGGGCTACATCCAAGGTCTGGCGAAGGAGAATATAATGTCTCAACCATTGAACCGCATGTACAGTAGCTAAAGCAAGCTTCTCAACATGAGAATATTGAATCTCTATGTCAACAAGGTTCTGGCTCAGATAGTATATGACATGCTCTTGGAGCTCCTCATCCTCTTGAACCAAAACCATACCAATCATCTCCATGGACGCGACCACATAAAGTAGAAAATCATGGCTATAGTTTGGGGGACTAATCACCGGGGTCGATGCTAGGGCTCGCTTAAGTGCATCAAAGGACTCCTGGGCTCGCTCATCCCAACAAAAGGTGGTGTCCTTCTTCAATAGATGCATGAAGCCTCTAGTCAAATTGTCAAAATTGACCACAAATCTCCATAAGAATTTTTCCATGCCTTGCAAACATTGAATATGTTGAATATTCTTCAGGGGAGACAACTGAAGTATTGCCTCAACCTTCAAAGGGTTGTCTCTTATACCCTCTTTAGAAACAATGAATCCTAACAAGCGACCTGACTTCACACAAAAGATGCACTTATGAGGATTTAACCTAACCAAATAATGGCGACATCTTTCGAACACCAATATCAAGTGATAGGAATGACACATTCTCATGCGAGAATGAGCAGCAAGGTCATCCAAAAATACTTTGATAATTGACTTGAGATCGTGGAATATCAAGGTCATTGCCCGCTGAAAAGTAGCTCCGGCATTCTTAAGGCCAAAAGGCATTTTCCGATATGCAAACATTCGCCAAGGACAAATAAATGCAGTCTTATGTTGGTCCTCAGGTTTAATTTGTATCTGATTATATCCAGAAAATCCATCCATAAAGGAAAAAACCTCGTTACCCTCACACTCATTAAAAATATGACCAATAAATGGTGTGGGGAAATTGTCTTTAGGACAGGCACGATTCAAATCATAGAAATCAGTATATATGCGGATCACTCCCTACTTCTTATCCACCGGCATGGGGTTTGAAACCCACTCCGTCAAGGGAATGAGATAGATAAAAGCAGCTTTCAATAGTTTCTCTATATCTACCTTAATCGTGGGTGCTTTCCTAGGATTCACCACACCCAAGCGTTGTCAAACAGGATTAGCGTTGGGATAAGTCTTAATCTTGTGTTCGACAATACGAGGGTCGATACTTGGAATTTCATCGTAAGACCAAGCAAAGATATCATGGAATTCTTTAAATAGCTTGGTGTATTCTTGAATCTCAGCATGGGAACATTCTGCCCCAATATAGACATTCTCTATCCTGCCAGGATCGCAAGAGATATTGATAGGAATCGTTGAAGATATGCTCTCCATGTTTCCATCAGCCATCGAACCAAGAGAGCTTAATGGAACCATAGGACTACCAAATCCCTCACTAAGAACAGCCCTAAAGTCCTCACACGCCAAGTGGTTAGGCTCGGGAAGAAAGTAATATCTATGATGGATTTCATCCCATGGTGGCCCAACTCCCGACATAGCCTCAATAATCACTTCATCTGAAGGGAAAACTGTATCAAGGAAGTCGTGCGTGTGAGAAGACTGCACTACCCATGCCGGCAGCACATAAGGGTCCTCCTCCTTCATCCACGAAGAGGAAGGACTGGGCTCTCCAACAGACTTAAGATTAGCTTGATAAGCTATCATAGTTGCACACAACGGCACGTTCGTCATGATGGGCTCACTCGGAGTACTTGGTGTAGGAAGAATCCAAGGATCTTCCATATGACTCATGTGAAAAGACACTGATCTCATAGATGTCGAACCCTCACCGGAACTAGACCCTATCATAAGGATCGGTGTAGGACAACTAAATATTCCCATAAGGGATGGATACATGCATACACCAACACTCCCAGTTTCCGGTTAAGAGTGTTCAACGATCGGGATCAAAGCTCCCAAAGATGTGGTAACAGACGGATTCTTGAATGTCATTTGATCAATCATGACTATCTTCCCATTAAATGGAAAGCATACAACGCGAAATAGGGAAGAAGCAACGGCTTGCATAATGTACATCCAATTCCTACCCAGCAAGAGATTGTGGTCAAGGGGCGCATCAACCACCTCGACCTCTATCGCAATGGTCTTCCCTCCCAAACAGACCTTAAGGGAAGGGAGGATGTTGTGCAGCCTAAACGATCTCCCATCGAACGCAGTTAACATGGTCACTGATTTAGATAGATCACGGGAACATAAACCCTTCCAACATGATAAAGACATCACATAAGTGACAACACCTTCTTCAATCATAGTGTGCTTGACGGTCATATTAAGACATTCTACATGAATCAAAAGAGACACATATTAAGGCAAGCGACGCTAAAGTCCTGCGGTTTCAATTTTAATCACGGAGGAAGAATCATCGTCATTCACACCAAGGGCAGAAAGCAAAGCCTTCCTTTGCAAAGGGAAACTCTAAAGCACTTCCAATGTAGACATTGCACAAGGAGTGTGACCCAAATCCTCGACAATTGAATAGTTCTGGGCACCTCGAGCATTAGGATTATGTCCCAAATGCTTAAGGACTCCCTTAATAATGTGAGGTGCAGCTTCAGGTTTATCCATAGGTTTCTCAATACGCAAAGGAGACCTTGGTGGATCAGGTTCCTTTCCTAGGCTGGGTTGTGATGAACCATAGTCCTTCACACAGGTCACAACTTTTGCAGCATGTACCATGTTAATGCAACCATTACCACTACCCTCTGGTGGATCTTGATAACCACCAGACTGATCATGGGTCCTCGAGTTCATATCTTGATTATGAGGTAAAGGGTTAGTTAGCACAGCTGGGTCCTGTGCCAAGAATCTTGAGGATTTGTCGATATGAGGGCACAAGTAAGTGAGGGTATCATCCTTACACAACTTGCAAGGTAATTTAACCTTAATTTTATCTTTCTTGTCCCCCCCATCATTATGAGCTTTCTTATCATTATTATTAGCATTCTCATTCCTATTCCCACCCTTACAATTATTCTCACCCTTCTTTCTATTCTGTCTGGGCAGCTATTTACCCTTCTAGTCCGACGATTGCACCAAAAGTATACTCGATGTTTTTGTTAGAATAATCAAACCCATAGTATTACCCACTTAGACATTAATTCATTTATTTTTGTCTTATTTTCCTAGTCCATGAGTCCCACCATGTGCAAGTTGCTAATTGCCTATCCATAGAGGTCAAACTTGCCATCTTTGAGTCATGTAGCACTTAGGAAAGCCTTAGGAATCAAATCTGCTTTATTCCTGGCCTCCTAGGCACCCTTCTGCTTTTTCTTCTTTATTGACTGCTTTTTCAGTGTTTTAAGGCACATAGGAAAGCAAGACTAGGTGAGGTGAACTTGTTTTTTGCCCCTTTCATCCTCCACTCTTTCCTCCATGCAAAAGAATCTATGAGCTGCCATTTCACCACTCATTAGCTTTCCCATGTGCCCTTGCCAATTTGTGAGCCTCATGACAGATTTGGGATCATCTTTTTACACCTATGGGGGATTTGCCTATTTTGGGTAAGCCTGCTTTATGCTAGTTTTGGATGCCTCCTTATGCATTCAACCTATTGATGTATTCTATATATTCAGAAACCTATTTTATTATAGGGTTGGCTATTGTACACTGAGTTAATATAATTTTATGTTACAGCTCCATATTCAGTCTCCATTGTTGACAATTTTGCATGATCAATTGTAATTTGTTGTGAGTGAAATTAATCTATTGCTGGTCAGAATTTCTACATGGTATCAGAGCCATTGTAGGTTGTTACTCTCCTTCAAAAATTGTTTTGTAGGTTCGACATCAAGACTGGGAGCCTTCTACTGACAACTGGGACAGATTTTCTAAAGCTATGGATTCACAGAAAACTATCTTGACTCCCTTCAACTATTTTGAATGGAAAGCAGAGATGGAGATCTTGTTGAGAGTGAAAGGCTTCTACAGGGTGACTATGGCTACAGAAGCAGAGCCCAATGTAGCTGCAGAGAAGATTAAATGGCACAATCGGAGAGATGAGGCCTATGGCCTCCTATGTCTTAGTATTTCCCGAGACCTCCTTTTCCATCTCGATGGATTAACTTCACCGGATAAAGTATGGGAGAATATTTCTGATCTTTTTGGAAAGACAGATGAGATGAGGGGACATCAAATAAAAAATGAGCTGATTTCTCTGAGTCCTAGTAGCTTTGAATCCCTGCAGCTATATTTCTCCAAGTTCAAAGCACTAGTTTTGCAGCTGAAGCAGTGTGGTATCGAAAAGAAAGATGATCAGCTCGTATTGGCCATCCTCTCAAAGCTAGGACCTGACTACTCAGTCTTTGTTTCGACCTTCTTTGCCACAAAACTCACAGCTTGAACCTGGAAGATTCCTAGCCTTGCAGATTTCATGGAATCTCTCACACAAGAACAAGACAAGCTGGTGATGATGGGCACCATCAAACCTTCCAAAGACCAAGCTCTGGTTGCTGGAGATTCGAGGGTGGATTCTAAAAGCAAAAAGAAAGCTAAAAAGCCACCTGAGAAAAGAAGAGACAAGAAGCAGTCTCCAGAGGATCAACAAGGTCCCAAAAAAAATACCCAGAAGAAGAAAAACAAAGGTGAAATGAACAAGTGCTCATACTGTTCGAAGGGCAATCACACTGAAAGCTCTTGTATGAAAAAGCAGATTGATATGCTGACCAATATCCTAGAGAAGAATGGCATCTCCCTTCCAGAAAGCTCAAAGAAGAGAGAAGGAGGATCAAGTTCCGATGACAGAGAGAGAGTTCATGCTCTAGTTGCTGGCACATCAAGCTCACCCAGTTTTATCATAGATTCTGGAGCTTCAAGACACATGGTTTCGACTAAGGAGGCCTTCTCCTCACTGGATATGTCGAAAGGACCATCTATTGTACTGGGAGATGACTCTCTCACTGAAAGTAAAGGAAAAGGAAGGATAGAACTTGATCATGGTAACTTCAACAATGTGCTGTATGTCCCTGGTCTCGCCTCCAACCTTCTATCAATGTACCAGATGACCCACACCGGGTCTCCTAAGAAAGTCATATTCTCTCTAGATGAAGTTGAGGTCACAGAAATATCAAGTGGAAGAATCATTGCAAAAGGAGTAGCGAATCATGCTCAAAAGGTATACATGTTTTCACACTTCCTGCCTTACTCAAACCCCTCTGCTCTTCTTATCCATGCTAATGAAGCTAGCAAGCTATGGCATGAAATATTTGGCCATTTAAATTACAAGTATTTGTCTGATCTTAGTGAGTTATATATGGTCATAGGGTTTCCCAAGATAAAATTTTCCAAAGGAGTCTGCCAAGGCTGTATCCTAGGAAAACACCCAAAGCACAAATTTGAGAAAGCCAGCCATGAGAGAACCTCTGCACCCCTCGAGCTGATTCACAGTGATGTTGCTGGCCCATTCCCTCATATGTCCATGAGTCAGGCCAAATATGCATTGACCTTTATTGATGATTTTTCCAGGTATTGTTGGGTTCACTTCATGAAACATAAGTCAGAAGTTTTTGACCTATTCAAAGTCTTCAAGGCTTTGGTTGAAAACCAGTGTGGAAGAAAACTCAAGGTACTCAGGTCTGACAATGGTGGTGAGTATGTCAAGACTGAGTTTATTAACTATTGTGCAGATGCAGGTATTCAGATGCAGCATTCTATCCCCTACACACCACAGTAGAATGGTGTTGCAGAGAGAAAGAACAGATCACTGAAGGAGATGGCAACATGCATGATGGAGGACAAAACTTTGCCACCAAAGTACTGGATCGAAGCTATCAACTGTGCAGCCTATATTCAGAATAGGGTGCCTCACAAACAGTTGGATGGCATGACTCCCTTCGAAGCATGGAGTGGGCACAAGCCAGATGTGACCCATTTCAGGATTTTTGGCTCAAAGGCATGGGCTAGAATCCCGATAGAGAAGAGGAAGGCTTTGCAGCCTCAAATCCAAGAGTGTCTTTTTGTGGGATACTCTGAATATTCAAAAGGGTACAAGTAGATAAATTTGAGCACAAACAAAGCCTTCATCGAAAGGTGTGTTCAGTTTGAAGAAGAACCCCTTGCAGATGTGGAAATTGGTGAAGCCTCTTCACCACCTGAACCTCAAGAAGTAAGTAAAGAGTTTGTTGAACATGCTGATTCTGATTTTTCTAATGGAGATGAGTTTATTGCAGACCCAAACAGCCCCACAAGGCCTAAATGGGCAGCCAAGACACTACATGCAGTAGGACAATTAGCTGGGGATCCCAATGACCCAAGGAGGACTAGGTCTCAATTTGAGAGTGGTCTATGCATGAAGGATCCTGAGTTTGCTGAAAAATGCTATTTGATGGTGGAATCTGATCCTCAAACATATGAATAAGTAACAGGATATCCAAGATGACAATCTTCCATGAATAAGGAGTTCAACTTGCTACAGAAGAGCAACACATGGGAGCTAGTGGATCTTCCTCCAGGGAGAAAACTAGTACAGTGTAAGTGGGTCTATAAGACCAAATTTGCTGCTGATGGTTCACCACTGAAGTACAAGGCTATATTGGTAGCTAAAGTATACTCATAGGTTCATGGCATCGATTACAATGAGACTTTTTCCCCAGTGGCAAAGATGGATTCAATCAGGCTAGCTCTAGCCATTGCAGCATCAAGGCAATGGGAGGTACATCATATGGATGTAAAATGTTCCTTTCTGAATGGTGATCTCACTGAGGAGATATATATGCAGCAGCCCCAAGGTTTTTCTACTAACCATTCTCTTGTGTGCAGGTTGAAAAAGTCATTGTATGGGCTAAAGCAAGCCACCAATGCTTAGTATGCCAAGATAGATAGCTTCTTGCTATCTCTGAATTTTGTTCGGTGCAAATCAGATTTGAATGTCTATCTGAAGGTAATTAATGGTTCATTAATGATCATTGTGTTATATGTTGATGACCTCCTCATTACAGGAATCTCACAGGCTGAGATTGCTTCCCTAAAAGGAGCTATGAACCAAGCTTTCTCCATGACAGATTTAGGGCTCTTAAGTCAATTTCTGAGGCTTGAGATTGCTCAAACCAAAGCTGGAATCAAGGTGCACCAGTCCAAATATGCCTTGGATTTGCTGATCAAATTCAGAATGCAAGATTGCAAAGCAAGAAAAACTCCTTTCCTTTCAGGAGTGAAGCTAGAGGAAGATGATTCTCCACCGATGGTAAACAACACTTTGTATAGACAGTTGATTGGATGTTTATTCTATTTGACACATAATCGACCTGATATTTGTTATGCAGTTAGTATTTCTTCTAGATTCATGGATCAGCCCCGTGAGATCCATTGGAAATTAGCCAAGAGGATCCTTAGCTTTGTTCAGGGAACAAGGACACATGGGATTTTCTATAAAGCCAATTCTGACCTTGAGTTAATTGGTTTTACTGACAGTGATTGGGCAGGTGATAGCACAGATAGGAAGTCCACTTCAGGTTATGCGTTCATGCTTGTAGAAGGGAAAATCAGTTGGTCAAGCAAGAAACAGAGTTCCATTGCACTCTCATCTACAGAAGCTGAATACAGAGGAGTTGTCAATGCAGCAACTCAGTGTTTATGGTTCCAGGGTTTACTTAGAGAGTGTGGTTTCGAACCTAAGTACTCAACTACCATCTACTGTGATAACCAGAGTACCATTTGAATCTGCAAAGATCCATTTCAGAAGTAGAGAACCAGACACATTGAGATTCACATGCACTACATCAGAGAGCTTGTGCATGATGGCACCATTCACCTACTCTTCTGTTCATCTTCAGAACAAGTAGCTGATATCTTCACCAAAGCATTTTGTGAGAAGACCTTCAGCAATCTCAAATCACTACTGGGGATTTTTGATCATGCTGTCAAAGCATGAGTGGAGACAAGATTCTACAATCTTGTTTTACAGTCCATGTTTAAGGGAGGATTTTCCCAAGTTGGTTTTGCCTCTTTCCTTGGTTCTTATGGACTTGCAGTATGTAAAAGGGTGACTAAGACTTGTTTCTAGGCCCTATATTTTGATTTATTACTCATAAATTCAGGCTTAAGGGGGGGTGTTAGAATAATCAAACCCATAGTATTACCCACTTAGACATTAATTCATTTATTTTTGTCTTATTTGCCTAGTCCATGAGTCCCACCATGTGCAAGTTGCTAATTGCCTATCCATAGAGGTCAAACTTGCCATATTTGACTCATTTAGCACTTGGGAAAGCCTTAGGAATCAAATCTGCTTTATTCCTGGCCTCCTAGGCACCTTTCTACTTTTTCTGCTTTATTGACTGCTTTTTCAGTGTTTTAAGGCACATAGGAAAGCAAGACTAGGTGAGGTGAACTTCTTTTCTGCCCCTTTCATCCTCCACTCTTTCCTCCATGAAAAAGCATGTATGAGCTTCCATTTCACCACTCATTAGCTTTCCCATGTGCCCTTTCCAATTCATGAGCCTCATGACAGATTTGGGATCAGCTTTTTACACCTATGGGGGATTTGCCTATTTTGGGTAAGCCTACTTTATGCTAGTTTTGGATGCCTCCTTATGAATTTGACCTATTGATGTATTCTATATATTCAGCAACCTATTTTATTACAGGTTTGGCTATTGTACACTGATTTAATATAATTTTGTGTTACAGCTCCATATTTAGTCTCCATTGTTGACAATTTTGCATGATCAATTGTAATTTGTTGTGAGTGAAATTAATCTATTGCTAGTCAGAATTTCTACAGTTTGGGTGGTTTGAGATGAAGCCGTGTCTTGTCCCAAAGTATATTGGTTGATAGACAATTGACTAACTTGTTTTGCAACCGAATCCACAGGTTTAACACTTGCAGAACCAACAATGCCATCGGCATGTGGTCCAGGTTTGACTTTGGGGTCAAAACTAGAATGCGGAGCGTTGGGAATGATCTCATATAACAAACCGGACTAAGCATAAATCAAGTCCAGTTCCTATGCCCTAGAAATCGCTTGTTCCTCATTCTGCACTCCGGATGTAGAAACATCCTTCACTATATATGGCAATAACGACTTAAGGAACCATTTGAGGAGGAATTCCAGCGATATAAAGGCTTTAATTAACCTCTTTCATCTATTCCACTCTTGGATATGATCCGAGATATGTGTGGCCTTATCTTGCCAAAATTTGAACAAGAGTTCAGTACCAATGTCATAACACACTGGCAGCTGGAAGTGGTTAAGAAAAGTCATCGCTAGGTCATCGAACAAAGTGAATGCACCCCTAGGTAGCTCTATATACCATTTCATGGAGGGCCCTGTAAGGGTGCGTTGAAATAGCCTTAAACAGATGGAGTCCTAGCGTAAGGAGTTCGAAGAGCACCATAGGTGAAGGTAGTAACATGTTCGCTTGGATCCTCTCCTGGTTTTCCCTTGAATTTGGGTATGTCCAAGGGAAGCTTAGTAGGGATAGCCGGCCAAGTCAGGTCATGAGCTACAGGATCGTTCGTCAATCTCGACTAGTCAGGAAGATTCAGCGTCACAAGGAAAGGGAGCCTAGGATGATGAGGTCGATGGACTGCTCCCTGATAGTTCTGATTCATACAGGTCTGATTACCACCATGGCCTTTGCCATAGTGCCCTCCTCCCATTTGACCCATATAGGGTGGCATGGAAACACCATAGTGTGGTGGACACTGACTATTAGGAGCTACAAAGCCATAATTTGGAGAGTAGGCAGGTTGTTGATACCCACCCCCATAAGGTGAAGAACCCCATCCATACTGTGTCCCATAATAGGGTCCATAAGTCATCCCATGAGATGTCCCATGAGACACTCCGTAAGTAGGAACATACGCTCCAGAAGTAGGAATATACATTCTGGAAGTAGGAATGTGACCTCTAGAAGTATGAGCATGACCTACCGAAACAATGAGCGGTACATGAAGTTGAGACACAACCAGTCTAGTAACTGCAGTACGGACATAACTCGTAACAACGTTCTGGCCCGAAGGACCACGTGAATGAGGTGGAGGGTGAACATTCGAAGAAATAGGGACAGAGGATGGAGGGATCTGTGTAATTAAGTACGTACTATTCCCTATAGTCACTCATCTTGGATCTGGTATCCTAATAGGATCACTAACCCTATACCTAGGAGGAATATGTGATGTAACTTCCACCATTGGGATGGAAGGTGCAATGTGACTAGTGCTCCCAAACCTCTCCGCATGGTAAGGAATGAGAGTGCCCCTAGGCATAGTGTTAGGCTCGAACTCAAATTCGACATGAAATTCCAAATCATGTGTAGGAAAACCAAACATGCCATAACTACCATAACTAGTGCTCACAGGTTCAAAATGAGTCTCGTCATCCTCCGGCATTCCATAACGGTGATGCGTTAATGGGGAATCAACTCTAGAGTGAGTAGGTCTATCATGAAAGGTTCCTATATCAGAAATCATAGGACCTAACTCAGTCAAGTCAGGTGAAGGATCATAGGTAGGAGTAAACTCCCCATATTCCACATGAATGGGAGAAGGTGGTTCAGGAATACCTTCTATATTGTCTCCCATGGTGTGTGAATCAATGTGTAAAGTAATCTGCCTGGATTGTCTATTTCTCATTCCCAAAGGAGGAGGAGATGTAGAAGGCACAAGTCCTGCTAAATGACGAGAACGGCGAGGAGCTACACCCGAATCCACAATGACTCAAAAAATAGAAAAGAATCTCTATCTACGCAAATCCTAGGCAAGCTATCGTGCACAGAGAAATCAACAATAAAATCTAGAGCCAAATGCAAGAAATCAAGGGTAGGATAAGTGAGCTCCCGAATGAATCAGGTATGTCTCACCTAGGAGAGGCTTGAGACTCCCATACACAACGAGAGGAGGCATGTAACCAATTATTGTGGCCCTCAACTTCAACACATAAAGCGACTGTGCTGTCTGACCCCAACCTGGCTGGGGCACTTGCAGAATAACCCTTGCAAAGTACCCCCTCAATATCATAGGTAAGGCCACTAAGGTCACCTCAATATAATCAATGCTCAGGCGGACAGTCACAGGCAGGATTGACCATATGGGCAGGGTAGCAAAGCCCGAAACTCTTGAAAGAGCCCCCATATACAAATACAATCTTGGAAATATCTTCGGTGCTACTTAGTTATGACTAGGGGTCATCCCAATCAATAACCGCTCACACTGCCTCGTGCTTAACTCCCTTTTGAGAGGAGGATCCTGAGAAACATTGCTTATACCAAGGATTTCACAAACTCACCTGGATATACACATACATGTTGTTGTTTAGTGGTCTTGGAGAATTTACTCACAATGAACTATTCCAAGACCCTAAAACCTAATCTTGTTGGTGCACCCTATAAAAGAAAAGAGTGTAGTTCATTTTAATTAAGCGTTGATTTTAATTGGCTTTATTACTCAAAAGAGGGATATGGCCGTGCAACTAATGGTGTTATGACACAACAAGAAGTAAAATGCACACCTAACAATCAATGCAAATGCATTGTGTCCATGAAAACAGGGTATGCTACTACGTGAAATGCACAATTTTTCTTCAAATGATGAATGCAAGCTTTCCTATATGAAATCCTGACTAATACTCCAAAGCAAATCTAGTGCAAGTACTATGCAAAATGCAAAATGCAATGTATGATGATAAGCAAATATTTTTGGATTTTTTGAAATAAAATGAGATACAAAAAGCAGAAGAATGATTCTACAACCCCCAGACTCTGCAAGCACACTCAAGCATCACTCAAGCAAAGCACTAAGGTAAAAGAAATCTAATGCACTAATCCCAAACAAAAAATCGAAAATGCCATGACAAGAACATTCTTTTAAAAATAAAAATAAAAATTCCCTAAAAAAAACGTCTCTAGTCAGAAACAGAGGTGTATACAGACTCAGATAGTATCAAAGGAGACTTAGCAATCATCACAACTCACCCAGCAACCATTTAACTTCCACTAAAAGGAAAAACTAAGGGCATACGCGACTATTCGCAGTAAACCCGCATGTATACGAGGAAATCGTAGAGAAAACCACGTGTATACATGACTATGAGTTAAAAACTTGCGTGCAGGAAGAAAGGTGCATAAAAATCAAGGCAAACAAACAAGCTGAGACAAACTTCACACCAATCAGACACTACCAGGAAAACATGCCCCCAGACCCGACATAGAAACTAGATAGAAAGAGCAATTCAAATTCATTGAATGCCGATAGAAAACCCCCAAAGGACAACTACTAGGAACTCCCCAGCGGAGTCACCAATTTTGTTACAGAGAGAAATTCCTATGGCTTGGGTTACCACAACAGAAAGCTCGACTCCAGAAATCAATCATTTCCAATATGCAATAGAAATTAAATATCTAACACTAAAGGATCAGACCTCGTACCCTATTCCAAACAGTTGAAGTAGATCCCCATTGAGCTTTCCAACTTCAACTTGAATTGATAGATTACTTCCTCAACAACAAGTAAACAATCCAAGCATACTATATATATTGGTGTTAGATCTATTCTAACATATATAATCAACAATGTATAATCATTTGAAAACATCCATGGATAAAATATTCATTCAAACATACATTATTGGAAAGGAAAAGATATTTCTATTACAATAAAATCAGAGATTACAATGGATACAACCTCTGTCGGCACGTCTGGGAATCGGAGAAACTAAATTCCCCACTTGGGCCTCCATTACCTCAATCCTCCATCTCTTGATAGCAATCTCACAAGCAAAAGGAAATATTGGGAAGAACACAAAAGTGCTCCAAGGGACAAAGGGATGCAAACTCAAGCATAAGTTCTGGCAACAATGGACTATAGTTTCCTTGCTCTCAATTCTCTCATATTCCTTCAATGTACCATAGAGTTACTTATATAGCTTTTCAAAGGGGTAATGAAAGGTTGAATTCGAGTGATCTCAAGGCATAGGGAAGGCCAAGAGTCAAGTGAGTCGGATCCATGTCAAGGAAAACTCCAAAAGTATTTGGATTATGCACACATCTCGATGTACATGGTTTTATGGGTCAAACTCGTGTATACACGTGATTAAGGGTTTAAAATCCGTGTATATCAATTTACACATGTTTTTAGGGATGGTCAAGGAAACATCAAAGGACAAAAAATGGTCCAAGGGGTCTAAGGAATCTGCAGAGGGACAGGGGAAGGCCATACAAAGTGTGATTCACCTGGAGTGGTAAAATCAGCTATAACACGAATCTGCATGATATAAACACATTAGTAGTGGCGATCCAAATACTTCCAAGAATAACAAGATGACCTCCTAAGGATGTCTTGGGATATAATACCATAAAATATATCAGATATTCCCAAGAATCCAAGGCCACTATTACATCTTCTGGAATCCATGGTTTGATCTTCGAATAGTCGACAAGCTCAAGGACTATAGGAGTCAGGCGTATGTTTCTTAAGTTCATACATTTCATAGTTCCTACAGTCATAATACTAATTGCTTCTCCAAGATTAATTGAGGCTTTCAGGATATAGATACCATTAATTTGTACATATACAATGGGGTTCCCAGGATCTATGTATTTCTCGATGAGGTTCCTACAACTCATTAGATCAGTGGTCTCTCCAACAAAATGAATGGTAGGTGGATCTTATCTTTTTCTTCTTGACTATTTTACACATAAGTCCTTATCATTTTAGCATAGATTGGTATGTCCTTAAAGGATTGAAGTAAGGGAATTTTAATGCAAAAAAATTTAATTTCATTAAGGAAATCATATTTAGGAGTAACCATTGGTTTTCTTAATTGTAATCTCTCTGAATATTGTGGTTCTTTAGAAGAATATCACTTCTCAAGTAATATGAATGCTTGTTCAATTACAACTTGGGGTTCATTACCAATGGCTATATTGGGAATCAAATATTCCTCTTCATCCTCAATAATAATTGGGTTCTAGTTTTGAAGCACCTTCCTAGAATGTAGGTGGATATCCTGCAGTCCCGCAGGAGTGATTGTATATGTTGGGAAGGGTTAAAAATTAACTTGAAAAGAATGTTGAGTTGGATTATTATTTGGGTTAGCTATTGGTTGGATGTTAATTTGGTGTTTCCTAGAGGGGTGTGGGGAAGGTAGATGAAGCTAATGAGGCTACATAGTAGGTAGATATGGTTGCATAGGAATTTGAAAAAATGGTTTAGGCGGATATTATTGAGGTGGATGAGATAAGGGTGGAAAGTGTGGGGATTACACAGAAGTTTGGTTTTGCAAGGGGTAAGGATATGAAGGTATAGTCCAAAAGATATACCCTCTCCATCCTTGTTGCGAAGGATGATTATAAGTTGTCAATTGGGTCCATGACTAGTAAGGGGATGTTTAATTCCAGGCATACTATTGTCCTAGAAAATATGAGAATTTGGAAAAGTAGGATCAATAGGAATACTTGATGGGTGAGGATCCCATGGAATTTTAGCTGCTATTGTACATAATTGTTCTATAGTCTCCTCTTCTCCTTAGTACATTTATTTCAATCTAGGAAGTGAAGGGAACTGATACGTAGGATGATCATCTGCACAAATGCCACATACAAAAACCTTATTTTATGATACTTTATGGAATCATTTTATGATACTTAGAACAAAAGATAGCTAAGGATGAATTATCCTCATCTTGTATTTTACTAGACTAAAGTGCATCTAATTGCATGTTGAGGGTGCCAATAATGTTAGTCTTAAATATTTCTTATATGTTACCCAATTTATCTCTAGTGACTACAACTGATGTGCTTTAAATATTTTTAAGGAGAGGGTCTCGAAGTCTCTCATATGGTATTATTTGTCCTCTTGAATATTTCATACATAAGTCACCGATATTATCAAAGGTTAGATGAGAAACATCCCTGTCCCCCATTAGCTTAAGAACATTCATACATTCATCTAAAACACCTCTGAAGAAAAATAACTTGTATTATCTCTTGGTATAGCTTATGTTGTTTGTAACACTGTAAATTTTAAATCGTTTAAGATAATCCTCCAAGATCTCATATTTTTCTTGTGTCATCTAGAATATTTCCTCTCTCATCTCCCTTTCCTTGCAATGCATTTGATACTTTTGAATGATTTCCCTTCTCATATCATTCCAAGTTTTTATTGTGTCACCCTAGTCCCATGAGCCAACATAATGTTGAATCCTTGAGAGTGGTGGGAAACAATTTCAATTTATATGAATTACGAGAATAATAATAGCTTCTGTGCAAAATATAGATTTTAAACAAAAATAATTGGGATCATCACTTACCTAGCCATAGAAATGAGGGAGTATGGTAGAAAAAATGTTTTTCATATACACATTCACAAGAGGATCAATGATGGGAAATCCAAAATTTACCTCTTTCTGAGTGGTGTGTACCTCCTCATGACAGTTGTATGTCTCTCCTTTGTTGAGAGTATAACTTCTAGAGTCATTCCGATGAGACTTGTGTTGTAATCAAGTCTGGAATCTATGCTATAATTAGATTCATATCTTCTCCATGACCTTATATTTTATTAAGGTCGGAGACTTGTGTTGTATCAAGTACGAAACTTATGTGTATTAAGTTCACATGACTTATGTTGTATTAATTCTCAATGATATACTATTTGATGTATGGCTAGTCATGGTAAAAAGATGCTACAAGTATGCTTTAGGGATTAACTACCCCTAGAGTGATTTACTTTAGCATGTGACTATATGAACCAAGGTAATACATATGATCATAGGTTTAGAAACAATATTATGAGTATGATCTGATATAGAATTTATGAAATAACATATGACCCATGCAAAGATAATTAATATAAGCACAAATATGGATAGAGAATTCAATTTTCCCATGTTGCCACCAAGTGAACTCGAATTGACAACACATTAGTTGAGTATTAGTTATGGTAAACAAGTTCAGTTAATTAAGGAATCAACTCCTTAATTTATGCAAGTAGTTGTTGAAGATGACACTGATGGAGAAGCACTATTTTTGTTTAGTTACATTCAATTATATTCAGTTACACTTAGTTGCATGCAGTTACAGTCAATTCCATTTAGTTGCATGTACTACCATCTAGTTTAGTTTAGTACACTCAGTTAACAACTCAGTTAGAGTTAGTTAATCAATGGAATGCACATATCTTCTTGTGGGATATAATTATGGAGTGCCAACCTGGCACCAATTCAATGAGGTAGCATATATTTTAGTGGGAGATAATCATGGAGTGCCATTGTTATCACTCCAGGAAACTCCTCTAGGTTGCAGCTCAAGGATGCCTGGTAACTTAAATGTTTTTATGGTTTTCTCTAAATGGATCAATTTAGGTGGCCTACAGGACCTCACACTCTCAATACATTCATGAAACTCAATCAAGGATAAGGCTTCTAACTACTGTTCAAAGGTTTGATAATATGGTGCAGAGATGGAGAACTTATCATGTTGGCAGATTCATACATAAAACAGATATATATAAATGGCTAATCATAACAAGGAAAGTACTTATAATTCAAATCATCAACATTCAGATAGGATGACAGCTATCAGACATAAAATAACATGAATAAACCTGAACAACACATTCAAGCATAAGCACAGAACAGACAAGAAATGGAAGCTGAACATATGATAGCAAAAGAGCTAATATTAGGTCATGAGTAGTATGAGAAGCTTGATAATAGTAATGGTCTATAGGTCCCAGAATTTGAACCCTTTCTATAACATAAGTCTTAGGATTTATAGCCTTTACAAAAATATTCATATCCTGAAAGATTGGATCTATTTTACTAAAAATAGATAAAATTATTGTTTTTGCAAAATTAGGTCAGAAACCCTAATTTAACTACTAGTTTAACTAACTATAACACTTGTTCAGTGTTTGAACCTTTTGATTATTGCAGTGAGTACTGGAGGAAAGTTGTAACTGGTCTTCTGATGGATGAGCCACTGTTGGTTAAAATAGGTAGGGTTTTGTGACCCTCTCCTCTTTGATGTATCCCCAAAACTGGAACAAACCTCCTCTGATGGTGCACTTCAGAAAATTTCAGCTTTTACACTTCATCCTTCTCTTTCCTAGGTGTTGGTGAATTAAACTCTTCATTTTTCTGCTGTAACCTGCCCTATTAGCTCAACTTTTTCCCTAAAAATTTGGCCAAACTGCTGAAAACTGGGGCTCAAAGATTCATTTGGATCTCCAAATATGTGACACTTGTGTATAAACTGAAAGAGGTTTTTTTATATTGGTATTTTTTGAGAAACAATGTGTCTCCGTTTCTTGAAATCCATTTCCATTTTCCAGATATCTGTATTTCAAAAACACATGTAAAACAGGGAAATTCTGAGATCCAAAAATTAGGGCTTAGAGATGGATTTGGTTCTCCCAATATGAAATACATGTAGGAAAAATGCGAGAGTTTATTGTTCTTTGACATGTTAGGAAAAAAAAACCTCCGCGATTTTTGCAAAAGAAATCTCCAGTCGCTTAGAATCACCGTTTTAAAATGATGCATTTTCATAGTAAAATGCCAATTTCGGTGGCTTAGAGCGCCCTGAAATTTCAGTCTTAGCTGCTGAAAGTCAGCTTTCAGTGGCTTAGAGACCGTTTTCAAACCACGCTTAGCCATGGAAACCTATGTTTTGAGTTTTTTGAGTGGTTACTCCTCCATGTTCCTTTTAGGTGGTTAATCGTGCTAAATTATGACACGCCTCATGCTGATGAATTTGATTTTGATGGGCAGACAACCGTTTTCACTTTTCATCCTTTTCGGTGGTTAAGAGTATTTAGGGTTTTGTTTGCTAGATGCCGAAAGTTGAGATTTTGGTGGTGTTGGCACGCCAACAACTCCCCTTAATTTTGGTAAAATCAAAGGGGTCCCTCATATAAATTTTGTTAATAATTAGCTTTTGATTTTCTTGCTTGATTCGGTTAGTTGTTTGATTGTATTTTTTCTTGGATTTCAATTGTCTTCGCTTCTCATTTCTTCATCATTCTCCCATTGTCCTATATAATTTTGTTTAATATAATCATATGTTTTGGTTTGGTCTAAGATTGAATGTTCTCATCTTTTGACAGTCTCACCGATCTCCAATCTTAATGCATAAACACTTTAAAGAAACATTTTGGTAGATCAAGGTAAACCATGTAAATACCCAATTTTATGATGATTGATCTACGCCTTGAAATATTATCTATTAAAGAATGAAGCTAAGTCTTTAACTTCAAATTTTTTATTATTTGGTTGCATTCTTTAAGCTTTAAACTTTTGTCAAAAAATCCTTCATTATTGTAATTTTAGGTTCTTTAATTAATTTATGAAGGACTTATTTAACAAGATTATTTTCCCATCCTCATGGATTATATATTAAATGCATTCAAAAAAGGTTTCATAACTTTGGACAATCATTCAAATATTCTTAAATATTATGTCTTTTTGGCAAATCTATAAGACTTTTCTTTAATTTCATCAAAGCTAAGGCTCTTTTGTGTATTATTAATTTCATGCTTTGTAAAAATTATAATCTAGTCCAAAGTTAAAAAACTTTGTTCACATTGCTTATAATTTTAATCACTTTTTTTATCATATATCCATTATGGTATTTGTTTTTTCAATTTTTATTAATTTTCAAAATAAAGACAACTTTTTAGTGAATTCCACGGTGCATAGGAGTCTTTCCTTTTAAATGACTTTATTCATTTACATTGTCATTGAAATATGTATCATGACTAAATTATGAAAAAGGTTATGAAAGGGATTCTACTCTTAATAATTGTATTTTATCATGAAAACATTAATATATATCAAAGCCTTTCATAAGGGAAAAGGTCACGTTTCTTTTTATGCATGGATTTGGAAGGTCAAGTTTTGAAGAGTTGGTTACTGCACATCGAGTAAGATATATATAAATGTGAAATATAATTTGTGTTGTGTAGGAATATTAATAATTGGATATGGACACTAATGCATAAAGGTTGCCTGCTTTCCAAGCATGCTTTCTCAACCAACTTTCCAGTTACACAAATAAATCACGCTAACTCTGAAGCATAGTTGTTACAAGCATAGGGAATGCATGCTAAAAGGAGAACTTAGCTCGAAAAAAAAGGATGAGTTCTATGAATAAAGCCTTTGAAAACACTTGTCAACATTTTCACCAAACCAATTCCTTATGCAGCTATGAAACCAGAGAATAGGAACACGTCTCAGTTTCTATAAAGAACAGTGATACGTTGTCATATTACACAGATTTTAAGCGATTGTAATTATGGAATTATAAAATATTTTAACATCAATTTTTGCAGTCAAAAGTGATCAATATTAACTCATCGAATTTCCCACAATGCCCCCATTGATTACTGGTTACATGTTCATTAATATATAACAAGAAAAACAAAATGATCCATGCCAAGTTGTTGAGGGGAACTCACCCCCATTTCAAAAGGGAAACCAGCTCAACGAGCTCAATAAAATCCGAGACATATTCAAAACTTGCCACGATGCATCATAAATATAGTTAGCTATATGTGGTTATCCACATTGATATGTATAGCCAGGTGTAGATCGTATTTCCACTTGTCCTTGGAAAATGGAGGCTACATAGAACTACCAAAGATACAATTAATATGATCGCAATTCTATTCCGATGGATAATTATAATGCATAGTGACAACAAATAGAAGCGTGGATTAAGGCGATGAAATTGCAGGGATACCAGATCATTCACGAATAGAGAACATATGGTGAATTCATGAAGTGAAAAGGGAAAATTCTTATCCTTGTTTTATTTCATCCTTCAAAATGTTGTTATAATTATCATCATATTGACACAACTCACACGTATCTTTATTTTGGTGGTTTAATATATATATTCAATTTGTATGTTTGATGAGAGTTTGGATATGGTTAATTCCTTTTTATTGTTTTTGCAAGTATTTCCTTTTGTGGGGTTAACGTGATCCAAATATTAACAATAGAACATTGAATGGAACGCAGAGATCACAAAGGTTAAACATACCATTTTATGAAGAAATATGATATCAGATTGCAGATATTCCAACCAGTCTAAGTTGTTACTAGATTCTAGAGAATATAACTCGATCTTGTTCAAGCAAGAAGAGATGAAGTTAGAGAGTTCATCAGGGAAAAGTGGGAGAAGCGTTATAGCAGTTAAAGAACTAAGAAGAAACCGGATTCTTGTCATTATTTAGGAGGCGATTTTCTGTTGCAAACTGCAGGCAAAATTAAGAAGAAATAACAAAATCCAAGATATGGGTTTTTTTCAGAATGGACTTGTTTATTAGACTTGTGAAGAATCTCCTAAAAAAAGTGAACCATTTGAAAGATTTGTCAGCTTCTTTGAACACATTTTTTTTCCAGTTGCGGCCAGCATGGAATAGATTCACTTCTTTGTTTTCTGTTGGTTTGCATTGGACTATTTAAACAATAGCAGGGATTTTTTAGTGGGGAAGAACGCTCCAGGAAATTGGATGAACTTATTTTTCCATTTTTCTGTATGTTTCTCTGCTAGGGATGGTCTCCATAAACCAGAAAGATGAATGTGTTTCTCTTTCTGTTTTGTTTTCTTGTTCCTATGCTAAATTGAGTTTTTCTCATGGAACCAGAGACAGAGGTGTTTCCTAAGGTTGATACATAAAAACTCTTTTGAAGCTATGGTGCTTTGAATGGACATTGGAACCTGTTCTCACAGCTTTGTAAAATTAATTTTATGGAGTAATTGAACCAAATTACTTGTCTTGTTCATCATTATCTTCTGTGGGATTGAAGCAAGCTGTAAACTTTGCTTTTAGTTTATGCTTCATTTCTTATGATCGGAGTCTTTTAAAACTTATTTTGAAAGATATTGATTGCTGTTGCATTTGATCTATCAGCTGATATTGATTTAGTTTGCATAATTAAAAGCATCTAACATTTTTTTGTGATCTTAATCTGTTAAATTGCAAGAGATTTTAAGTTTGTTATTAGCATGTAATAGTTTGATTGTGAGACTGTTCTTCAATTTAAATTATTATATGTTTATATTTTAAATGCAAGCTGAATTAATATTAATTTTAACTCATGCTCTTGGCCGAGATAGGTAGTCTGCATTTAGGTTATCATAGAAAGAATTAGGAGCTACTATTTTCTGCATTTAGCTTAAGATAATATTTAGCATTAGTTAGTCATTTGATTAAATTTCTCTAATTTGTTAGCAGTTTGGTTTAAGTAAACTTGGCACACACTCACCTTAGAGATACTTTCTATTCTAAGTGCACATCATACAGGAAGCAGGGCCTTGATCCTGTGAAGGATAGTTACTTTAAACACATACAAGATTGCATTAAGTCGAGTGTGTGGGTTGTCTTTCCGTAAGTTGGCATAGGACAGTTTTTCCATCCAAAAGGTGGCTAATGAACTGCTGCCACGTTCACCCAAGCCATTGAAACTTTATTTCCAAAAGAACATGCGTAACGAGCTTTCGGTGATTCACTGTCTTTCTGGATCTCATTGTTTAATTGCCAAAAGGCTGGGCTTTCAATGGCTAATGAACTATTTGAAATTTCACCCAAGCCACTGAAAGTTTCCCTTTCCAAAAATGTATCTCATTTGCTTTTGGTGGTTAATGTCCTCCTACAAACACTCGCTAAGCTGTCGAAACCAAAGCTTTTCGGTGGCTAACGAGTTGTTGGAAAACTCGCCTAAGCCACCGAAAGTCCTTTCCCAAAATTTTAATAAGAATGTGATGAGCAAGCTTTCGGTGGATAATCATGGTCTTGTGTTAAACTATTAGCTGTCGAAAGCTAGGATTTTCGATGGCTAATTAGTTATTGAAAATATCGCCTATACCACCGAAAGTTAAAATTTTCAAAATTTTCAAATAACAGAACATCAGATACCCCAAATTTGTTAGTCATCCCAATATCTTTCATAATATGACTTGAAATCTTCATCCTATAAAAAATAAATTATATGAGTGAACTTATTGAAAATAAATTTATTTTGGGAGATAATTGCCAGCTTGGCACCAAGTCAATAGTGGGTGCATGACTGAACATGTATTAGTGTTATAAGTGTTAATAAGTTAATAATGCATGCAATGAATCTATTTTTGTTGTATAAACTAATTTGAGTTGTTATTAAAGTTTTATGCACTTGGAAAGTTATATACGATGTTCCATTTGATATCCACCCTCTAGTGATCTTGGTGAAAGCAATATGCTATTGTGTTGTAATGATTCTCCGCTACTTATCAATCATATTCTAAGATTATTTGTTGGGGTTTTTATCCTCTAAATCATTGGAGGGTTTTCCCAGGGTATATCATGTGTTCTATGGTTTGATTTATGTCTTTGGATTATTGATGATATTATATGCACTTTTATTGTGGATGAAAGTTTTAAAGTTCAATTATACTCATACTTTTCTCAATCACTAATATGGTATCAGATAAAGGGCATGCAAGAGATTAGTTTTGTGCAAATTCTCTAATCCTCCACAGATATTCAAGCATTCAGTGAGAGCTTGAAGCAATGGATTCTATATCCATCCGACCAGAATATAGATTCGAAGGAACATCCAATTTCAATACATGGAAGATGAGGGTGACCTTATACAAACCACCATTAACGGAGTCCCCTCCTCATGGGATGCCTTTCTTGTTTTGGTAAATGGAAAAGAAGAGTGACTCAATTTCAAAATACATTGGCATGATTGCATCCAAGAAGAAGGGTGCATCTAGAACAAGATAGTGAGCACTAAGGAGGAAAATATTTTCCTCACGAGAAGAACCAAGAAATAGATAAAATACTTTTCTCCCAAGAACACTTTCCGTGCAAAGAAGAAAGATATCCATAAAGGTATGGAAAAATATAAACTAATATGTTTTTATTCTAAAAAGGAAGGTCACTTCATACAGGATTACAATACAAGGAAAAATAAAGAAAGAAGAATCCATGCCTCCACTTCTGTAGAAATAGGCGAAACTTCTCAAGATAAATAATCCAAGCAAGAGGATGATCAAAATTAATATTTCCTTTAGTGAATAAGATAATTCTCTCTTGGTTTTATGGGATCCTTATTCCCATGCAAAGACACACTTTCTAGTAAATTCATTAAGTTTTCTTTTTGCAGTGTTTAAGGTTGCAGTGAATAAAGGACTCCACCTATCTCTGCAAGGGTGCATAGCTCAAGAGAGATCCTACATAAACAATAAATATGAGTACCATATTTGTTTATTTGCTTTTATAAATCAGATCTAAAAATCTTTTTATGTTTCATAAATGTCATATATATTTGTATTCCTAGACTTGGATTTATGTTTAGCATATACATTGTTTTTTCTATCTTTATTGGCATGTTATCAATCTCATGAGTCCAAATTTTGCAATATGATATAGGAATGGTATAAGACTTAATATGTAGGACTGATATAAGGATGAAAAAATCCTCCATAAGACATGATATTTAGGGCAGCATGATTGTTTCATAAAATGTGAACATAAGACTACATGATTGGCTAGATAGAGGGCTTCATGATTACCTCATGAGATATGAACATGGGGCTGTATATTTATTTCATAAAATGAACTTTTGGATAGATTTAGGACTGATATAGGGATGTGTATCAGTAAATAACATTATAGTGGGTTATGATAAATCGGTTGCTCAATATATGTACATAACTATGTAAATCTTTATCAGTGTATTGAGAATATTTCATGTGAGTCAAATTCATGAGTATAAAATGAGTTTAACCATTAGAATAATTTTTCTTGTAGGGAAAGTTAATATTCCCCTACCTACAAGTAAATAAGCATGTGACTGTGGAGTCATTTCGATGGTTGATCCTGAAAGAGAACAGTTTGGGAGGTTCCTATGTCTCCTGGGAAGCAGACAAAATAGATGGCTTAATTCTATTATGATAGATGTGAAGAATCCTGAAGAAATCCTATCTTATTTAGATTCATGTGTCAAAGAATATATTCATATATATATGAGAATATGTCTCTATGATGGAGGACCCATATTATGATTCTCAAATTTACATGGTGAGAGGGAGTTGCTAGTCTCACTAGCTCGTGAAGAACCAATGTAACTAGTTGATGTACCTCATGTAAAAGGGAGATATGCATGATGCTCATTATCAGAAGGAATATGAGAGATGTATTCAAAAATATTGTTATGATTATTATGATTAGTGTTGTGGTAGTAACCAGACAAATATTTTCCTCAGTTAAGGAAAATGTGTAGTAAAAAATCCTCAAGAGTTTCAGGATAATGGACTAAAAATCCATGGTCACACATATGAAGGTAAATATGAAATTTTATAATTCTTATTTCATATTTGGAGGATATCAATTCAATTGAGATGTATTTCATTTGTTCCGGGTCCCAGGATTTGTTATGTACTTTTCATCTTGTCCATAGACATGTACAAAGCATATGTTATGGTACCTACTTGGTACAAGTGTATGTAAACTCAGATATTTCTTTATCGGTAAAATAGAGTTTCAAATATATATGAAATATGACTAATAGTGATTGATGAAGATCACATGTGTTTCTCTAGATAGATCATGTTGAAAAGAAGTAAATATTTTGAGGGTTCTAGTGAGTTATATTCGAGACATGGTACATATCCACATATGAGCATCATTGCCAACATTCTCACTAAGCCTCTATCTGGGACAAGCTTTGTATAGTACATAAAAACTCATCTGGTTGAAGAGGGAGTATTGATGTGTCTACATAGGAGGAGGCAGATAAGGTCCCTACCAATTAGTCATAGTACATGACTTAGGCATCCAAGGGTTGTGATACCTTGTGGAGAGAATCCTCGTGAGAAAAGGCATAGTCAAAAGTCTTAGAGACTATTTATAGCCTGGTCCATTAGAGAAGAGTTAAAAAATATTAGAGAGGTAGTTTGGGTGCTGCAAATTTAAAAAGAAGGATCACTGAGAAATTGATAATGACTTGAAGAACACCACAAATAATGGGAATCTCACAGAGAACTTCTCTAGATAGTAGAATATTCAATAAGTCAACAAATTTTCACTAGTGGAAAATGAGAAATTAGTGACCAAAAAAATGACCAAAATCCACTTATCAATGACCACTTTTGGTTTGGCGATCACTGGTGGCTAATTTACGGTTTTATCACGTGACAAAAATTGGTCATTTTTATTTTGGTCATTTATAGCTTGTTAGTTGGTCATTAATTTGGTCATATATTTAAATCAATGACCAAATATATGACCACGTTTATAACCAAATTAATTACCACAAGACAAACTAGAATATGACCAAATTTGGTCGCATAATAAAAGACCGTAAATTAGCCACCAAAATTGTTTTTTGGTCATTGATACGAATTTTGATCATTTTTTTGTCATTTATATCCCATTGTTTGGTCACATATCTATCAATTTTTGGTCATTTTATATGCGAATTTTGGTCATTAATCTCATTTATTGGCCACTAATTTAGTCAGTTTGTCATTTTATGTGTGGTTATTATATTTTAGTAGTTTTAATAGTGTCCATTATTAATCAATATAAATTTTTAATATGATATTATGTTTAAATTAAAAAAAGAATCATACATTATTTATCATCATCTAATACACATGTGAACTATGCAATGTCACATTAATTAGTTAATTACAACATTTATAAATAATATAAAGTACAACCATATAATATTTAAACTGCACAAATTATATTACATGAAATGTCAAGTATTACAATAAATATGAGTTTTCTCAAAAACTATCTCCATATAACTTTGCATGAAAATCATCTAGTACATCGTTGACTTTTCAAAATATTACAATAGATAAACCATCCCACTTGTACTTGGCTGCTAAACCATACTTGAATCTCACAACAGCTTCAATTAACCCATACTTAGAAGCTTGAAAGCCTCAACAGCAAGCTCTTCATACTCAATTGCAAGGCCTCAACAACAGACTCTTCATACTCAATAGCCCACTTAGTTCAGTTCACTTCTGCAAAATCTAATAAAAAAAAGACTTGGGTAAGTCAAGAATGTATAATGCAATGAAGATATGTCTTGCAATCCAAACAACCAATAATTCAATAAAGATAAATATACTTTTTGACCTCATTAAGTGTTGCTGCAGCTTCTCATTTGTGATATTGATACACAATTGTTCAAATCTGCCACACAAGGAGAAAGTGTATAAATAATTAAATCAGTGTTAATTGAAGGAAAGGAAATGTGCCTCCTTAGCCTGTAACAAACTCAGTGTATAGGAAATCACAAAAAACTCCACAATTAGCAACAAATAAATTATATTTTTTTAACTTTTAAAATATATTGCAAGAAAATTTCAGCAACACAAGTGACAACACATGTAGGTCAAGACTTCTACAATGGTCTCCAACAAAAAACTCAAGACCAATCTATACATAAATTAACTCGGAATTATAAGATATTCTGCAAAAAAAATTATGATATTTAAACAACATGCATCCCTTATTCCCATTGATTCTCTATGACTACCATGCATACTAGAGATACTAATCTGCTGACACTGACTTAAAAACAACTACAATTTCATGAAAGATTGCTGAAGAAATTTTGATTGCCATGATTAAAAGGTACTTGTTGGTATTAAAACTTTCAAAACTTTATATATCCAAAACCCCAATTAGCATCTTTGAATTAGGATCCTAACCAATTGAAATATTTATTTTATACACCAGCCTGTAAACAATTTAAATGCAAAGGTGTTACTTAAGCCATATGGACAATCCTCGACATAATTTGAGAAAACAACAAATGTGTACAAGTGTATTTCACTTCTTGATATATGATTCTAAAGAAGCAAAGAACATCAAGCATGACAATCCATACCAGTCAAATATTCATGAATATATTGTTTTTGCCAATGCATCCCAGTTATTAGCTGCAGCAACTGAATCTAGTGATTTTGTAATTCTTTCATCACATGTGACAATGACCCATTTACAAAGAGAGTCTTCAATACCTTTAACATCACACCTAGGATAGGGAGAAAAAAGTGATTCATTGTATTAAATCAGTTTACAACTTAACATGGTTAATATATAGCAGACAACTCTTGAAGCACATAATACATAATTCAGTCTTGGAAATAAACCATACATGAAAAGTTTAGCTGCCATTTTCAAATGAAACATAGCTTTGTCATATTTTGGCTTAGATGAGTTTGTATACTTCCCCTTCAAAAAAACCATGTTACCTAGATGGAGAATAGCTACCACAACTCAAAATATCGCATCCTAAAAAAATGGAATGATTTAGTGCAATACACAGTCTATATTTTCACAACACATAACCTTTTTAATGTGATATTTCATAACACACAACTGTTCAAATAAAACATACTTGTTCTTTAGTACTGATTCCCACTACATCCATTGCCCTTATTGTTGCAAGATACTCTTAAGCATCACTAACACCATCCAATTCATAAAAAATGGTCTGGTTGAGATAATGAAATGTTCTTGGGTCCCCCAATTTGTATTTCTCAATATCCTGAAAGGTCCAAGAAAATAATCACAACTCTGATTGTTAGCATACTATTCTTTAAAATTAGTCGTAAATATAAACAAAACTTGGTGTGAAAATAAACAACGTTTCCATTCAATTTGAATTTGGACATTAAATGCATGCATATAGAAACAATGATAATGCAAGCATCCATCTAATGGTGGTGTAGAATGCATATAAAAAAAGAAACATTAAATGCATGCATTTAGCATACTTCTGGTGGTGCAATAGAAAGCATATAGAAACAATGATAATTCCTCTCAGTATCCGAAATTTGACAAACATGGGTCCTTTCCAATAGGTAGGTTTTGACAGCAACTCCTGAGATTCTTCCATTTTTGTCAAATTGGAGTTCAACAAATTTACCAAAGCAAGTGCAGTTGAGAAGGCTTCAATCAAACTAGTGTTTTAAAACATTAGAAACTTATATGATGGAAATTTTTAATTGACTACTCAAACTCTCCATTATTTCCCTAAATGAGTTGCATAATAGCATATATAAAAATATAAAAAACTCTTCACCTCGAATTGTTATTTATGACAGTTTTTGTGTTGCTAAAGGCTTCAAGAACGAGATTTGAATGCAAGCCACAAAAGGTGAAAAGTTAATATATTGCAACATAATTATGATTTAGAAACATCCACAAAAAGTATAGCATCCTAAGAGCTGTTATCGGTGGAGTGTTGTCAATGAATGTTGGCCTCCATTCAAAGACAGAAATGCAATGGTTTCTTACTTCTAGCACTTGTTGTTCCAATTCTCTTCCTTCAATTGCTCCTCGGTGCCCCATGTAAGAAAGATAGTGCATAAGAATTTTGGTGGATTCTATTTTACCTACTCCACTTTCTCCACTGACTAAAATGTCTTGACTTATTCCCTCGTTGATCATCACCCTGTATTCAAAAAATTCTCAATTTTGTACTTTTATAATCTTTTCTCCATGTCAAACATCACTTGATCAAGGAGAATCATAGTAGCGTACCTATATGCATCATCTTCCACAACAAAAACATGAGGGCTTAGCTCTCAAAATGTAGCTCCTTTGTATTCTTCCATCATTTGGATATCATATAAATGAGGAAGTCTTCTAAAAGGATTGATGGAAATCAGTATGTTCCTAGTATATGTCTGTAAAGTACTAGACAATACAATAAGCTCGTTGTTTCTATAATAGCTAACGTAACTATTCATTTTGATTTAGATAAACTGTATGCAATTATGCTCATATCAAACAATAACATATCAAATCCTGAGAAAACCACTCAAAAAATTTCTACAGAATGCTCAACAAAATAGTCACAATCAAGAAACTAAAACACTCACATATATTTCATTAAGTTCATATCTACTTGACAAATTTTGCAGAACTCCTAGTTCATGCAAATAAGTTAGTTTTTTCATATCATCCACACCCCCAGGAAGTGCTTCAGTATCTTTTGGGTGTGCATTTTAAATATCTACAACCGCATTTGAAATATCTACAACCACCTGTAAACAAGAAAAAAATTATCATTTGCAACCAAAAAAAGTGCAATTACTGAAATAATACTTTTTCTCCTTGCGCTGATATAATTTTCATGGTAATAATCTATTAAAATATTAGTTACAAAGTATTATGTCTAATAGGATTAGCATAGGTAGTTAACAGGAAAATTTCTTATCCTCCCCGCCCAGATTCAAATTGTGCTTGTTACATGTTTTCTGTTCTTGGGCTGATTAGGGATGGCAAGATACCATCGATCTCACTCTTGTATAAGTGATTGAGAGGGGGATGATATGTTTCCAAAAACTAAGGAAAGTAGAGGTGTGAATAAATAAAAATATCTTCAAGAATACTCATAGAATTTAATGTGACAAATCATATATTAAATAATCAATTCATTCTGAATTTCTGGAAGCAACTTGATGAGCTATTACAATATGGACTACAAAATAGATAACCTTTTTCAGTGTTTTGGCCATGTAATTCATGTAAATATGACTAATTATAGAATAATTAGGAAAGACAACATCTTTAGTCAATGCAAAGTGTTGGACATTGGAGATGTATACCGTTGGAACATGAATTTCATAATTTGCTTCACAAATCCATTCCTTAGAAGCACATTGTGTTCGTGATAGAAAAACTTTAATACAAAAGATAAATCAAACAAACCCATCATCATAAATAGTAACAATGTCTTATTGTCTTTCCATTAGTGAGCTAAAGTTTAGCTTTCTGGCCATTGATCTCTAGGACTTCTCCATAAATCCAGGATACTTCAGAATATTCCATCCATACATGAGAACCAACAATAATGTTAATGGGAGGCTCCTGCATTGACTCAAAAGATGCCAATGTCAGTAATGAATGAATGACTTATTAACTCATTTAAGAGATTTCAAAACAGAAGCTTGACCAACAAGCATTCCCATAATTTGTTAACCGTGCATCTAAGCCCTATCACAACATTTTCTAGATAATCCCTAAGAATATGATATGACAATACACAAATGAGCAACATGAGTGTGTGATATCAACAAGGGGTGTTTCTTGAGATTTTCAGCCATGAACACTTCAAATATTCCAGCATGAAAACTTCTCTAAAAATAATTCCAATCGCATTTGTAATAATGCACTTAATACATTTTCCCATTCAAAATTTGCACCTAGTATGGAGGACCTTATCACTATAAACATGGTTATGTGGGATTATTTTTAAACATTAGAGACCTTCAAAAGTGCTTTTGTCAAGATTCTCTAAAAGGAAACATATTTTTTTTTAATTAATATAGAAAGAGAGTTTCTTAGAGGTGAAACAAGTTACTGCACCATTTTCTGAGCATTTTCATGTTTTATCAAATTGTATATAATAGAATTGAAATAAGGGAAAAATACAAAATTTTGAAGGACCTTAACTCAATGGATTGCTAAAGGAATCTGGCTTAAAATAAGAAATGTAACACATGCATAATTCTTTCAGTATCACAATGTCTTTACAATATTGCAGCCACTACCCAAACTTAACAGGAAACTGAGATCAAAGTATCATGGGTATCCAGTTGCAACTATCAGGTGATTACAATTTGTCAGAAAAGAAACCAGTGCTTGTGTACATGGATGACTATCAGATTGCCAAGCACTAAAATTATCAATACCTTCAAGTTTAACTTTGTGAGAATAAACTATATAGAACCTCCATTCTTTCAGGCTGTCAACAAATTCATTGAGACCTGAAAAGAAGTCCTTCCAACTTAAGGTATCTGCTATTCTAAACAGACCCAAAATTGTTATTGGTTTTAGACAATGATGTTGATGTTAAAAATGACAACACAAGATGAATGTTCGTACCTAGAATTATGTAAATATATTTACATTAGTATCAAAGTTCCTTCCATTGAATGATTTGTATATATTGTGATATAACAATTAAGAAGAGGAATATTATTTTGTATTCACTCCAACAAATGTTTGCTCTTCAATCGCTATCAAATTTCAAATATACTCAAAGAGCTCACAATGAAGTCAAAATTAGGACGGTGCAGACATGCCAGTAACTATAAGAAAGAAGAGGCATTATTGTAAGGATAATGTTAAACAAGAAACAAAAAATATTACCTTTAGCATAGTCATGATAGCATTCACAATGGATAATTATCTTACACCTTGACACAGTACAAGTGTTAATACTATTAGAAATATTGGATCCAAAACATTGACCGACAGAAATCCACCAAAGAGCTCCATGCCACCAGGATGAAGCCATTGAGGCAAGTGTTCCTTTATAAAAGGGAAGAGTTCCAAAACAATTACCAAATAACTTGTCAAGTTACGTGCTATGCTAGCAGCACCAATGTGATAGTCAACCATCATTTGACCAAAAATAAGAAATGCAGTTAGCTCATTGAAAGAGGAATATGCATATAGATATGCTCCTCCAACGAGTGCAGGGAAATGAGATGAGAGTTTTACATAGCACAAGGCATTAAGCACACAAGCTGCTCCAACTAGTATGGAACTAATTGTCACACCTGCATTTAAATATGTACAAAATCAAATCATTGGACAAACCTATGATTTCCATATATGTTAAATTAAGAATAATAATTATTTTGCAAATTCTAAAACATATTATCTAAAACCAAGGCTTTGCAATGAAACATGTTGGGATGTTTAAGAACTTATCTCTATCAATTTGGAAATTTGATCACAAGATTATGACAATGGTAGAAGAATGAAAGCATTTTAGACATGACTGATGCAGTTCATTTTATTAAGCTTTAAATAAAATTCACATCAAAGAAAATAATTCAAAAATATGCCACATGAGATGTTGAATTTTCTCTGGTTATTTGTCCCTTTTTTCTTTCCTTCATTCTACCTCAAATAGCCTTCTTTCCAACCATGAAATTTTGCTTCTCTGCTTCTTTAAATGCTCAAAATTTATTTTCTGACATCTTTGTCTGAATTTCTAAACTTTATGCAACTCTGAAAGGAACACATGCAAGCTTCAAATAAATTTCTCTCCATGCTTATTGTTCAAAGCACTTGCTTTGAATGACATCCTTTGGCCTTTCATTTCTAGTGAAACACCCTTTATTTAGATAGAGCAATTATGAAACTCTGTATTGTGTACAATGGGTTCAACAACCTCGCAGAAGAGGTCCCTTATCCATTTTAACACAACCCTTCATTGGGTGGCACACACTTGCTAGGATTTGAACCTGGTTAATCTTAGTAGAAAATTACCCATCCTACCAAAAGACCACAACCTGATGGATGCATCCTTTGGCTATTGAATGTGACTTCTTCTTATTTGTTTTCCAAAAAAATACAATAAAGTTTCTTCTCATAAAGATAATAGCTACTGCAGGCTATTGAATTTTGAATACCACTTGATTCTCTACTTCTGTTGCTTTGAAATATGAATATATTTGGAACATGTCTCTTCTAGAGCTATTAAGATGCACCAAAATGCTTCAAATATTGATATTTTTTTCCAAAAATTGCAAAAACAGAGATCATCATTCAGTGGATTTTATAATGAAAACTGGACATGCTAGAAATTGAACCAAGGTCTTGCCCCTAGCCAATGAGTGGCCCTACCACTAAGATAGATGTTCTTTCCTCACCAACACCCTTAACAACCCGCAACCAAGAAACATTGGCTCAGGTTTCCTAGACACCTTGAGCATACCTGCCTCTCATACCATGTTGAAAACTAGATGATTTTCCCAAATTCGATGGGTTTCTTTACCATTGGGGTATGCTCGTTCATGACAGGTAACCTTAATGGTTTTATCTAAAGGTGTCGATTTCTACTTCCAAAGTTCCAACTACCTGTTAGTTTTTATTCTTTAACTGAGAGAACAAAAAGTACAACAATCAAACACAAGAGACAATGAACACAGTGTTTTTCCTCAGGGAAACCATAAATGGATAAAACCCCGCAACTTCCTCAGAGATAGAATCAGCACCAAAAGTAAAACCCCCAAAATAGTAAGATGATCTCTCAACAGCAGTAACCTCTATCTTCTTTTCCCCAGTGTCTTTCTCTTCCTCAGTTATGTGCTACAACTGAGTGTGGATGAGTGTGTGATAAATAGAGAGGCCAACTCTCTATTTATAATAATTCCCAACATGACTAAAACCCTACTAGGGCCTACCTCTCTAGGAGAGCCTAATAACCCTAGTGCCCCGAAACTGTGAGGACTTTAACCCTTAGACAATAGGAGGGTTACCCATAATAACTTGACATGACTTGTTTACATTATAGATCCTCCTGATCGGAACATCGGGGCATGACATGACACAAGTACATCTCGGAATAAACATCGGGTTGCAATAGATAAGAAATACAAGTGAATACATTCTGAAGTTACAATTACATCAACACTCCCTCTTAACTAGGAAGGTATTCTCTTGACACAATTTTCATCACTGGCCTTCTTCTCTAGATCTTTTCATCATCTACATTTTTTAATTCATCTTCAATTCATCTTCGTCTTCGGATCTGGATCATCACTCGATCTGGATCATCATCACTGAATCTGGATCATGACTCGATCTAGATCATCACTGGATATGGATCATGACTCGATCTAGATCATCACTAGACATCATCATTGGATCTGTATCATCACTTGATCTAGATCATCACTACTAGATATGGATCATCACTCCATTTGGATCATCTCGGAGACATCATAACTGGATCTGAATCATAGCTCAAACTGGATCATCATCATATGTGCTATCTCATGATTCTTATCGTCACAGTAAGTTCTACAGAGCCAGCCCTTTTTCATGTTGGTTGTAGGCCTAGACACCATGTAGGTCTTCTTCAGCACTTATATCTGACCTACTCGTCAGAATGGCCCACCCAGCACTTACATCTGACCTACTCATCAGAAGGCACACCCAACAGTCACATCTGATCATGTAGGAACCAATCTGTTGTAAAGGAAAGTATCCTATGGCTAGGGTTTAATAGGCCATCAACATACTGGGGTTGAAAGAGAGATGCACAATTTTCAGCAAGCATATATAAGCAAGTTTTAGAGATAAGAAAGGTCCACACCTGATAAACTGAAGGTTGGTCCAAGCCTTCTCTTCAATCCTACTCTTGCTCCTCTTGCTCCAAGAGACCTGCAAAACGAATTATACCTTCCTCAAACCATTATGACCACATATAAAACAATGATACTCAAATAAACATGAACTAATGATCTGAATAACATCATCATATGATCATAAACAGAGATTCAATCACACATTGAACAATGATTTGGGAAGAAGAAGGACATCACATCTTTATTAATCTTGAAAACAAGTACAAGTATACTTTCTCTTCAAGTTTGGCACCTCACGAAACCCTGATCTGGTTCTCCTGCTTCTCTTCTCCAAAGAACTCATCCTCCAAGCTCTGCAACACAAGGATAATGCTTCTAGGGAAAAGGTGTAGGCAAAGAGAGCTCCAATTCCTCTAGCATAACAATGCAGAAATTCCAAGTCCCCTCTCATGGACCTCCCTACCTCTATTTATATGCTTAAAGAAGAGTTAGGGGTGAAGACAAAGTGGTTACAACTAAAGAAGTCAGTTGCATAACTACCCAAACTAACCAAATATTCAAAAGGAATGTTTTTACATTTTTAAAATGCATCCGCGGGTTACATAACTAGATAGTCGCGTATCATTCGCGGGTTTGTCTTAAGGAAAGTCGTGAATACACAAAAAAATGCATTTTTAGGGTATTTCTGGGCATTTTTAGACTTTGGTGTCTTCTAGAAAGTTTTAGCTAACTTAAATACCTTTCCAATGGTGTGAATATGAGGTCACATGGAGTTACAAAACTCAATATATGCGTCCTCCAAGATAGGTGTTTTTTCAGTGACTTTCAATGACTTTCATGAAGTGTCGTCATGGAAGTGTCGACAGACGACGAAATCATGGGAAAGTGGTCACAGGTAGAGATGTGTCATTTTGAGCTATAACAGATGCCCCCTAATGTGTGAGGTTAGAGAGGAAGATGATAGCCGAAATACATTATAAAGGAAACAGCTGAGTATGGAGAGAGCAGAGAATCCAAGATCGAACAGTTCAAACAAAGGTACCTGTAAGAGAGATAAATGTCAGAAAAACTGATCTCTGGGACATATAAGTCCATATACAAAACATTGCCATAAAGATATAAGGCGGATCCAACATGTGTATAACTGATGAAACTATCATGGTCGTTCAATATGCAAAAAGGCACCATATCAAATCTAAAGGAGTCATGGCCACAAAGGAACAAGGTGGATCCATACTCAACAATTTATCATAGCCACAAAAATACAAGGTGGATCTATGTCTCAGCAAAATGTCATATAAAATGTAACAAGGTCTTGCGCAACTCGGGCAATAGAAAAAGATGACAATGCTACTATCGGCCCAAGGTCTTCAATCCAAACCGCCCAAAAAAGGTATGAATCCTAACCATGCAAATAAAGGAGTTGAAGTCAAACATGGAGGAATCCGTTTGATTACCGGTCAATAATGAAAACCATTAACAAACGTGAGGGAAACCACCATTAATGAAAATGGTCCCCAAGGTACCTAGTACATTCTAACAAGTGTGATTACAAGGACTTGAAGTCGAACACTTGAAGAATCCATCGAGTAGGAGACATTAAGGTATTCCCACTACCCAATAGCAAGGGAAATTGCCATTGATGACAACAATCCCCAAGGTACTGTCATAAAACTCTAAATCTCATCCCCAAAGCAAGGTGTGTTGCAGTCGATAGGAAGAGATCCGTTGGAAGGAAGGAATTAAGGCATCCTTCATCATCCAACATGAGGTACGTCAAAGACTAATTGGATCTAGAATTGGTACTGAATTTCATGACAAGGAACACTGAAGACATGATGTAATGAAGTGATACCAGGGAATGGCCGACACAAAAGGTCAAGGCAACTACAGAAATGGCCGAAAAAGGTTTAATCCTTGAACAGTGAGCATGACACAAAAGTGACTTAGGTAGATTTTGACACAAAAGGACCAACAAAACAAATCTACAATGTAGGAGACATTGACAGATTCCCCATATAATTGGAAAAGAGACCAACTGGAGGAGTAAGAAACTCTGAATCAGGATAAGGTCAAAATACTAGGACCCAACTGTTGATAGACTCAAAACTGGTGCTTTGTTCAAGGAAATAAGACTTGCTACCATGATGTAAAAAACATGTGAATGAACTTCCCTTCCCCTCTTTCTTGTAAAGGTTTAACGAGTCCAAGAAAGCAAACTCGAGACCATCTTCATTTTTGGCAAGCTCGAAGAAAAGAAATAAGAATGAAGCACTAATTCATGGATTTTACGAGCCCAAACTAGTAAATGCTTGACGGTGTTTTCATAGTTTAGAGACACTCCAAAGAAGACTCCAGGGGGGTCCTTTTTCGTACAATTTAGTCTCCTAAGGCCGAAAAAGTATAAAACATACCAAAGAAGAACTCTCTTAACTTTCAAAGAAGAAAAGGCGCACCTTTTTTGTATTTAGTCAGGAAGGTCCGAAAAAGGTTAAATTACCACCTACCCAACGCTCCTTCAAAAGCAGCATATAGCCTAAGTTTTACGAGTGTGAAGGAAGGCAAGATCACTCGAAAAGATCCATTTGATTACGAGAAATGGGGCTTACAACAATAAACTCAATGCTTTGTTCTTTAGGATTTAACGAGCATGACAAAGACATAAAGTACACTTGAAATATTTTTCATGTTTTGGTCCAGAGCATGAAAAAGAGAAAACTAAGCTCATACTGGTGGTTCCTTTTCCGTAAGTTTAGCCCCTCAGGTCTAGAAAAGTGATAAACCTATGCCTAAGAATACTCTTCTCAATTCAAAAGAAAAGAGAGGGATCCTTTCTTGTACTATTCCACATGGTCCGAGAAAGAGATAACCTACCACCAATGTGGATGCCCATTCACATATTCTTAATGAGCTTGAATGGACAAGTTTACTCGGCAGTCAAGTCTATTTTGAGGAGTCAGACCTAGGCCTAAAGAAACTCAAATTCTTTCCCGTGAATTTTTAATGAGTCTAGAAAAGTCAACTCGCGGCCTCCTTACTATTTTTAACGAGCTCGAAGGAGAGCAGAAAGAATGCTCTAAATGCGAGGAGACGAGTGTCATAGACAAGCGAAACTAATTCCAAGCGCAAGGAACAGACCTATGCATAATGCAAGGAAAGAGAGCAGGATAAGGACACTCGGGGAACATCTCCTCAAAGTAAAGGGTGTCAAGTTGCAAAGGCAAAATGATACAAGGCTTAGCGACGATGATAATAAAGATGAGGGCTTATACAATGAGCTAAAAGCGTGGAAGCCGGCATCAAGCTCATAAGCATGAGCAGGGCACATGCAAATGCAATTACGACTTGAACAACAAGGTAAGGCCAGTAAACAGTTATGAATCCAACTAAAAATCTTGTCTCCAAGAAACAACAACATCAAGATCATATGCAGAAGAAATGATCCGATGTGGGTTACTTTGGCAGAAACACATGTGACTTTTCTATCTTCTATAAAAGGTAAAGTCAAGGCAGAATCAACCGAAGAAAATTCTATAGAACCAAGGCTCGAGGGTTTATAATCAGTAAGATCAACCTCAGAAGGAGAGAAAAAATCCACAAGGGAGATAGAGTCTGTAGGAACAAACTCAGTATCACAGGATTTGAAAAGTTCATAAAAAAAAATCAAACTCATCAAGATCACTGACTTGCTGTTCGAAGGAAGAGTCAAAATACTCAACAAGACCAACATAAGAAGACCAATCCATGGGAAAATCAAGCTTACTAACCAAATCAGGGTTAGACTTAGTCACAGCTAAACCCACATCCAAAATAAGGTCAGACTGTATCAAAGACTCTAGGAAGACTTCATCCAAAGGAAGGAGATCATCCGAGATAGGACACATGTCTAAACTTTCAAATGGATTGACAGAGTGGAGAGAAGGCTCTACAGTCTGTATAAGATGACTCACCGGGTCAACTGCTGGGACCATGTCCCTAGAAGGTAAGCATGAAAACAGAGGCTGCTTCTCATAAGCAATTGAACGCAAAGGACATGAGGCCACATAGTTCACCTATGGCAGGGGAGTGTCTACAGAAACACTGGGAATCAATAAAGGAAAGACATGTTCTCTAGTTGGGTCAGGATATGGATCAAGAAAATCCAAGTGATCGAAAGTGACAATTTCTTCACCATGATTAAAGTACATCACACGAAAGAATGTTGACACCACAGCTTGTATGGCATAGACATAATCACGTCCAAGGAGCATATTGAAGTCCAAGGGGTCTTCTATCACCATGAAGTCAACTAAGACAGTATTCCCACCCAAAGTAACAAGTGTTTGAGCAAGAATTCCCAAGGCTATACAAGTTCTTATATCAAACGCCAGTAACTGACTAGCAGTCGACACAAGGCTAGGAGATCCCATGCCTCGCCAAGCACGAGCAGACAAGATACTAACTGAGGATCCTTCATCAATAATACAACGAGCAATCGTATAAGGTTCAACTTTGACCTTTATCTGGAAAGGTGCATTAGAAGGAAGGCGCGACTCAACTAGGCTATCCCAATCAAAGGAAGCAATCCGAGAGCTTGGTGGGGGTTGATCTGAAACGAGTTCAGTGCCCCTTTGTTCAGAAAATTCTGAACTGGCAGTGAAGAAAATGTGACTAGTAGACACTTCACTCTCCAAAGGAAGAGTGGGATTGATTGACAATGGAATTGATTCAACTGCTTCGTGAAAGTCACTCTCTGAAGGGAGAGTGGGATTGACCAAAGATAACATTGGTTTAATCACATCAAGGTCACTCTCCGAAAGAAGAGTGGGATCGACCAAATCTGAGATTGGTTCGACCACTGGATCAACCAAAGGTTGAGTAGGTTGTTGAGAAACTATAGGTTGTTCAGGAGAAGGAAAATCTTGAGTCTTGGACCACACTCTTCACACCTCTGCGATAGCAGGGCATAGGTGAGTAAGATGATCTCCCTCACATAGCATACAAGGGAACTTAAGTTTATACTTCGAACGACCAGTTTTCTCAACGGTGTCAACATGACTGGCAGTGGATGACTGTTTGCTCTCAGCATGACCTGTAGAGGCTAAGAGTTTGCCCCTAGCATGAACACTAGATTCTAGGTGACTGGGTCCAACCTGACTAAGAGAGGTTGGTTGTTGAAAAGCTTCAGAATGTTAAAAAATGGGATGACCATTAAACCAAACTCTTTGCACCTCTGCGATAGAAGGGCATTTATAAGTAAGGTGGTCTCCCTCACAAAGCTTACAAGGAAACTTGGGCTTGTGTTTTGAATGGGTAGTCTTTTCAACAGTGTCAACATGACTCGCAGTGGTTGACGGATTGGCTTCAGCATGAACCACAGAGGCTAAGAGACTGCCCCCAGCATGACTTGTAGAGGCTGATAGACTGGGTCCAACATGACTTGTAGAGGTTGGACGGGCACCACCAACATGAAAAATAGAGGCTGAGTGGTTAGGATCAACATGCTTTTTAGCAGTTGAGTGCGTGCCCCCAGCATGAACCACAGAGGCTGGGTGGATGGATCCAACATGACTAACAGAGGTTGGATGGGGAGGTTCAACTTGAACAACAGAGGTTGAACGGGTGTCCTCAGCATGAACTATAGAGGCTGAGTGACTGGATCCGACATGACCTGGAAAGGTTGGAAGGATCCCACCAGCATGATCAATAGAGGCTGGATGGTGAAGATCAACTTGACTTGCAGAGGTTGAGTGCTTAGATCCAACATGACCTATAGAGGTTGGATAGGTGCCCCCAGCATGAACCACAGAGGCTGGGTGGTGAGGTTCAACTTGACTTGCAAAGGTTGAATGGGTGCCCCCTTGCTTATGTTCCTTCTTCCTATTCCTCCTTCTTTTACTCCTTTTAGACTGTCGATTACTAGTATCAGTACTTTCACCGCATGAGGTAGAAGGAGGAGGAGAATCAACTATAGGTGAAGGGGAAGCATTGTTTTGATGCCCTTGATATAAGGATCTTACTTGAGAAGCATCAGGAGCATTCAAGACAATTGGAGTGGAAAACAACCACACCGGTAGCCCTAGGGTGAATCCAGGTAGATTCAGGGTGGCCATCAAGGGAACACCAACATTCCCCGTGAGAGGAATAGTACAAGGAGTTCCCATCATGGGGATCTCTTGGTTGGTGTTTGAAGGGGTGTTAGCCATAGTTTCAAACTAGGAGACAAAGTCTGAGGTTGATAGGCAACCAAAATTACAAAGCACACACCTAAAGGCACACTAAGTACAGACAAACCACAAAGCACTCACTAAAAATTCCTAAAGCCAAACAGACAAACAGGTATAAGATATACTTTCCAGAAGAAAGCTGATAGATAGTTACTTGGGATCCCTGTAGATGTTCTTAGGCACAAGTTGAGGAATCACCCACCACCCTCCCACACTTTCTACCGGGGTTACCTTCCAAACCCATCCAAGGTCAACCAGAAATAACCTTCCGGTGTACCTATGTATGAACCCTAGATGTCAAAGAGACTAAAGGATACCTTAACTATATTGACAGTATGGGGGGACAGTCGCAAGCCTAATTCATACGCATGGGCAGGGTAGCTGAGCCCGAAACCCTGTCTAAGACAAAATCCCCAGATGCGTAAAAACCCTGGTCTACGCTTTGACAAGGAATTAGAGGGTTATCTCCTCAGTCCAAGTCTCCATGCGGCCTCATGCTTGACTCCCGTTTGAGAGGAGCTTCCCAAATAAAATCAATGTAGAAAAGGGTTTACCTAGTGACTGGCCAACTACGTCTGAAATTTAAATACTTGTGGAGAGTTGAAACTCCCTAATCCACAAGTCTATCCTAAGCTAGTTGGTGTATGACCCTATAAAATAAAACTTACTAGTAATTCTTAAATTATATCATTTATTTTAAGGGTTGTTTTTAGTCAGAGGGTAAATGGCATGAAAATTATGTGGTGTTTTGACTCAAAGTTGAAACAAAATGACTAAGCAAAGAGATATGAATACAAAAATAAAAAACTATTCTCTTTATTTTTCTTTTTCAAATAGAAAACTTGAAAACCACAAAAGAACAAATTCTTTTTATTTTTATTTTTTCAAAAACAATGATATGCCATGCAATCTAGACTAAAAACCTAATCTACATGCATATAAAGCAAACATGTGTTTTTGTCTTTTTCTTTTATAAATGCAAAAGAAAAATCAGCCTATTAACTAATGCAAGCAAGTAATGAAAGCAAAGCAAATAGACAACTACTCTACACCCCACAAACAAACCCTAGGTTTCCCTAAAGTTAGATATCAACCTCTCTTGAAAAGAAGGATTACAAAGGTAAACAAGCCAACAGCTTTGGAATGAAGAGACTAAGCAAAAATACTGACATAAACAAAGGTCAAGAAGTCCCAAGGATCAATCTAAACCTACAAACAAAGGCTGCTCAGTACCTTGTCCAACAAGGTCAAGCCAAAGAAGGAGGTGGGGGGGCAAGCACCAAAAACAAGTATACGTTCTTTTTAATTTTCTTTTTATAAATGCAAAGAAACACACCTACAAACAAAAGTATGCAGATAAAAAGAACAAAGCAAAAGGGACTTTGCTATACAACCACCAAAGAAACTCTAGAATGCCCTAAAGTCAGTATAAACCCTACTTGGAAGGAAGGCTTGCATAAAATACAAGTCAACTATTTTGGCATGGTGAAGTTAACCAACAAAATAAGAAGGAAACCAACACCAACAAGCTTCTGAAATCAAACAAAGATCACTGACATAGGCTGACTAGAAACATAAGCCAAAAATCAAACCAAGCAAAGAAGGTGGGGGAAAGAGCAAAGAACAAACCCTAATGCCATAAAAGGCTTACCACATAGATAAAGAACAACCAAAAAGGGATGACACTAACTTCCTGGAGTCATGCACCTATAGAGGACCCCACAAGACCTACCAAAACACCTTCAAACAGAAGAAAAAATCACAAAAGAGGAAAAAACATTGTTTAAAAGGGGCATCTGCGGGTTGCACTACTAGCAGGTCGCGTATCATACATGGGTTGCTAATACAGCAAGTCGCGTATATAAGAATCTATGGGTTGTATAACAAACAATTCACGAATCATACGTGGGTTTACAATAGAACAAGCCGCGTATGTCAAACCAGACACGCGACTGTTCAGTCAAGCAAGTCGCGGATGGGTGGAAAAACTCCCAAAAATGGTCAAAAACTGCCTTAGGAAGGAAGGGGAGGTGTTCTATCAGAATTATAAAGTGTTCCTAAGTGGCAAGAGGGACCTGAAACAATGCAAAAGACTGAAAGAAATAAAGAGAAACCCCAAGCAGACAAGGCTGTCCCCAGCGGAGTCGCCAGTTTTGTTGTAAAGGAAAGTATCCTATGGCTAGGGTTTAAGAGGCCATCAATGTATTGGGGTTGAAAGAGAGATGCACAATGTTCAGCAAGAATATATAAGCAAGTTTCAGAGATAAGAAAGGTCCACACCTGATTAACTGAAGGCTGGTCCAAGCTTTCTCTTCAATCCTCCTCTTGCTCCTCTTGCTCCAAGAGACCTGCAAAACGAATTATACCTTCGTCAAACCATTATGACCACATATAAAACAATGATACTCAAATATACATGAACTAATGATCTGAATAACATCATCATATGATCATAAACAGAGATTCAATCACACATTGAACAATGATTTGGGAAGAAGAAGGACATCACATCTTTATTAATCTTGAAAACAAGTACAAGTATACCTTCTCTTCAAGTTTGGCACCTCACGAAACCTTGATCTGGTTCTGCTGCTTCTCTTCTCCAAAGAACTCAGCCTCCAATATTTGCAACACAAGGAGAATGCTTCTAGGGAAAAGGTGTAGGCAAAGAGAGCTCCAGTTCCTCCAGCATAACAATGCAGAAATTCCAAGTCCCCTCTCATGGACCTCCCTACCTCTATTTATATGCTTAAAGAAGAGTTAGGGGCGAAGACAAAGTGGTTACAACTGAAGAATTCAGTTGCATAACTACCCAAACTAACCGAATATTCAAAAGTCATTTTTTTACATTTTTAAAATGCATCCGCGGGTTACATAACTGGACTGTCTCGTATCATCCGCAGGTTTTCCTTAAGGAAAGTCGTGAATACAAAAAAAATTCATTTTTAGGGTATTTCTGGGAATTTTCAGACTTTGGTGTCTTCTAGAAAGTTTTAGCTAACTGAAATACCTTTCTAACAATGTATAGATGAGGTGAAACAGAGTTACAAAACGCAATATATGGGTCCTCCAAGATAGGTGTTTTTTTAGTGACTTTCAAGGACTTTCATGAAGTGTCGTCATGGAAGTGTCGACAGGAGACAAAATCATGGGAAAGTGGTCACAGGAAAAGATGTGTCATTTTGAGCTATAACACAATCCTATAGTCACATCAGAAAGGCCCAGCACTCACATTCACCGGCATGATAGGACACAACTACTATCATCTGTTAGAAGGATCAACACTTACATCTGACCTACTCGTCAGAAAGGCACAACACTTACATCTAACCTACTCATCAGAAAGGCACAACACTTACATCTGACTTACTTGTTAGAAAGGCACAACACTTACATATGGCCTACTTGTCAGAAACACATGCACTCACATCTGATCTTGTAGGAACCAATCCTACAGCCACATCGGAATGGCCCCCAGTCCCAGACTGAGCTACCTGGTAATGGACCAGGTGCCTCCATTCTCCCAGAGAATGGAAGTTTCCCTTACATTTGACCTACTTGTCAGAATGTCCAGCACTCACATCTGACATGGAAGGAACCTAATCCTTTAACCATGACAGAATGGCTCAGCCCTTACATCTGACCTACTCGTCAGAATGGCTCTCAATCCTAAACTGAGTACTCCTGGTAACTAACCAGGTGCCTCCATTCCAAGAATGGCATTCAGCACTTATATCTCATCATGTAGGAACCAATCCTATAGTCACATCAGAATGGCTTAGCAGTCATATCTAACATTGAAGGAACCAAATCCTCTCACCATGACAAAATGGCTTAGCCCTTACATCTGACATACTCATCGGAATGGCTTCCAGAATCGTCACTTCCCCTTGGAAGGGACCTCAATCTGGAGAACACCAAGATTCTCCTTGAATTACTCAAACTTCACTCTGGCCAATGGCTTCATCAACACATCAGTTATCTGATCATCTGTCGCAACATACTAGAGCTTCATTGCTCCCCTCTACACCATATCCTTGATATAGTGATACTTGATCTCGATATGCTTCAACTTGTCATGGAACACTGGATTTTATGACAACTTCACACAGCTCTAGTTGTCACAATGTATACAAGTAGCATCCAACTGGAGATCAAATAAATCAAACAGTAGCTTCCTCATCCATACTACCTCACAACTAGATAAATAATCTACGACATACTCTGCTTTAGCAATAATCAGTGCCACATAGGATTGCTTCCTGCTAAACCAAGAGATCACACCTGATCCCATATTGAAGCAACACCCTGAAGTGCTCTTCCTATGGATGGCACTGTCTGCCTAATCTGAATCAACATAACCCTCCAGTTTAATATTCTGATTCGCATCGTACTTGAGCCCATAATCAATTGTACCCCTCACGTACCTCAGAATATGCTTTGTAGCAATCAAGTGAACATGTCTTGGATCTGTCAGGAACTCGCTCAAGGTGTTCACCGCAAAGAAAATATCTGGTCTTGTGTTCATCAGGTACATCAAGGACCCAATCATCTGACGATACATTGTCGCATCAACCAACTCTGATGAAGCATCGCTCAATAGCTTTAGGTTCGATGCCATAGGTGTGGGCATGGATTTGCAGTCCATCATCCCAAACCTCTTCATGATCTCTACTACATACTTCCCTTGTCCAATGGAGATTACATTCGTGCTCTGCCACACCTCCATGCCTAGAAAATAATGCATCATACCCAAGTCCTTCATTCTGAACTCAGCAGTAAGCCTTCTCTCCGTATTAGCAATCAACCCATCCATACCTATCACAAATAGATCATCTACATACAGTAGAAGCATCCTTGGGTTGCCATCTTCAACCTTGTAGTAGAGGTTGGAATCTGCTTTACTCTTGGTAAATTCCAAACTAGATAGAAAGCTGTCAATTTTGTTGTACCATGTCCTAGGTGCCTATTTCAAATCGTACAGTTCTTTCTTCAATCTACATACATGAGACTCCCTGTCATGTGTCTCAAAACTGAGTGACTACTCCACATACACTTCCTCTTCTAGTACACCATTCAAGAAAGCAGTCTTGACATCCATTTGGTGTATCTTCCATTTCATTACTGCAGCCATAGCAAGTACCGATCTGATAGAAGTGTATCTGGCTACAGGTGCAAAGGTTTCTTCATAATTTATTCCTTCTTTCTTGGATAAACCCTGAGCAACAAATCTTGCTTTATATTTCTCTATGCTACCCTCTGAAGCATACTTAATCTTGTAGATCCATTTGGAATTTACAACTGACTTCCCTTCTCGTCTTGGGACAACATCCCAAACATCATTCTTCATGATTGATTGATATTATTCGATCATAGCATCCTTCCATTCTTTCCATTATGTCGCTTCTTCATAATTGGAAGGTTCTTTGTCGATGAAATCACATAGTAATGCTACATACCCAAAGCAGGATCTAGTCCTTTTTCTTTCTCTATGATTCTCTTCTAGAGCCCCATATCTTTCCACACCTTGAATAACTTCTCGTACCCAAGAAAGTTTCCTCTTATGAGGATTCTTCTCTAGAGGTGGATCTATAGGTCTTTGTGGTTCTTCAAATTCTCAATCTTCTTCTTGAGCTTCTTAATTCATGGTTGTATCATGAATTCTGGGTGCGTTTGCTTCTTTAGATTCTTCAGTAGGTTTCTTTTTGGATTTGTTGTAAGCTGCGCCTTCATCAAATGTCACATCCCTGCTAATGTCAATCTTCTTGAATCCTGGGAAGTATATTTTGTAAGCCTTCGAGCTTTCAAAGTTTCCCACAAATATACCCTTCTTTCCTGAAGGATCTATTTTAGTTCTCTTCTCTTTTGGAATGTGTATGTACACTAGACAACCGAATATTCTGAGATGGCTGACTTCTAGTTTCTTGTCGGATAAGACTTTTTCAGGAGTCTTGTTCTCTAGTGCTCTGTGTGGAGTATGGTTCTGTACATACACCGCTGTTCTGGCAGCTTCTGCCCAAATATGCATAGGAATATCTTGATCATGAAGCATTGCTCTTACTGCTTCCATGATAGTTCTATTCTTCCTTTCTACAATTCCATTCTGTTGTGGATTATAAAGAGTGGACAACTCCTTCTTAATCCTTGATTCTTTGCATATCTCTGTGAATTCATTTGAAGTGAATTCTCCACCATTATCTGATCAAAAGGTCTTGATCTTATTTTCAGTGTGATTCTCAATCAAGGCTTTGAATTCCTTGAACTTGCTAAATACTTCATCTTTGTTCTTCATGAAGTAAATCCATGTCTTCCTACAAAATTCATCAATAAAAGAAACATAATATACATACCCGCTTAGTGAGCTTGATGACATAGGACCACATACATCGAAGTGGATGATTTGCAAGATTCCTTTTGCTTTGCTTTCGCTACTTGGAAATGTCTTCTTTGTATTATTTCCTTTCGCACATCCTTTGTAGACCCCATCATGTTTTTCTTGAATTTCTGGAAGACCTTCAACAGCTTTGCTTGCAAGAGGTAGTGCTCTGTAATGCACATGTGCAAGTCTTCTATGCCAAAGTTCAGTTGGCTCTACTATGTCATGGACCAAGGATTGTTCAGGATGGCTTTTCAATTTGTACAATCCTCCTTCTTGTTCCCCAGTCACTACTGCATCATCGATAGTCTTTGCTTTTGGCCACTCGATGACTTGACCATCTATGAATGCAACTCTCATTCCTTTTTCATCTAATGCAGATATGGAGAGGAGGTTCTTCTTGATTCCTGGTACAAACAATACTTCCTTCATTGTCATTGACTTTCCATAGTCTAGCTTATAGGAGGATTCCCCACTACCTTTTATTAGATATTGGTAGTCATCTCCTAGATTTACCTTGTGAGGTGATTCATGTTCTGATAGTCTCACAAAGGATTCCTTGAATCCTGTCATATGTTTGGAAGCCCCGCTATCTATGAGCCAATAATTGCTTCCATGAGTGATGTTTCTTGTGAGAGCGAAAATAAAAACATATTCTTCCTCGCTTGAAGAATCTTCACTTTCATATCTGGTTCTTTTCTTGGATGGTTCATCATCCTCTATAGCATGAGCATGATGTCTTCTTTTGTTGCTCTTTTTCTTATTTTGTCTTTTAGGACAATCTCTTGCAAAGTGCCCTACTTCATCACATGTATAACATTTGATTTTAAACAAATCTTTTCTAGTGTTATCTTTGTGAGAGTGCTTACCTCTAGGGTGATGAGATCTTCTTTTGGTTTTCTTGGAGTGTACCATGAGAGCTTGAACTTCACTTCCCATCTTCTCTTCTCAAGCTGCAATCTGAGCTTATTCTTGAGAGCACTCTTCCCATAGTCTGCTAAACTTGACTAACTTCTTTCTAGCACAGATCCCTTGAATAAAGGAGTCCCATGATCTAGGGAGACCATTCAAGGTGGTCATTACAATCTCTGCATTTTCCACTTCTTCATCTACTACTTCCAGTTTTTCCTTGATCTGAGAAACTCTTGTGAAGTAAGACTAGATTGTTTCTGCATTCTAAATCTTCACATTCTTTAGTTGGTTTCCTAGAGTCATATTTTGGTTTATGTTCTTCCCTTCAAACAATTTGGTTAGGGCATCAAACATAGCTTTAGGTGTCTTTAGGGAGGACACATGTGGTATGAGGTGATCCTTAATAGAATCAGCAATGATCCTCTTTTCCATAACCAACTTCTTCATATGTAAGGCCTTTGTCTCATCTCCGTTTGGAACTAGAACCTCCTCATTGATATAGGAGTCCAACTCATTTTCTTCCAGGACCAGGGAGATCCTATACTTCCAAGCTCGAAATTTATTAGCTCCCTCAAGATTTTCATCAAGCTTGGTATGATGAGACATCTTGACTGAGAACCTCAAATGGAAATACAAAAGGTTTAAATATTACCAGGTCAAGATGTCGGATCTGGGTTTGAAGCTGAAATCCTGTAGAGCTGGTTCAGGAGCAGATTAGGTTTTTCTTTTCTCGAGTTCTGTCCAACCAAATACTTTGAATTTGTACCCTAACTTCAATGTTATGGAGGAGATCAATCCAGGCCTAGGCTCACTGAAAAAATTCCTCTTCTGTGAAAATCCCTAATTTTCGGTAGTAGTGTCGAGTCCAGAACTGAAAAACCTCAGAATTGGATTCTGCTTTGACAGAAACATGTGCCCTAGGGAGGAGAGTTATTCCAACCTTCTTTTGCTAAAAATATGTGGAGAGAGATCCACAAAGTAGGAAGCCCTAGTTCCCGCAGTTGCACAGTGTCTTCTTCTCAGGTTAGCTTTGATACCATGTTAGTTTTTAATCATTCAAGCTAGCATTATGTTAGGATCTTTAACTCAGAGAACAACAAGTACAACAATCAAACACAAGATACAATGAACATAGTGTTTTTCCTCGGTGAAACCATAAATGGAGAAAACCTCGCAACTTCCTTAGAGATAGAATCAACACCAAAAGTAAAACCACAGTAAGATGATCTCCCGACAGGAATAACCTCTTTCTTATTTGCCCCAATGTCTTTCTCTTCCTCAGCTATGCGCTACAACTGAGTGTGGATGAGTGTGTGATAAATAGAGAGGCCAACTCTCTATTTATACTAATTCCTGAGATGACTAAAACCCTACTAGGGTCGACCTCTCTAGGAGAGTCTAATAACCCTAGTGCCCCGAAACTGCGGGGAATTTAACCCTTAGACAATAGGAGGGTTACCCATAATAACTTGACATGAATTGTTTACATTATAGATCCTCCTGATCGGAACATTAGGGCATGACATGACACAAGTACATCCAAGAATAAACATCGGGTTACAATAGATAAGAAATACATGTGAATACATTCCGAAGTTACAATTACATCAACACTACCCATCCCCCAAGCCACCCTTTGGCTCAATACCCCATAGTTGATGGGTTGCTTTACCATTGAGATATACCCATTCATGATAGAAACCATTAATGGTTTTATCTAAAGGTCTCGAATGCTACTTCCAAATTTCCAAACACCCATCCCCCAACCCACTCTTTGGCTCAATATCCCCAACCACCTTGAAACTATATGGCATTGATACAATATTGGCATATAAAAATAAACCGACGACCTGTCCCCAGTTGGCATGTTGCTATGGTTCAATCTAAAGGTGTCAGTTGCTACCTCCACTATTTTCTAGTGAGTAGTTGCTATGTACAATACTGCTGGTAGCTTTCTAGACTCTAAATTCACAATTAAAAAAGTTCTACATAAGGAAAGAAATAAAAGGGAAACATTCTTACTAGCATAAAAAACAAGTTTCCTATCATAAATATTTGTCCTATCAACCTAGTAGAAGGCCATCAATCTGGAACTAGTTGAAAAAATTAAAAAAATGTTCTACAGGAGGCAAGAGAGAAAAGGGAAACATTCTTACATGCGTGATAGTCAAGTTTCCCATCAAAAATATTTGGCTTGTCAAATTTCAACCTAGTAAAAGGCCATCAATTTGGAAGATTAGTTTATACAAATTAAAATCTGTTGGCAAACATTGTTTTGCATTTATACCCAAAAAATGTGTAGGTATGGAGCTGTGTAATCAAGCGGTAAGCACAGGATTTTGTTAGATGATGATAAAAGATATCCACATCATAATTCAACTAGTTAAATCTTCACTGGTATTTCTTGACTTCCTCGTAAAATAAGTAATCCATTGTAAACCTGGAAACCACAAGCAAACCCAGATGTAAAAGGAATTAAGCCTAATTTCAATGAAAAGTAAAACAATAGAGTATAGGCCATGGCCAAGCCTCAACATATTTTTTGTCCACTGCATGTTCCAATCAGAAACTGTTCCCCGTTGTGGAATCCCTAGGTTAAAAAATATACATTAATAACATGTTCTCACTCTAATTGAGTTGGAAAGAGTCAACTATGATACTTTTCCATGAAAACAATTAAGAAATAAAAATTTTATAGTTCAAACTATGCATTGATCTAAGGGTTTCCAGACCATCCTTGTATAGAAATAAACTTGGGAAACAATGATTAAATTAAATCTACAAAAAAATCATTAATACTTCTGCTTTGCAGTGGTTGGAAAAAGAAGAAAGCTAAACACTATACGTTTTCAACCTTTTCTAGTTTGTAATCACCAGAATTTGGCCAGGAAAACTTTGCCAAAATTGCAATTTTGGATTGATGAAATTGTTGCTAATGCATAATGGAATCGACATTCATGAATACCCCTACTACAATTGGATTATGCAATGTTAACATCTGATATCGGCAAATCCATTAATCCAAGATTATTCTTGAAGGATTTCAAGGAAAAAATGTCACTTTCTCTTTCATTATTTTGAAACATTGGAAATGGCCAATTCATAGCACATTTAGACTATGGCTTTGCAAAAATAGATTACTTGGAAAAATAATATGAACTATAATACGTGACTAGGACATCCAATCTGAAATAGATTAAAAAGGACACCAACTACTTTAAGTTCCAGTCTGATAGCTTAAAAAGGAAACCAAGTACTTGAAGTTCATACATGTCTGTCTGTGCGTGTTATATCATCTAAGTACAATGCATGGGATACAAAGTCCATTTTTAAACCTCCTTATTAAAACACCCAAAAAAGTGGTTGTGTCCACCTTTCTTCAACAATTTTAAAACCTATCATAAAGTTTCTTGTGCATTGTTTATCTGTCCTAAAAGTCCTCAGGATGCCAACAATTGTCCTCCTCCATGCTCAGAAACCTTATGAGACAACCCAATTTATCCCATAAATCTCCAAGTGACCCACCATGTAAAATGGGGGGGGGGGTAACACATTGGAGTATAAGACTTGACAGTTCCTTGATTTTGCAAGAAAAAAAATTAAAAGAGGGAGTATAGAATGCCTTATCCTTATCAATTGAATTCATTTGCAAAAAGGAATAACCATAGTATTGAGACAGCTAGATGTATTTGAAGTATCTTGACATGCCTACACTTCAATGGGAAAAGGCTTGCAACATGTTTGTTTACATTCTCAACAGTTGTTCTTACAATTTTTTAAAGAGAAGGAATTCACATGAAAAATACCTTCAGTTGGTCACTTGGAAGTCATTAAGTCACCAACATATCCTTACAGCCTTCTGATTAGGAGAGGAAATTGGATGCTATAAGTAAAAAAGGTGGTTTGTGGACTATATCGATGCTGCTAAGGCCTACAAAATATCCATTCCTAGATGTTTATATTTAAGGAATGTGGATTTACTAAAGATGCATCTAACCATTCTACTGTTATGTTGCAAGCTTGCAATGGTCACAACTGACAACAGAAAGGATAATGTACAAAAAGGAAATTACAATATTACAAAAGATAAGGATGAGGATATAGATAATAAAATTAAATAAGATATATTTATTAACATGCAATGAATGACCAAAAGACATTGACAAATAAGTTAATACAGGGAAAAATACCCAATGTATAGGATTCTCATAAGTCACTATGAATGCATAAATGATCCGCATTCAAGATATTCATTCTTCACTCTAATCGTTGAAAATTTTCATCATTAATTTTCCAAAATTAAAAAAACCACAGTAAGCAAAAGTAAAATGAGTTGCTTATTTACCATACATGAAAATAACAGATATCAAGCTTACCTCACCATCAAGGCTATATTTTGCATAGTCAATAGCATGATGCAATGCTCTGCTAATACTTTCCTTCGTCCTTGACAACGTCTCCAGAATTCTTTCAAAAGTGTCCCTAGAAATTGCTGCTCCATATCCCCACTAAGTGTCCCTAGAGAAGTGTAATTCCAAGCTCAATATGGAGCTAACACATGACACTTTGATAAAATAATAAAATTTTACAATGTCGATCCTAATCTCAAGTTCAAAACTAAAAAAATACTATTCCAATTAATCAAAACTAAAAAAATAATGAAACTTGGATACTTCTGTCTATGTGATCTTGGAGTTGAGCCAGCAGCAAACTAGGGATTTACATATTAAATTAGTATGGATCCATATTCACTCTAGAACTACCTAGTGACAAAAGGGATTAAACCCCTTGATGTGAAAACATTTTTTAGAATGAAAAATTTGAGGAAAATTTTGCACTTAAAGAGTTTTGAACCCTCTTGGCACTTGGTAGATCCAAAGTTAAGATGGATCTATACTAATGTTTAACATAAAGTAAAAAAAAAAATATCTCAAAACCAAGGAATGATTTATGATAGAGGGATCATTAGGTCACTAGAATTTAAATCATTGTGCATGGATAGACTATAGGTTGACTAATAGATCTCAACTTGTCTCTCTTGCCACTATGATCTTCATGTATGTTCTATACACATGAATAATATGGTGTCCTACGAGTAGGTAAAAATGAGAATTATCAATTGAATTCTATTTGTATTTTCCATGTTCTCTCTCTTCCCTTTTCTATTTACAAGATTTTAAAAGGAATACTATATCTTAGCTCCCTACTTCATGGATATTGGCATAGCTCCCTTTCTTGTTTTATCCCTATTCCTAGCTATTTTCCAAGTTCTATGAGCCATAGATTTCTTTGAAGCTTTTTGTTTGTCCAATAAGAACTACAATCTCCCTTATTTTGCATTGTTAAAAAGGTGTATTAACAAGCCTAATCTAATAATGACTATTGTGCTTTTTCAAACTTAGTCTTGGTCATTATTATTTTGTTGCTTACTTTTTGGTCATTCCTGAAAGCATCTTTAGAATATTAACATAGAAACCTCATACATGGATGTATGATTTCAAGGGCAGGACTTTAAGTAAACTTCGAAAAGATGTTTGATCTTCTCTCAACGTCCAAATTATTGCAAAGATCCCTATTCTAGGTGTATTATACATAAAAGGAAATATCCAATTTCCATCTATAGGGAAGTTGCAAGTACATATTGTTACAATCCAGAAAATACCAATCTGTAGGGAGGTTTCAAGAGCATTTTTACAATACAGAAAAGACCATAAGCATACAAAAATTTTGGCTACATTGAAAGATTATGGGTTTTCAGGCTTTCTTATGCCTCATTTTTTCTAGATTGGGACCAATGGTAGCCTCAAGTATAAAAGAGTGGCATAAATTGAATCCACAAGACCACTCAGGACTCCTAAGTCCTTGGTAAGCATTTTCAATTTATAGTATTATACTGCAACCCAAATCATCATGTGGATCTGAAGCTGATAAAAATGTGTGTATCCCTTAGAAATCTAGGAAAGTAATCATTTAAATTGAACTACAATACAAGATATATCATCCTTGCTCTCTCGTTTCAAAGCTTCTTCTGTTAGCTACTTTGCTGCTATTTGTGGATCCTTGATTTTACTAACAAAATTGACAACTTCCTAATTATCCATCACCTAGGTACCATAAAAAATAAGGTGAGACCAGAAAAAATATTCAAAGCTCTTGATATAGTACCGAAAACTGTTGTAGAATACCAACCTTCCATAAACCATCACTGGCCAAAATTAGAAATTGTGTTTCTAAATCCATGTCCCATTCTTTCACATCAAGATATGACCGTAATTGTGTTTTGAGACTTATATCTTCGAAAGATCGAGAAACTGTAAGCTTCCTATTTACTCTCAACACATCTCCTATAATTAAAAAATTACATTTCCTGAGTTTTCAACTTAAGTAGCAATATTTGATTCCTTCCATAGCTACCAATCATACACTTCAAAAAATGTTCACGTAACGAATTAAATTCAGATTTCAATTTTTCAAACATCCCCATCAAAACCAATACATAGTTTCTATCCAAAAATTATTCTACAAAAATCCCCATGTTAGTGAATATAGCCATGATAATTTTCTTGCATTCTTCAGAGAACTTGGAAATTCAATGTCAATATGATATTTAATGTATTTATTCTACTTTTCTAGACCTCCAAATCTCCCCTTAAGAAAAGATTACTTTCATTAATATGCAAATAAGTCAAAACCACCTGGAATGATTGAGACAAACCCCCCCTATTATCTATGCTTCCACGTGCTTTACTAGGCTCATGGTCAACTGAAAGCTGAATAGCCTTTCCATTTTTGCTCAAAACTACTCTACAGTTGCCAACATTTGCAACCAATAGTTTTTCGCTATCTATTAGGATAGTTGTAACAGTAGGAGTGTGTATAAGAATGGCCTTGTCTATCTTATCATAGGATTTCATTATGGCCCTAGATGGATGAACCCAGAATTCTTCCTGGAATAACACATAGTGTAATCAGAAAGCATTGAACAACAAAAAGGTTAAAACCTCGCTCTAGTTAACCCTAAAAATGAATATTAAAGTTATCCAATTATGGTACCAGGTACATCCTAAGTCACCTAGTTCGAATTCGTGTTCGAATTCGGCGACCATGAAATTCAATAAAAAATCTGTAGAACATGTCTCAGACACTGAGAGGGGGGGGTGAATCAGTGTCTGTTAAAACTTAAAAATCTCTTGCACATTTAATGAGTCATAACATTTACCAATTATATATATATACGAAATAACAAACACATATGAATATGTGAAATGTATTTTTTTTAAATAAAATTTTACATCACATAGCATGAATTATCTAGACCCACCTAGATTGAGAGACCCAACTCTCTTACAAGACCCATCTTGTATACATGACCCAGCATGTAGAGAGGAATCCAATCCTCATTCAGGCTCCAACCTAATTATAGACACCAGTCTATTTGAATGAACACAAGGTTCATGTCAAAGGTAGAATATCCACCAAAATATTACATTTTATCCACCAAGATACACCCTCTTCTAATTTCGAATCATCATTAAATAGTTTTGTTCATTCCCTTTCAAGTCTTCATACCTTTTCAAACTTATACCTCTTCAAATATTTGTCTCCATACCTCTTTGAGTCATCACATCTTTTCATTTTGTTTATTTAAGTCTTTAAAGTTAGTTTTAGTTCTTATAACAATAATATAATTATTTTTTTATATTATTGATATGCATATACGAATTATAATAGTTGTCTCCCCCTTTTTAAATCAAGGTTTTGATTTCTTTTAAAAATTCTTTAGCACTTCAAAAAATACTTTTGATATTAGTGCTCAACCATCTTATTGCTGCATTTTCCTTTCTACCATGTTTGCTTTGATGCCACGTTCACCATGTTTGTATAATTTCCACGTTTTCCAAAAGGTTAGGGGTCCTAACAGGTCATCCCAAGCTCCAGGCTAGTGAGATTCTCATGGAGTCCAAGCACCCAGATCCCCCACCATAACCTCTGCTCTATGCATTGATAGTATTAGGAATTATCGGTGTATATAAACACATAAAAAGAAGTTTCACTATGAATGTGGGATAATTCCCAAATACAGGTTAATCGCCATTGTCGATCACTTTGATCGGATGGTTGCTAAGTCTGATAGAATTCGTTGGAGACCAATATGAATTTTGTGCATCTACCTCAACTCTTAATTTCTTACTTTGAAGATATTCTGATTCATCATTTTCTTAGTTCTTGTTGATATTATCTTTCCCATAATGCGATACCTCATGATCTCTGATAGAGCACCCTTTGAAACATCTTTATCAATTCAGCTTCCATAGATTCAATGGCAGATAATAAATCATTTAGTTTCTGTTAGTTTTCATTATGTTTTGATCTGCAATGTTTGTAGTAGATATGTTATGTTTGTCATCAATGTCCTCGGCTTCATCATTTAGTTTATCAATAAAAGGATTGAATTTTTGAAATGGCATTCGACCTATATCTTCTCCCGGCATTGGATCAACCTCCATCATCACTACACATTTCCAATTTCTAGCTTTGGGGGAAATTTCTTGCTCTTCTTGTCCTTCACTGAAACCCATTAGATTTTCTCGCTGAGATTTAAATCATGCATTGAGTCCTTTTGTTGGGATTGATTCCAATATTCATCTTCCATTGCGAGCCCTGAACTATTTGAGAACTCTATACTCTGTACTTCTCTCCTTGTGGCTAAACTTTAGTCTCAAAGGAATCCTTGACCTATCAATATTCTCTATGCCTCCTTTCCAGTGCTAATTCAACCAATTCCAAATCATTGGAACCAAAATCCCAAACTCCTTAGGGAAATCCTTCTTCCAAAAACACAGTAGCAAAAATCCTTTTCCTCTAAGGTGTAGAAACAAGCTTCATTGGATCACAAACTAGGAACACTTAATCTATTTTCACTCCTCTTTTCATTCTTGACTTTTTACTTTAAATTGACTTCTGATTAAGGCTCATCAAGATTCTTCAATTGCATGATTGGTATCTTAGACTGCTTACAATCTTCTAATTATGTTCTCTATCTGTAGAAATGTCTATATCAATGAATTTGACCTTAACTTATTTATGCAGAACCAATTATACATCTGTCATGCATCTTGTTTTTTGTCATCTTCCATGCATTTGGCGTGCATATCCACTTGTTGGAGCAGGGTCCCGCAGCTACAGGAAAAGATGCTACATCGAGACAGGGAAGTCAAAGAAGACAGTACTTGGGCGGCCGAGAAGAGAGAGCTCAACCACTGCACTTAAGGCAGCGGTGAAGACAGGAGGGATCAGCTACCCTCATAAAGCAGAAGGAGCAACAGGCCGAGGTATTGAAGACGAAGGATAGAAGGGGAGTGACCGAGGAAGTGGCACCCATACCCATGATTAGCGCTGGGAAGCGTGGAAGACTGCAGAAAGCTGTGGTGTGACAGAAAGCGGCAGCTCAAAGTACAGATAGGCCGACTTTCACAGTTATGGTTTTTGGGTTACTATTGGGAAAGGCCCATAGTTTTGTAATGGCAAGACCTTTGGGCCGCCTATATAAGCATGTATTTTGTATTGTAAAAGGTTATCAATTGAGTCATTTATCTAGCTAAGTGTCTCTAGTGTCTCAGTATTGTAAGAGTCTAGCTATGGTCCTATTATTCTATCTATATTATCTTACTGTAACCAGTAGCTGGCTCCTTGAGCATGTATGTAACAATCCGCAGGGATTGAGAGAGAGAGAGAGAGGAAGAGTATATTGTAAGAGAAGGAAATATAAGAGAAGATATCTAAGAGAGAAGGGCTCCCAGCTGTGTGCACGGAGTTTCCCAGAATATCTCGAGCTGCATATCAGGTTGCAGCGGAACTGTGTTTACTCTCTCAAGATATAATATAAATACCAGTTCCCGTGGATGTAGCTTCCCCCCTAGAAGTGAACCACGTAAAACCCGTGTGTTATGCGACTGTTTCATGTGATTGTGCTTTACTTATTTGTTATTTGTCATTCATTACATGAACTTTACTATCAGTTATTGAGTGAATGTATGCTATCTTTAGTATATAGTAGCGGGAAAGATTAACTATGAGTTGAATCTGTTAAGTCTTCTGTATATGAGTTATCAGTGCTTGATGCACGACAGTTGTAGTTATAGTGTTAAGTGATTTCTGCATATTAGTTCAGCAAGTTGAGCATAGTTGATGTTAAGCATATTAGACTGTAGGAGTCTAAGTGAGGCTATTTAGCTTAACTATTATACTAAGAGAGGAAGCCTTTGGACCTTGAGAGTCATATTGAAGTCTTACTGTAGAAGATATCGCAGTATAGAAAGGTGATATCGCACTGTCGGAGGAACCGCGGTGTGAGATATCGCACGATAAGAGCTGAGAAAAGGAGAGAGTTTGCGAATCGTCTTAGAAGCTGCTGTGTGCTAAGAGCCAGTCCCCTAGCAGAGTCAGCTAGGAGGAGAGAAACAGCGTATCGCTGAGAGATTCTGCTGGATAAGGAGAGACAAGAACCACTAGGATGCTACAAAACCTAGTTGAGGACACTTGAGTCTTCAGCCAACCCATCCAAGATCGCTTCGAGTGAGACTTCAGGCCATTCTGTTGTCTGTCGCTGAAAGGGCCAGTGAGCTAGGGGTTTTTTTGGTACATAACAAGTAAACTCGGGTCTACCCATAGCGACCAACAAATGGCTCCATTGCCGGTTTTGAACACATTACAGAGCTAATGTTCTGTTGGCATCCTACGAAAGAAGAAATCAACCACTGGGTTGGGTCTAAGGAGAAAGAATTTGCTGAAAAAGAAAACAAGAGTCCTAGACTGAGTACAGAGGACTGGTTACAAAAACATATCTTCACTGACCTGCATACGATATTTTTTGCGACCTATGCAAATGAGTTGTACGACTGGTTATCAAAGTTGACTGATAAGAATATATTCAAGAAGAGAAGAAAAATAGTCTGGACACTGGAGCTGATCCAGACCGTGAAGAGCATTGATAATCTCACTTCGCGGGCAGTAGACTTCTGGCTTGTGAGTTTGCTGGAAGGCTTCATTACAGAGTTCGCAGTCATTCAAAGAAATAGTTTCAGCGAAGCAGAGAGGTACTTCTTCAAAGGCTATCATGGTAAGTACCTAAGCTCTTTAAACTTGTCCATTAAGATGTTATTACATGAAAAAGGAGTAATGGATCTATTCTCAAATGAATAAGTAAGTAAGTGTAATGTAATAAGAGTTTGAGAGTGATTTTGATGAAATTGGACGTACACGTAGTGGTAAGAAATATAAAGTAGATTTCAGATCTTCTCTCTTTGAAAACATTTTAGAAAGTACTAGAGAGCAGAGTCAAAGTAATACAGAAAGAACAGTAGGGGGTATCCCTTACCACCCTTATACCCCACAAAAAACAATCGGGACTCAGAATAATCCTGTAGGAACTCCATCTAGTAGTTCACATATAGTACATACTACCTTTACACCACCTACATCCACACTGTCGAGTGGTAGTAATATAGCAAACCAGAATCAACCACGTAGAAACAGAATGGGGGATGACATGAAGTTACCTACCTTCAAGGGTACAGGGGCAGAAGACTTGGAACAAAATTGGTTCTTATGTGAAGCCGTATGGACCATTAAAGGGATCCATGATGATAATATTAAACTTGTCCAGTTGGTCACTACACTTAGAGACAAAGCTTTAACATGGTATATGAAGTATACAATAGCGTCGGCCAGAACGCTCGTACAGGTCAAGACCGCAATGATTAAAGAATTTAAGAAACGTAAGTCTGAGTCACAATGCATTATAGAGCTTAAATACATCAAACAGCTACCTGCAGAGTCCGTATGGGACTTTGATCAGAAATTCAAAGCCCTTATAGACCAAGTCAGCTTTGAGTTTGCGTCAGAGCAGCATAAGGAATGGTTCATCGCAGCACTGCTCCCTCACATCAGACTTCCATTAATGCAACAGAGACTCCATACGCAGGATGAAGCGTTGGATATGGAAATGAAACTAGAGGCTTCACCTCTAGCAAAGACTAGTATAGGTATGACAAACCTACAAAACCAGTTAGCTAATCTCACCTTACAGTTGCATGAGATTAAGAAAGGGAAAGAGATTGCACAAGAGCTATGGTGTACCAAGTGTAAAGGATAGGGCCATACTAAGGATAACTGTCCAGTATTTTTAGAGTATTTAACAAGTGGGGATCCTAAACCCTTATTACAGACTCAAGGGCCGTGGTGTGAACTCTGTAGAACAAGAGGACATTGACCACCAGAATGCCCTTTACTTCAGAAGTATGTACAGACCCCTAATAACTTATACTGTAACTTCTGCAAGTCATTAGGTCATGACGAAAATAATTGCCGAGCTTCTGATCTCATGGTCGAGAGAAAACATGACTTATACAGAGTCCATTCAGAGACACCAGGTCCAGCAGCAGGACCACAGCATGAACAGGCTCATGTTGGCCGTGGAGGAGGATTCAGAGGATGAGGCCATGGAGGAGGCTTTGGCCATGGAGAAGGATTTGGCCGTGGCCGTGGACCTATTACTTGTTACAATTGTGGAGCTAGAGGACATTACACTAGGGATTGTCAAAACCCTAGTACGACATGTAAATATTGCAAGTCCTATGAGCATATTATAGAAGAATGTCCTATCTTGATAGCCAAGATTAGGAACCCTAAGCCAGCAGTACACCAGAACATCCAGCTTATTGCTGCTGAGCAGAAAGAACCAGAACCAAGAGTCAATATTGTGACTCACATCGGTGCTTCTACTAGTAGAACATCGTAGGATGACGCAAAAAACACAGGTCTGGAGTGGGTGCGCAAAGCCACTAATAAATCAACACCACTCGACCTGCAAAAGAATAAAGAAACATTCCAGGAATCTCAAACTTTCTTTGCTGACACTACACCATCAGGATCACAGGTACTGCCATGTAGGGGCATACCATAGCAAACACCTTGTGGCATTATCCCTGTGTAGATATCGCAGGCTACCACATCGGGAAGGTGCGAAGAGGATGAGTCGACAGGAAGTGTACAATCCTTCCTGCGGAGTTGCTTGAAACTCTTTAGAAATGAGAAAGCTATCGAAGATTTGCAATGCATCATAGATCAGTGTCATCCATATTCTTTCGTGAGTAGTGTGTAGCGTGCTGTTCATAATATTATGGGACATACAAGACGGGAAGAGAGATGAGACTCACAGCATAAGTTGGAGAATTTGAAATGGATGAGGTAATCCTAGATTTAGGATCGGAAGTTAATGTTCTGACTAAGCATACATGGGAACATATGGGTAGCCCTAAGCTATCAAGATCACCTATCCATCTGCGACTAGCTAATCAGTAGAGGGTATCACCACTGGGTCAATTACAGCAGGTGCCAGTTGATAATGACGGAGTTCGCAGCTTTTCTGAATTTGAAGTTATAGAAATCATTGGCGATAGTAGACCATATCCATCTCTACTAGGTATTGATTGGGAAATCGATAACATGGCTATTATCGATTTAAAAAAAATACAAATGACCTTTGAGGATACACAGATCTGGGTCATCGCACCATTGGATCCTTTTCAGGGTCCCATATATATTGAACCTATCCGAGCAGAGGAAGAGGCGCATAATATGGAGAGCCTCTATCAGATGACAGCTAATCAGAGTGATTACATCAATCTGACTGCAGAAGGAAACATTAGTTGGCGATACGACAGCTCATGCGCATCAGACTCAGATGTTGGTCTAGAGAACTGGCATAAAAGACTTTACGAAGTCTCAGCTCACAGGTGTGCGCTTATGACTAAGTCACTATGATGGATTGGCACAAATATTATTGATATTCCGTTGTTTCATGGCCTAGCGAATGTCAATGAATTTTTACAGCAGTTTGAGCAGGAAATTCCTCAGGAGCAGAGGATGACAACTATTGACCTTGCAGTAAAAGCCACACCTGCAAGATGGTGGCATGCACATAAAGAACATATCTCATCATGGGATGACTTTAAGAGATTGATGGCGATCAGGTTCTCTAATGACAAGGAGCCCTTACAACAGAAATATATAGGAGAAAGTGACCCCAGGTCACATATTCAAATTTGTGAACAGAGTTGGTTGGCAATTCCAGAGGATGAATGGGTTCACCTATTCATTCACACTTTAGACACAGTGCCAAGGAATTGGTACACGGAGACAGAATTGCGCAGAGGAACCATCACATGGCCACTTATGATAGACATCTTTGTACTCACTTTCACTTTTGAATCTGAGTATCCAAGCATTGATCAGGCCCTAGGTGTTATAAAAACTAAGATATTTGATGACTGTACCCAATCAGTGTCTACTCAGTCTAATTGGGCTATCCAGTTAGAACATGCGGTAGAGTGCTACAACTTCGCAGTAGAGCCAGATGATGAGGATGAGAACCCTCCCAGCATCAACATTCCAGAGTCAGAAGGGACTCGCGATGTTGATGGACAAAAACTCAAGATTCCAGCTATCACAGACCCTATCAAGATTAAAAAGATCAATATTGGCAAAGAAACAGAACCAAAGTTTGCCTCTATTGGAGACTATTGGGATGATGAAACAGTAGGACACATTGTAGATATTTTACATGACTATCAGGACTTATTCCCCACTAAGTTCACAGAGATGAAGGGAATAGTAGGAGATCTGGGAGTAATGTGGATCCCATTGAAAGAGGATGCTAGGCCAGTTAAGCAGCGTCCATACTGATTAAATCTCCGCTATAAAGAAAAAGTTAAGGATGAGATCGATAAGATGCTAGCAGTAGGCATCATTGAGCCAGTAGAAGAAAGTGAATGGGTTAGTCCCATGGTTGTGCAAGAAAAGAAAAATAAAGGAGACATCAGGATTTGTGTCGATTTGTGCAAACTCAACAACGCATTGCTTCATGACCCATTTCCGACACCGTTTACTGATGAGGTTTTAGACAATGTGGGAGGACAAGAGGTCTACTCCTTCACTGATGGATTTTCAGGCTATCACCAGATCAGAATCCATTCAGAGGATCGACATAAGACCTCCTTTGCGATATAATGGCGTTCATTCCAGTATACGGTAATGCCCTTTGGTCTTAAAAATGCACCAGCTATCTTTTCTAGAGTAGTAGTTGCTGTATTCAAGGAATACATCCATAAATTCTTAGAATTCTATTTTGATGATTGGACTGTATTTGGATTAATCGACAAGCATATAGGATATCTAAGGCTCATGTTAGAGAAATGCAGGCAATATCATATTTCTCTTAACTTGAAGAAATGTATATTCTATGCACCATTTGGTATTTTGTTGGGTCATATTGTTTGCAGACAAGGCTTGATGGTAGATCCTGCAAATATTGCCATCATTGTACATCTCCCAGCACCCAACTCAGTCAAGAAATTGAGAACAATGCTTGGTCATACTGGTTATTATAGAAAATTCATCAAAGGCTATGCAAAGATTACAACACCGATGGAAAAGCTGTTGAAGAAAGACGTGAAATTCCTATGGAATGAGGAATTCTAGCAAAGCTTAGACACACTTAAAGAGAAGATGGTTACAGCACCCATCTTAGTATTCCTAGATTGGAACAAACCATTTCATGTTCATGTGGATGCATCTGGCATCGCACTGGGCATTGTCTTAACACAGCCAGGAGAAGGAGGTATCGATCATCCGATCTATTACTCCACCAGAAAGTTATTGACAACAGAAAATAACTACACCACTACAGAACAAGAAGGATTAGCTATGGTGTATGCTCTACAGAAGTTCAGGCACTACCTATTGGGTGCCCCATTCAAGATGTTCACTGAACATTCCACTTTAAAGTATTTGGTCAATAATCTAGTGTTAGGGGGAAGGATCTGTAGATGGTTACTCCTATTTCAGGAGTATGATTTTGAAATTATTGTAAAACCAGGAAGATTAAATTCCAGACCTGATCACCTATTGCGAATAGATTCAGGAGAAGAACCAAGTAATTTATAGGATAATATGCCAGATGCGCAATTATTTTCTATCCAGATCGCAGATGAGTACTACGAGGATATTATTCACTTTCTCACTACAGGGTGGGCACCCGTTGACTTCACTAAGCATCAAAAGAAACAATTAGTTGTGAAAGCAGTAGACTTCATTTTGATCGTAGGACATCTATATAAGTTAGGTCCAGATGAAGTCCTGCGCAGATGCATGATGTCGCATGAGAAAGAGGCCATTATCAGAGAAGCACACTCAGGTACCGTAGGAGGTCATTTCGCAGGAAAGTTGACTGCAGGTTTATTGTGGCCTACTTTGCACAAAGACACTAAGGAGTTTTGCAGATGTTGCGATATCTGCCAGAGGGTAGGAAAACCTTCGTGGAGAGATGAAATGCCGCTACGACCATAGATTACGCTGCGGGAATTTGACAAGTGGGCTATAGATTTTGTGGGTCCTATCAACCCACTAGGGAAACAAACTGGTGCAAGATACATCATCACAGGAATAGAATACCTCACCATGTGGGCATAGGCTAAAGCAGTAAGGAATTGTGATGCTGCTACAGCTACATAGTTCATTTTTGAGAACATCATAAGTAGATTTGGATGTCCAGTAATTTTGATGAGTGATCAAGGCACACATTTTCTGAACCGCACTATTGAGGCCTTAACAGAGGAATTCCAGATCCAGCACCATAAGAGCACTCCCTACCACCCACAAGATAATGGTACGGTGGAGGATTTTAACAAGATTCTAGAAAATGCTCTTACTAAGATCTGTAACAGCCAAAGAAATGATTGGGACCTCAAGGTTAATGCTATATTATGGGCTTATAGGACCACATGCAAGAAACTTACAGGACACACACCTTTCAACTTGGTGTATGGACAAGAGGCTGTTATGCCTATGGAATATATTATTCCCAGTTTAAGAGTTGCTCAAATTACTGAAATAGCTGATACAGATACGATGAATGAAAGGCTAGTGCAGCTGCTTTCCTTAGAGGAAGATAGATTCATCGCAGGATTCCATCAGAAAGTGCAGAAGGCACAAGAAAAAGCTTGGCATGATAGACACATTAAGAGCAAGAGTTTTCAGATAGGAGACCTAGTGCCCCTATATGACAGTAAGTTTGTTAAGTTTCCAGGGAAGTTCAAGATGCATTTGTTGGGGCCATATCAGATTCAGTATGTTACAGAAGGAGGTGTCATTCAGCTCAGCAAACTGAACGGGGAGCTTCTTCCTACGTTGATTAATGACAGTAGGCTTAAGATTTATAGTGACAGCCACTCCACCTCCCAACCCTAACTCAGATAGTTTAAGCAGTGCAGATGTCCAATGTAGTTGAAAGGAGGCATCGCACTGGTAATTAGTCTACACCGGCAGGTAAAAATTTCTAAGTATTCTAAGTATAAGGAATCACACGAAGAAAGTTTATTTTGCGCAAGTCATAGGATGCTTGTGGAGGAAAAAAAATAAAAATCCAAGTATGAGGAATCGCATCAGAAAAGTTATGTTGCGCAATTTTTTGAATGTTGCGAAGTTTCATGACAACATGTTGCTTCAGAACGATGCGGTGTGACATCGCAGCAATGCAATGTTCCCCATGCCATGAAGACCATTTTGAAAAGGGACAGAGGGCCAGTCACTTCACCTTCTGAAAAGCAATTAATACAGAGATGACCGGTATACATTACCCTAGATCTGGCCACAGTATAATGATTTTCCCAGATTTGCTAAATTTTGGTCGAGACCGGTGCCTGCACACAAGTTTCGAGGGAAATTTGATCGGATTTTCAGCAATTAATGAGGATCGAAATGACGGGTATTGTCTTGTCCATGCAATTAATACCACCGATGGGTCTACCCTAGATGACTGTTGCTTCAAGGATTATCGCTTTTGTTATAAATTCAGAGATTATTCACACAGAAGGGTTATTTTTATGATTTCTAAGAGTTACAGAGCAATTTGAAGAGTTTTCCTATGAAGAGATAACCCAGTTACAGAGTGCTAGTTTCCCCAATTTCACATCCATTGCCAATCCAGAGTATTGCAATGAGTGGGTTCTATCCGAGATGGAGCCTTTAGAAGACATTGTGTAAAGGTTCCAGGGTGGTGGCCTTGTGTCCGCTATGACGATGTCGCCCAAGGTTGTGAAATTAGGTGCATCATAGGTCAGACAACCGCCAAGGATGAGGAGTCAAGCTTAGATAGTTGAAGAGTCCAGCCCGGAGCAGGAGGAAGAAGTTCATATGGCAACAGAATACATCGTGCCACGAGTTGAAGACACACCAGAGGTAACCATTCCCAAGGGTGCTAAGTTTCTTTTTCCCATACCGCCGATTGATTCTCGTGTAAAGGAAGATGGAGATCTGTTAGGATATGCCCCTAATCTCAAATTTATAGACTATAACCTTGGAGACAGTAAGACATATCCTCAGTTTCGCCCAGATCGGTATCTTATGGTTCAGAGGAACCCGAGGACCGGTGCAAATGAATTTGTTCCTATGGAACATGACCAGATTCTTGAGCGGTCAGGCTTGCTCAATTTGTTGAGAATACCACATTTTGGATGAGGTGCAGAGGTTAATGCCGTGGTGCGCATGCTACTTTCTTGTGTACATGGAGGTTACTTTTGGCTAGGTAACAAGGTCAATCTAAACGTCAATATGATACACCGCATCACCGGGCTATCCAAGACTGGTAAGGACCCTAAGACATATATATCAGGTAAGAGCAAGGATACTAAGCTACCAGCAACCCTAGTTACCAAGTATAAGCTACAGAGAGGAGGACGGGATTATGACCTCACCAGCTTAACAGACAATACACTCAAATTTACAGCCATTCTGCTTGCAGGCAGACTGTTAACCAAGGTTCTCCCAAAAGAAGTCACATGATCAGTAATTCACCTTGCCATACAAGTTGCAGAAGGTGAACAATTTAATTGGTGTTTATTTTTATTAAATATTTTTCTTCAAGACTGTTCGACAGCACAGGATGAGCCAAAACACCCCTTCCACTTCTCATGGTTGCTTATATTATGCGCATTCATTGGGTGGAGAGAGCTTCCCCATACCCAGTTTTTACAGCTAGGAAGCGGCGAGCCTAGAGGCATGCGTTATGCAAACTTATGGGAGAGCAATAGCCTAGCCAAGAAAAAGATCAATATGATAGTATTCTATGAATACTATAGACTGTTGAAGAGAGTCATCCAAGAGACACCACGGATCGGCACAGAGATTGTGGACATGTATGATGATCATCTTGATTTCATGGCGAATAGCCATAGAATCTACCTAAGGCCAAAAAGGTCTAGAATGGATAACTGGGCAAATGGTTTGATCAGGATGACAACGCTGGATGTAGAAGATGTCATCAAAGACTTTGATGACGAGTGGAAGAAAGCATTAGAAGATACCACAACACTACCACCAAGTACCACATAGATAGACCCCTTGGACAAAGGAAAAGACAAAGTGGGGTCCCAGACAAAAGATATAGCAGAAGTGCCACCACCGGCACAAAAGAGGAAAGATGCAGAAGAGAAGCCACTCGAGGCACCAAGGAAGAAAAAATCAAAAGCTTCAAAGCCATCTTTAGAGACCACACTGACAGACAATGACTATGATCAAATCACAGCAACATTGAAGGAGGAAATGAAGGACTCATTTCAGGCAATGCAGACATCGCAAGACAAGCTGCAGAGCGCGGTAGAAAAGCAGCTTCTGGAGATGAGAGAATTTACTGAGAAGACTGCCATAGTGTAGACTCAGCCAGTCAAGGCGATAGTAGGAGAAATCTCAAAAAAATCGATTTCCCATGAGGAATTCCTTATAAAGGATCACATCTATGGAAATTGAACCCAGTGATAGAACAATTTTACTCACAACAATTATCAATTGATCATGCAAAATCACTCACAAAAGAGACTGAATAATGCGCTGAACACTAAACTGTATTGAATAAGTGTACAATAGGCAACCCTGTAATAACATAGGCTACTGTATTAAATAATTACATTATGGATTCAAATGCATGAGGAGCAATTCGAATCTAGTCAAAAGCAGGCTTACTAAAATTAAGCAAATCCCCCATAGGTGCAAAAAGCTGCTTCCAAATCAGTCATGGATCTCACGAATTGGAAAAAGAAATTAGGTAAGCTAAAGAGTGATGGAATGACAACTCATACATGATTTTCAAAGGAGAAAAGAGTGGAGGATGTGTAGGACAAAAACTAGTTCACCTCACCTAGTCAAACTTTCCCAATTGCCTTAAAGCACTGAAAAAGCAGGCAATAAAGCAGAAAAAGCAAAAGGGTGCCTAGGAGACCAGGAATAAAGTAGAATTGATTCCTTGAGGTTTCCCATGTGCTACATGAGTCAAAATATGCAAGTTTGACCACTATGGATAGGTAAATGACAACTTGCATAAGGTGGAATCATGAGACTAGGCAAATAAGACAAAAATAATTAAATTAATGTCTAAGGTAGCTAACTATGGGTTGATTATTCTAACACCCCCCCTTAAGCCTGACTTATGAGTAATATATCAGAAAATTATAAGGCCTAGCAACAAGGATTAGTCACCCTTTACATACTGCATGTCCATACAACCAAGGAAAGAGGCAAAAACCACATGGGAAAATCCTCCCTTAAACATGGACTGTAAAACAAAATTTTGAAATCTTTTCTTCACTCATGCTTCACAGCATGATCAGCAATCCCCAGCAGCGATTTGATATTGCTTAAGGTCTTCTCACAAAATTCTTTGGTGAAGATATCAGCTACTTGTTTTGAAGATGAACAGAAGAGTAGGTAAATGGTGCCATCATGCACAAGGTCTCTGATGTAGTGCATATGGATCTCAATGTGTTTGGTTCTCTGCTTCTGAACTGGATATTTGTAGATTTGAATGGTACTCTGGTTATCACAGTAGATGGTAGTTGAGTACTCTGATTCGAAGCCACACTCTCCAAGTAAACCCTGCAACCATAAACATTGAGTTGATGCATTAACAACTCCTCTGTACTCTGCTTCTGTAGATGAGAGTGAAATGGCACTCTGTTTCTTACTTGACCAGTGGATTGGCCCTTCTACAAGCATGAACACATATCCTGATGTGGAATTTATGTCTGTGCTATCACCTTCCCAATCACTGTCAGTAAACCCAATCAAATCAAGATCAGATTTTGCTTTATAGAAGATCCCATGTGTCTTTGTTCCCTGAACAAAGTTAAGGATCCTTTTGGCTGCTTTCCAATGGATCTCATGAGGCTGATCCATGTATCTAGAAGCCACACTTACTGCATAATAAATATCAGGTCTAGTATGTGTAAGATACAACAAACATCCAATTAATTGCCTATACAGTGTATTGTTTACCATAGGTGAAGAATCAGCTTCTTCCAGCTTCACTCCTAAAAGGAAAGGAGTCTTGCTTGGTTTGCAGTCCTTCATTCTGAATTTTTTCAGCAAGTCCAAGGCATATTTGGACTGGTGCACCTTGATTCCATCTTTGGTTTGAGAAATCTCAAGCCCCAAGAATTGGCTTAAGAGCCCCAAATCTGTCATGGAGAAGGATTGGTTCATTGCACCCTTCAAGGAAGCAATCTCATCCATTGAGCTTCCTGTAATGAGAAGGTCATCCAAATATAACACATTGATCATTAATAAACCATTAATTAAATTCAAATAGACATTTGGATCTGATTTGCACTGAAAAAAATTCAGTGATAGAAAGAAGCTATCAATCTTGGCATACCAAGCCCTGGGGGCTTGCTTTAGCCCATACAATGACTTTCTCAACCTGCACACAAGAGAAGGGTTAGTAGAAAATCCTTGAAGCTGCTGCATATATATCTCTTCAGTGATATCTCCATTCAGGAATGCACATTTTACATCCATGTGATGTACCTCCCATTGCTTTGAGGCTGCAATGGCTAAGGCTAGCCTGATGGAGTCCATCTTTTCCACTGGTGCAAAGGTCTCATTGTAATCTATGTCATGAACTTGTGAGTAGCCCTTGGCTACCAATCTGGCCTTGTACTTCAGAGGTGAACCATCGGCAGAAATTTTTTTCTTGTAGACCCACTTACACTGAACTAACTTCCTCCCTGGGGGAAGATCCACTAGCTCCCATGTGTTGCTTTTCTGGAGTGAGCTGAACTCTTCCTCCATGGCTTCTTGCCATCTTGGATCTCCTACTACTTCTTCATATGTTTGAGTATCTGATTCCACCATCAAATAGCATTTCTCAGCAAACATAGGATCCTTCATGCACAGACCACTCTCAAATTGAGATCTAGTCCTCCTTGGGTCATTGGGATCCCCAGCTAGCTCTCGTGCTACATGTAGTGTCTTGGATTCCCATTTTGGCCTTGTAGGGATGTTAGTGTCTGAAATAAAATCATCACTATCAGACATATCAAAATCAGCATGTTCAACACACTCTTCACTTACTTTCAGAGGTTCAGGTGGTGAAGAGGTTTCTCCAACTTCCACTGCTGCAAGGGGTTCTTCTTGAAACTGAACACACCTTTCAATGAAGGATTTGTTTGTGCTCAAATTTATTAGTTTATACCCTTTTGAATATTTAGAGTATCCAACAAATAGGCACTCTTAGCTTTGGGTTTGCAAAGCCTTTCTCTTTTCTGTTGGAATTCTAGCCCAAGCGCTTGAGCCAAAAATCCTGAAATGGGTCACATCTGGCTTGTGCCCACTCCATGCTTCAAAAGGAGTCATGCCATCAAGCTGTTTATGAGACCCCCTATTCTAGATATAGGCTACACAGTTTATAGCTTCAGCCGAGTACTTTGGTGGCAAAGTTTTGGCCTCCATCATGCATGTTGCCATCTCCTTCAATGATCTGTTCTTCCTCTCAGCAACACCATTCTGCTGTGGTGTGTAAGGGATAGAATGCTGCATCTGAATACCTGCATCTGCAAAATAATTAATAAACTTAGACTTGACATACTCACCACCATTATCAGATATGAGGACCTTTAGTTTCCTCCCAAACTGGTTTTCAACCAAATCCTTAAAGACTTTGAAGAGGCCAAAAACTTCAGACTTGTGTTTCAGTAAGTAAACCCAGCAATACCTGGAAAAGTCATCTATGATAGTCAATGTATATTTGGCCTGACTCATGGACATATGAGGGAATGGGCCAGCAACATCACTATGGATCATCTTGAGGGGTGCAGAGGTTCTCTCATGACTAGCTCTCTCAAATTTATTCTCTGGGTGTTTTCCTAGGATACAACCTTGGCAGACTCCTTTGGAAAATTTTATCTTGGGCAACCCTATGACCATCTCTTTTTCACTAATATCAGAAAGATACTTGTAATTTATGTGGCCAAATATTTCATGCCAAAGCTTGCTTGCTTCATTAGCATGAATCAGAAGAGTAGAGGGGTTTGAGTAGGGTAGGAAGTGTGAGAACATGTATACCTTCTGAGCATAATTTGCAACTCCTTTTGCAATGACTTTACTAATTGAGATCTTTGTGATCTCAACTTCATCAGGGGAGAATATGACCTTCTTTGGAGACCCAGTGTGAGTCATCTGGTACATTGATAAGAGGTTGGAGGAAAGACCAGGCACATACAACACATTTCTAAATTGACCATGATCAAGATCAATCCTCCCTTTGCCCAAAATTTCAGTGAGAGAGTCATCTCCCAGTACTATAGGTGGTCCTTTCAACATGTCAAGTGAGGAGAATTTCTCCTTGGTCAAAATCATGTGTCTTGAAGCTCCAAAATCAATGATAAAACTAGGTGAGCTTGATGTGCCAGCAACCAATGCATGAACTCTCTCTCTCTGTCATCTGATCTTGATCCTCCTTCTCTCTTCTTTGAGCTGTCTGGAAGGGAGATGCCATTCTTCTCCAGGAGTTGGGTCAGCAAGTCTATTTGCTTCTTCATACAAGATCTTTCAGTGTGATTTCCATTATTGCAGTATGCGCACTTGCTCATTTCTCCTTTGTTTTTCTTCTTCTGGTAGTTCTTCTTGGAACCTTGTGGCTCCTCTGGAGACTTGTTCTTGTCTCTCTTTTGCTCAGGTGGCTTTTTATCTTTCTTTTTGCTTTTTGAATCCACCTTCGAATCTCTAGCAACCAGAGCTTGGTCTTTGGATTGTTTGATGGTGCCCATCATCACCAGCTTGTCCTGTTCTTGTGTGAGAGATTCCATGAAATCTGCAAGGCTAGGCATCTTCTAGGTTCGAGCTGTCAGTTTTGTGGCATAGAAGGTCGAAAAAAACACTGAATAGTCAGGGCCAAGATTCGAGAGAATGGCCAAGACCAGCTGATCATCCTTCTTTTAGATCCCACACTGTTTCAGCTGCAAAACAAGTGCTTTGAACTTGGAGAAATAGAGTTGCAGTGATTCAAAGATATTTGGACTCAGGGAGATCAGTTCATTCTCGATTTGATGTCCCCTCATCTCATCTGTCTTTCCAAAAAGATCAGTAAGCTTCTCCCATACTTCATTCGGTGATGTCAATCCATCAATATGGAAAAGGAGGTCTCTGCAAATACTCAGACACAGGAGACCATAGGCCTCATCCCTCCTGTTGTGCCATTTTATCTTCTATGCAGCTGCATTGGGCTCTACTTCTGTTTCCATAGTCACTCTATAGAGGAATTTTTCTCTCAACAGTATCTCGATATCTGCTTTCCATTCAAAGAAGTTGAAGGGAGTCAAGATGATCTTCTGAGATTGATCCATAGCTTAGAAATTTGTCCTGGGTGTGAGTAGAAAGCTCCCAGTCACTGATGTCGAACCTACAAAACAATTTTGAAGGAGAGAAATTGATCTACAATGGCTCTGATACCATGTGGAAATTGAACCCAGTGATAGAACAATTTTACTCACAACAATTATCAATTGATCATGCAAAATCACTCACAAAAGAGACTGAATAATGAGCTGAACACTAAACTGTATTGAATAAGTGTACAATATCCAACCCTGCAATAACATAGGATGTTGTATTAAATAATTACATCAGGGATTCGAATGCATGAGGAGCAATTCGAATCTAGTCAAAAGCAGGCTTACTAAAATTAAGCAAATCCCCCATAGGTGCAAAAAGCTGCTTCCAAATTAGTCATGGAGCTCACGAATTGGAAAAAGAACTTAGGCAAGCTAAAGAGTTCTGGAATTACAACTCATACATTCTTTTCAAAGGAGAAAAGAGTGGAGGATGTGTAGGACAAAAAACTAGTTCACCTCACCTAGTCAAACTTTCTCAATTGCCTTAAAGCACTGAAAAAGCAGGCAATAAAGCAGAAAAGGCAGAAGGGTGCCTAGGAGACCAGGAATAAAGAAAAATTGATTCCTTGAGGTTTCCCATGCGCTACATGAGTCAAAATAGGAAAGTTTGACCACTATGGATAGGTAAATGACAACTTGCATAAGGTGGAATCATGAGACTAGGCAAATAAGACAAAAATAATTAAATTAATGTCTAAGGTAGCTAAATATGGGTTGATTATTCTAACAACATCAATACAGTGTTGATACCACTAGGGAGCATCTGATTCCCTGATTCAATGATTGATGTACATATATAGATTAGACAACCTGTCGAGGTTAATCTCACAGAGTTCCCCATTGATCAATTACAGATGATCCAGCAGCAGCTAGCCACAGAGCTTAGGGATAGAGAGCTTGCGACTTATAAACAGAACACCCAGCTGAAATAGAAGAATGCACAACTCACCGCAGGCCTTCAGACAAAGGTGGAAGATTTAAGAACATATGAAGAAAGAGAACAAGATCTCAGCTAGGTCCTGCAGAGCATCGCATTGGAGTTTCGCCAGTGTAACATTGATTTTTCCTTACCTCTGACGCAGAAGGTGAGAAGAGTTGTAGAAAGAGAAAAGGCTCTGGAAGAGATAGTGACTAAGATGGAGGAAGACCACAAAGTACAGATTGCTGAGCTTGAGGCTCGATGACCAGGAACACCTGAGGCAGACAAGGAAGCAAGGGCACAGGCCTTTAGACTCGCTTCAACACAAATGAAGTGTCGCATAGATGATGCAAATTCATTACTAGCCGATGTGACAAAGACATGATCGGAGCTAGATGAGCTCCCAGATATACTGGAATTGTAGCAGAGCATCTAGAACATAGAGAAGGCCACCGCAGCAATGAAGGAAGAAGTCAAGAGCTTAGGAGCTCTTGCAAAGATGAAGAAGACGACCGAGATGAACCTTTTGAAATAGGAAGCGCAGCGGTTACAAGAAAAAGACATACGATTCAATAACCTACTTCAACCATATCAGGAACAAATTGCAGAGCTAATCGATGCAGTTGAGCAAAAGGTCAAGGAGTTCACTACGAGTAAGAGTGAAATTGATGATACAGAAGACTCCAGCATTAGTCAAGCTATGCTTGAAATGGCACAAGAGTGTGTCGAAGCTATGAACAACGAAGTCGCAGGAATTCGAGAGAGATTCGCAAGGACTTTGTAGGAAGCCAAGGAGAAGCTACAGCAGGAGAAGCCAGCTGTTAGGGGCTTGGGGACGAGCCACAAGTAAGTGTTAGGGGACTGTTGGAGAAGGGTCTCGCAGCTACAGGAAAAGCTGCTACATCGGGACAGGGAAGTCAAAGAAGATAGTACCTGGGCGGCCAAGAAGAGAGAGCTCAACCACTACACTTAAGGTAGCGGTGAAGATAGGAGGGATCAGCTACCCTCATAAAGGAGAAGGCACAACGGGCTGAGGTATTGAAGACGAAGGATGGAAGGGGAGCGACCGAGGAAGTGGCGCCCATACCCACGATCAGCACTGAGAAGCGTGGAAGACTACAGAAAGCTGTGGTGTGACGGAAAGCGGTAGCTCAAAGTACAGATAGGCTGACTTTCACAGTTAGGGTTTTTGGGTTACTATTGGGAAAGGCCCACAGTTTTGTAATGGTGAGACCTTCGGGCCACCTATATAAGCATGTATTTTGTATTGTAAAAGGTTAGCCATTGAGTCATTTAGATAGCTAAGTGTCTCTAGTGTCTCAGTATTGTAAGAGTCGAGCTTTGGTCCTATTATTCCATCTGTATTATCTTACTGTAACCAGTAGCTGGCTCCTTGAGCATGTATGTAACAATTCGCAGGGATTGAACAATCCGCAGGGATTGAGAGAGAGAGAGAGAGGAAGAGTATATTGTAAGAGAAGACAATATAAGAGAAGATATATAAGAGAGAAGGGCTCCCGGCTATGTGCGCAGAGTTTCTCAGAAGATCTCGAGCTGCATATTAGGTTGTAGTGGAACTATGTTTACTCTCTCAAGATATAATATAAAGACCAGTTCCCGTGGACATAGCTTCCCCCCCTAGAAGTGAACCATGTAAAACCCATGTGTTATGCGACTGTTTCATGTGATTGCGCTTTACTTATTTGTTATCTGTCATTCATTACATGAACTTTACTATTAGTTATTGAGTGAATGTATGATATCTTTAGTATATAGTAGCAGGGAAGATTAACTGTGATTTGAATCTGTTAAGTCTTCTGTATATGAGTTATCAGTGCTTGATGCATGACAGTTGCAGTTACAGTGTTAAGTGATTTCTGCATATTAGTTCAGCAAGTTGAGCATAGTTGATGTTAAGCATATTAGACTATAGGAGTCTAAGTGAGGCTGTTTAGCTTAACTATTATACTAAGAGAGGAATCCTTTGGACCTTGAGAGTCATATTGAAGTCTTACTATAGAAGATATCGCAGTATAGAAAGGTGATATCGCACTGTTGGAGGAACCACGGTGTGAGATATCGCAGGATAAGAGTTGAGCAAAGGAGAGAGTTTGTGCATCGTCCTAGAAGCTGCGGTGCACTAAGAGACAGTCCCCTAGCAGAGTCAGCTTGGAGGAGAGAAACAACGCATCGCTGAGAGATTCTACTGGATAAGGAGAGACAAGAACCACTAGGATGCTACAAAACCTGGTTGAGGACACTTGAGTCTTCAGCCAACCCATCCAAGATCACTTCGGGTGAGACTTCAGGCCGTTTTGCGGTCTGTCGCCAAAAGGGCCAGTGAGCTAGGGGTTTTGTTGGTACATAACAAGTAAACCCGGGTCTACCCATAGCGACCAACACCACTGCTTTGTCTTCTTATCTATTTTCTTCTCCCAAATTACTTTTTCATTTTATCTCATCATACTGCTTGTCAACATTGAATTCCCAGTCTTTTGTGGGCATACTAAGCCTTCCTAATATCTCTGCGGGTTGGCCATCCTGTTTTCATCAATTTACATAGAGATGATTGGGAAGTTCATGGAGATGGTGGATCAGAATAGTGGAGTAGTGAGTTCCACGATGGGATCAAACTACTATGTACGGAATCTGAATATAGTCAACAGTTTTACACATTCTTTTATGGATTCTTCAAATCGACATGGTTCAATGTATTTTAGACTAGAGCATTTTGCACTCATATTCAACACATCTGAAATGTATGCCTATATGCTTGTTTTTGTCAATGTTGTTAATGCCATCAATTCCAACCATTATTTCCATATTTCCAACAATATCCCCTTTTGCATTGATGGAAATACTATTCATTTCTCCCCCTTTGGAATTGATGGCAATGCTCTTTGTTTCTCCCCATTTGACATCAAGGGAAAAGGGTTGAATGACTCCCCCTAAATTGATACTAATTTAATGTATTGTTTTCTTGAGAGATTAGATTGGAAGAGAGACTACTCCTAATATTTTAACATAAGTGGAGAAATATATAATCAGCTCCCCCTACCTATGTACTTTCTCTTGAAACCAATTGTTATCAGAGCTCTGATAACAATTATTGAAACTTCTCCATTTATTTCTTGGACTATAGTATTTCTGCCATATTGCCAATTGTTAACTGTCTCCCCCCTGAATTGAAGCAACTTGGTTTTGACAGTTTTTTTTGTTTTTGTCTTCAAATAATGCTCTCTTTGAACAAAAATAGACATATTTTTCTTTCAACCTAGCTCCCCCTAACTTAGTGATCTTTTTTAAACATGTAATACAAGTTAACCAAGAAATGCTCTTTTATTCATAACATGCCTTTTATTTGTCAAATCTTATCAATTTCAAGGATAGAGAGCTATTTTTACTTTTTGCTTTTTAATGACACTAGTTGCTAACCTATCCAAAATTACATATTGATTTCTTATCTAAGTCATCTTTAGGTCTTTTAAGTCCATTTTTAATCTTGACCTGAAGCAACTTAATTCTGACAGTTTTGTTTGGACTGACATCTAATAAGGACTCTTTTAACAAAGTAAAAGAGTCATTTCCAAGTCCTATTCAACTCTTGGATTTTCTTCAACTATGGAATGCTCATCATTTATAGAATGAGTGTGTTCTTCTAGAGATTCCTTTCTATAAGAGTCGTCTATTTTGGCATGAGGACTAAGACCTTATGTCTTTGGTATCCAAACTTTCTTTATCTTTCTCTTTGGACTTGTCTCTCTTGATTCTCTATGGATTTTCTCAAATTTCATCTTTAAAGACATGTCATGAGGCATATTTCTCTCTAGAGTTTGAATGTTGTCTCTTTTCAAATCCCTTCTTTGACTCCTTAGAGAATCCTCCTTTTGATTGTATTGTTTCTTTGGATTCATGCAGTTTTGTGCTTTGTGACCAAAGCCTACACACTTGAAACACCTTATGGAGTGACAAAACTTTGTTGTATGTCAAACACCCTTGCATCTCCAACCATCAAATCATCTCAATAGTAATTTGTTCATGGGTTTATTAAAATAGGAGCTCATATTTTACTAAGCAGGTTGAGAAACCAAAGCGTCCGATTACTTCATCATGCAAACATCAACATGATCTTCACACGTTGTCCGGTGGGATATTTAACACACATATTTCATGGGTTTTTCCTACGATTCTTTTGGATGGAATATGAGTTAGGATTCCACCAACGATGTTAAGTAATGGACAATTATTTAAGCAATCCATTCTGTATCCATCACTTTAGATATAAAAATTACTAATTTGTTTGACCACCAATAGACAATTTGGTAGCTTAGGTGTGATTCCTTATGGATCTATTGTTATCTTCATAGATATTCAGGAATCCGCTAACCATGAATCATGTATCACATTCCATGTTTTACACAACAACTTGGTTAGATGGAAAGCTCTGCAAAATTTTAAATATTTGATCTATCACCTAAATCAATGCATGAATTTCTCTCTCCTCCCGTTGGGCTGGGCTAAGCGAGATGTCTGTGAGGATGTAATTAAAACAAGATTTTTCATGGATATAGTGTAGTATCTTTCAGTATACATATCTCTTCGAGAGATATGGTTACAATAGAATATAAGGGGGGTCATCTAATCCTTTTCATTCAGTAGATCAATAGAAGAAGCACAAGATAAAGATCCATATCCTAAGCATATATTTTTCTAGGTGCAATTTTAGATCCATTTCCTTATGTTGGAGATTGATACCTAATAGTGAATTCTACTGGTTGAGTGAGAATCGGTTCTCTCTACCTACTGATATTTGGATTCCTTGAGTGTGGTTAGTCAAAATGAGGAGTTATATGTAGATGGAAGCTGTGGCAATTTTTTGGTATGTTATAGAACTCTAGGGAAGATATTGATGCGCGACCCAACTCTGAAGATGTTTGGTCATGGTCCCTTTTGTCATGTGTTTGATAATGAATTCATTCCTCTCGTGGATTGATAAATATTGTTAATGACTCTTGCAAAATACGTTTATAAACATTCAAAAGGCATAGAGTTGTTTTTGTTGGAACTTCATTGAGAAGCTTGCATATATAAACATTAAGGGCTGCATAGATATTGAAACAATCCTTCCTGAGTAAATTGAGGACAAGCTGAATGAGGGAGATGTTTGCAATGGGGATTTGATCATGAGGAATGCATTCCAAGAGGCAGCCAACGAGTAGTTGCAGGGACTTCATATCTTCTTTGACATCCATATCTTTGGAGATCATTCTATTTTGATTTTTAGCCTCAATATTGTCTGCACACTTGAGAATCCTATTGCAATGAAGTCTTTGAGCCAAATAAGATGAATATTTGCGAACCTAGAGAGAACATTCTACATCGAGGGGACTAGAACTATTCTCAAAATGTTGGGAGATCGAGGCGAACAGGGTTTTAAGCCGCTCAACTTCATTAATGAAAATGGGAAACTGAGCATCTCTGAGGAGTCAATGAATAAGTGCCAAGAACCTTGGAGTGACCATCCAGTCCTTGGTTTGGTTTAATCATGTTTCCAAAGCATGTCTGATTTGGGGTAGTAACTCAAAGGATTCCATTGAAGATAAGGAAAGGAGAAAGTGATTTTCCTTGGGAGGGATGTCGTTGTGGCGAGTACATTTCAGAACACCAATATCAATACCTAGTATATTTCTTTTAAACTTGGCATATCCGATGTTACTAGTGTATTTGATCGCCCCAATGGCTTGTCTAAACCAGGACTCCATCACGGATACAGATTCCTCTTATCGTTTTTTAATTCATGTGTTTACTGTTCACCATTGCAAGTGAAAAATATTCTTTGTCTGCGATAGCAAAAGGCATCGAATCAAATTTGAAATTTACAGTAATATCGCATGATGGCACACATAAAATCGAATTTACATTAACATCGCCTGACATAGTACATTAAATGAATCTCTATAACCTGGACGACTGGTGAATGGAAAAACCCTAGTACCGGTCGTTTTATCAAAGTATTGCAAACTCCACGTAAGAAAATGGCGCTCAAAATATTCAGACCTAGTGCGTCCTTGGAAATTTGAATGGAAGGTCCCTTGGTCAGTGCCAAATTTAGTGGCCTTGTTGTGAACACAGAGCTAGTTGTGCCAAGAGGCCCACACATGTGCTCCTTTGGACTTCAACTGAAACTTCATGGCATCCCTCCAATTGGCATCGTCATCTCTATTAAACAAGGTGATTTTATCATTTACATCTCCAGCCATTTTTAAAATGTTGATATTGGCACCTATCTTTATATTAAGTGCTTTTCTCTAAAAATGAACCTGTTTTCCTTTTGGACCACCCTTCCAACAATGAGTTGTTTAAAGACAACGCACACTGATACCAATTGTAGAAAAGGTATCAGACATTGAGAGGGGGTGGGTGAATCAGTTTCTGTTAAAACTTAAAAATCTCTTGCCAAAACACAAATGACATTTAATGAGTCATAACATTTACCAATTATATATCTATACAAAATAACAAACACATATGAATATGTCAAATGTATTTTTATTAAATAAAATTTTACATCACATAGAATGAATTATCTAGACCCAGCTAGATTGAGAGACCTAGCTCTCTTACAAGACCCAACTTGTATACATGACCCAGCATGTAGAGAGGAATCCAATCCTCATTCGGGCTCCAACTTGATTACAGACACCAGTTTGTTTGAATGAACACAAGGTTCATGTCAAAAGTAGAATATCGACCAAAATATTACATTTTATCCACCGAGATACACCCTCTTCTAATTCTGAATCTTCATTAAATACTTTTGTTCATTCCCTTTCAAGTCTTCATACCTTTTCAAACTTATACCTCTTCAAATATTTGTCTTCATACCTCTTTGAGTCATCACATCTTTTCATTTTTATTTATTTAAGTCTTTAAAATAATTTTTAGTTCTTATAACAATAATATAATTTTTTTTATTATTTATATGCATATACAAATTCTAATAGTTGTCTCCCCCTTTTTAAATCAAGGTTTTGATTTCTTCTAAAAATTCTTTAGCGCTTAAAAAAATACTTTTGATATTAGTGCTCAACCATCTTATTGCTGCGTTCGTCTTTCTTCCACGTTTTCTTTGATGCCACGTTCACCAACGTCTTAGTTCCACATTCACCATGTTTGCATCAGTTCCACATTTTCCAAAAGGTTAGGGGTCCTGACAGGTCATTCCTGGCTCCAGGCTTGTGAAATTCTCATGGAGTCCAAGCACCCAGAGTCCCCACCATAACCTTTGCTCTACGCGTCGATAGTATTAGGAATTATCGGTGTAGATAAACACATACAAATAAGTATTCACTACGAATGTGGGATAATTCCAAAATACAGGTTAATTTCCACCATCGATCTCTTTGATCAGATGGTTGCTAAGTCTCATAGAATTCATTGGAGACCAATATGAATTTCATGCATTTGCCTCAACTCTTAATTTTTTACTCTGAATATATTCGAAATCATCATTTTCTTGGTTCTTGTTGATATCATCTTTCCCATAATGTCATACCTCATGATCTCTGATAGAGCACAATTTGAAACATCTTTATCAATTCATCTTCCATAGATTCAATGGAAGATAATAAATCATTCTGTTTCTGTCAGTGTTCATTCTGTTTCGATCTGCAATGCTTGTAGTATATATGTTATGTTTTTCATCAATTTCCTCAGCTTCATCATTCAGTTTATCAATACAAGGATTGAATTTTTGAAATGGCATTCGACCTATAGCTACTCCCGGCATTGGATCAACCTCCATTATCACTACACATTTCCAATTTCTAGCTTTGTGGGGAATTTCTTTATCTTCTTGTCCTTCACTACAAGCCATCAGATTTTCTCACTAAGATTTAAATCATGCATTGAGTCCTTTTTATGGGATTGATTCCAATCTTCCTTCATCTTCCATTGGGAGCCCTGAATTGTTTGAGAACTCTATACTCTGTACTTCTCTCCTTGTGTATAAACTTTAGTCTCAAAGGAGTCCTTTCCCTATCAAGTTTCTCTATGCTTCCTTTCTAGTGCTAATTCAACCAATTCCAAATCACTGGAACCGAAATCCCAAACTGCTTAGGGAAATCCTTCTTCCAAAAACGAAGTAGCATAAATCCTTTTCCTCTAAGGTGTAGAAACAAGCTTCATTGGATCACAAACTAGGAACACTTAATCTATTGTCACTCCTCTTTTCATTCTTGACTTTTTGTTTTAAATGGACTTCTGATTAAGGCTCATCACAATTCTTCAATTGCATGATTGATCTCTTAGAATTCTTACGATCTTTTAATTATGTTCTCTCTGTAGAAATGTGTATATTGATGAATTTGACCTTAACTTATTTATGTAGAACCAATTATACATCTGTCATGTATCTTATTTTTTGTCATCTTCCATGCATCTAGTGTGCATATCCACTGCTTTGTATGCTTATCTATTTTCTTCTCTTAAATTACTTTGTCATCTGCTCTCATCATACTGCTTGTCAACATTTAATTCCCAGTCTTTTGTGGGCATACTAAGCCTTCCTAGTATCTCGGCGGGATGGCCATCATGTTTTCATCAATTTACATAGAGGTGATCGGGCAGTTCATGGAGATGGTGGATCAGAATAGTGGAGTAGTGAGTTCCATGATGGGATCGAACTACTATGTACAAAATCTGAATACAATAAATAGTTTTACGCATTCTTTTATGGATTCTTCAAATCGACATGGTTCACTATCTTTTAGACTAGAGAACTTTGCACTCATATTCAACACATCTGAAATGTATGCCTATATGCCTGTTTTTGTCAATGTTGTTAATGCCATCAATGCCAACCAATATTTCCATATTTCCAACAAAATCGACAATTAAAATTTAGGCGATAAAAATCGGCATAAAATTCGACATTAAGTTCAAATCATTATAAAATATGAAAATTAAAAAATATATAAAAAATTTCAATAAAATTCATTATGCTCATTAAACAATAAACACTAAACACATCGCCAATGAACATGATAGTTATAAAATCATAGAAATAATTAACACATCAACATTGCATGAAGTAGGAACATGATAATCATTGAATTGTAGAAATAAAAATATTGAAATAAGAATGATTAAACACTAAACATATGAATAAACATTTCAAAAAAATTATACATATATTTAAATGTAAAATTAAACATATGATTAAACCTCGACCTTGGAGTGTTAGATGTTGAAGCGTTGGTCAAGGGAAGATGATAGTTTGAACTGTAGTTTAAGTTGTCGCTGCAAGCAGATACTAGGCCCACGGTATAGTGGATACTACTCAGCCTGTAAGTTCTCACTGGTTCATTGCACTCATGAGTCTAAGTCACAACTCACAGACTGTCGATAGTCACTAGAGACTTGGATTTGGAAGTCTGAACTGACAAAGTAGCAAGTTGTAGGCTTGCAACAGTTAGCCCTCAGTTTCAACTATCAACAACACCTAATGGAAAACACGGGAACACTCACATAGAGAACCGACCCTTCCATGGGAACACTTACACAAAGAATCAACGGCACTAGTGTAACGAGCAATGAAGAATGGCAACAAAAAGAATGACGATCCTTGACTCTTTACACATGGAGGTGTAGGAAAGTAGGGTTTACCCATGGGCCCTGAAAAGGGTAAAAAATGATTTTAAATGAATTTCTAACGAATTTTCTACAAATTCATAAGATTCGACACAATTTAATTCTCCCTTCGAGTCGTCTAAAGAAAAAATTCAAAATCGCCAATGAAAATTGCTGAATTTTATTGATCGAGATTGGCTGTGGCAAAAGTTGACCAAATTTCGATTTTCAAGGAAGAAAATCGTCGAACCCGGTGACTTAGGTGTCAAGCATTTTTTTGCAGTTCACAAAGCCCATTTATTACATGGTTTAGATTGCAAATATAGATAATTTAGTGATTGGGGAGGTGGATGAGAAGATGGATACCATGTTGGTTTAAATTAAAGATATTGTTGAATAGAAAGATCCCATTTTGTATGACGATATTCACAAAAATGTGGTAAAAAGATGGGAACATATCAACATTGAACCACATGCCTTAGCATATGTATTAACACAAAAATAATATTCTCTGTCTTGGTTGGCCAAACTAGCACCTCATGGGTGGGATTAGGAGAAGGCCCCACACATATCCGAAGGTACAGGTTGGGTACATGGCTACTATAGACAATTTGGTCCTTGATGAAGAGGACTATGAATGGAAAGTGAATTAAACAAGTACCTCAGTGAAGTTGGTCTCTGTTGGACACTTTTCCTAACTTGTGTGACCTAGGTTCCACGCAACCCGTCAACCCAACAAACAGCCAAGATACCGACCCGACAGATCAAGCCCCATCGGCAACGCCCGTAGAGCAGGCGCAGTCTCACCCGAGATATACCTTCACTGGGTAACCACCGAAACCATGTTTCCACGATTGCCGAGGGATTATATTCCCTTGGCATGCAGCCAAGGAGCTCAACCAAGTCGCAAGGATGGAGTCATTTCCATTGAACTGTAGTGCACACCGTGCATATATTTCATTAACTACTAATGGTGCACCATAGATTCAACCTTAGTACTTGAAACATAACTGAATATAAAGGAAAACTAGTAGACAAGCGCAATATAATAGACGCGCAACAATGATTGCACCGTAAACATAAACCAATATTCAAATGTTGTGTATAATAACCTATTCATGCATTCTGACTTCTATTGATAGTGCGACATCCATTCAATCACAACAGGACTCACATCGCAACATAAACATAAACAATATACACAGGAAATCATCAGCACACAGAATAATTCATGTGGAAACCCATCCAGGAAAAACCACAAGGCGCTCTTCATCTGGAAACAGAAGTATATGGCGCCTTCAGCCTGTATTTAACTGTAGAATGTCCTAGATCTATATTTTTTATCAGAATCTCTTTTTCTCTCATTCTCTCTGTCTTATTTCTCATAATCTACTACTACCATCTATTGATCTACACACAACCTGGATCGACCTCTCCAGCATCTACACCTCTCTAGTAGAGCTTCTCTTCTACTACACTACCTTGGACTGCCTTCTTCAGACTTCCGACTACTCTACCACTCACATCTCATAGCTTCCCTCAGCTCTCTCATAGATCTTTCCTCTATTAACCCACTTACAAAAACTATCAGTGATTGACTAGCCATCACTGAGTCAGCTAACAGTAACTACCAATATAAAAGGAAACCTTCTAACTATTAAATCCCTCCTATTTATACTATTTTACATGACCACATAGGTTCAACTGTGTATAGGCAGTCTGTTAACTGTCACCATCATCCGCCTCTCAGGCTATAGCTGTGGCGATCATGACCTGACACAAGGCACTAATGACCTTACTTACAGCATGCATTCACTTGCGTGGCATCTGCTGACTTAAGCCAACTTCAACACCTATGACCATCCTATCGCTTTCGATTGTTGTTCTACACTTGTGCTACTGCTTTAACCTGGTGGCATATTCCTTCCACGTAGTTCCCTTTTCCACACAGGTGACCTATTTTTCACCCACTCCTTCTTATGTGCAACTTTCTTCATCCGTCGCTTCCTTTGTCCACGCAGATTTCATTAGTCTGCCCATATTTCCTTTGTTGTGCTTACACTACAAACTGATTCTTGTGTGTTTCTTCACTTGCGCTTATTTCCTGCATGCTTCCCCTAGACCCAACAGGCCCCCAACACTCACATGTGGCTCGTCTTGAGCCATGAAGCAATGGACATAGTATGTGGCACAACCTACGCAATTTTTATTTTCTCGTGCACCTTTCTCATGCTTTTTCTCTTGCACGTTTTGTCACTTGTGTTTTTTTTTCCCATTTGGTGGTGTTTCTTGCACCATGGGCTCATTCCATACTTAGCTAAATTGAAGTTACACAACTTCTTAGTCACCATCATCTGAAGAGTATATGTCCATAGGTTTTTCTTCTACTTGTTGCAGCTCGTCTTTTTGTTGTTCTTATCGGTCCTTTTCATCCTCCTTTTCCTCTTCATCTTTTGTTTCCGCTTCTTGTCAGAGTCCTGTTGCTTATTCTCGAGCCATGTCAGGTAGACAGAGATTCTATAGCATGGAAGTTGTACTACCATATTTCACCATCTTCACAAGAAGTACCCAACTGGGGATTGCATGAACATAACTATTTCTAACCACCCTCTTTGCCATAGATATGAACTTTGAAGAATGAAGCATTGTCCCTATTGAAAACCAGAAAATCCCTGAATTCAAGGGGGTGATCAAGGATGAATGATTCAAAACCTTTAACCAAATTCATCTCGGCATCATGGTCTACAAGCCCCATCAAATTGGGCATGTTCTCCATCCCTGCAAACTTAGTCAAATGGGGTAAGAACTTGGATCCCCACCAGATTCCTTTCGAGTGGCGAAGCTAGGGTTGCTAACCAACTGAAAAAGAAATAGGCAAGGATGACTTTTCTAGAGGCTTGTATCTTGGTTGAAATAACTATCAGACTAATAACATCCCCATTATTCCCATCTTTGAGGATAATCCACACACTGAAGGTCACGAAAACTACTTTATCCAGCAGAGATGCTCGCCATGGCACACCCCAACCCATCTATAACTGGTGCTCAAGTAGTGATGTTGGCTATAGGATTACCTTTATTTTATAAGAGGAGCATAGGTTCTCTTTCCATCCTATCTTATCCAGGTGCATCATTAGGATAAGATCCTCCTCTGGAGTACCAAATCGGCCTCTCAGATTTGTTAGGATTAATCCTGTCGTTGTTTTCCTAGACCGGCATCGATGATTGAGTATTGATGTGATGGTTGGTCACCATCAGAGAGCTTCACATCCATGATAAAATAGTCGTTCCACTAGAGTGATGTCCTGTCGCGAGCGCCACTTCTTTACTGAATCCTTATGCATTTGACGATTCGTCGGTGCCTGCAAACTATCTTCCACTTCTTCTTCTTTTTGTGCACCTCAACCTTATGGGACTGCACCGCAGTCATCGTGGTGTGGTTTTAATTGGCTCTCATTGATCATACCCGAAACTGGCGTTCCATCTAGCTTATGTAGTTTTACCGTGCTTTCTGGAGTGAAGCTAATCCGGATATCCTACCTAATTCCAATAGTATGGCCTTTAGTCCCAGAACGTGGATAGAGTTTGTCAGGATTTGACTCCCAACCTGTTCTACGTCTAGAAAGCAGTACACCACAATATACTCATCAATATTCAATCCACCTCCTGGCCTGTGAGATCGATTATTTACCACCTCTCCTCATGAAGATAAACCAGTGATAAAGTATATGACCTCAACTTCTATGCTGAGCAACATCTCGTCAATGTGAAAAGTCTCAAATTCTGGATCCCAATAATCCACTAGCAACTGGAGGAGTCTTGGTTTGGCCCTCATGCTGGAAAAACACTAAAACTTATACAAACCACACACCCATAATGCTTGTTGGGCCATAAGATCACCTTTCACGGCCTCTTCCACATCACCATGTTCTCTCTCCCTCCACTCTAACACCATCCTACACAAAAAACAAGAGTTTTGATTAACATTTTCCCTTGAAAACCCCATTTGTGGCCTCATACGTGACTATTTGCAAAACATCCGCATATGTACGCAAGTTTGGGTGTTTTTTTCACATATGGTGAGCCCTATACGTGGAAAAAACCCTGATACTCGCGTGGGCCGAAACGCACAACTTGGGATGGCCTAAAAAATTAATTGGACCATGAAAACTTAAAAAAAATACATAAAATAGGAAGAGGAGGACATGAGGAGATACCTGGATCAAACTGTGTCGAATTTTATCGGACAATCCTCCCGAAATTCATGTCGGAAGTTTTGAGCTCAAATGGGTAAAAATTTCAAATGATATGGAATTTTTAATTTTTTTACTATTTATAGAAAAATTTTGAAATTTTTTACCCACTTTCTATAGTTTTTGACCATTTCTAACCATTTTGGACCGTTTTGAACTAATTTGATGATGTAGGAGTTTGTTTTGAGCGCGGTTTGACTGTGGTTTTGACTCGTTCGTGCCTATTTCAGGTATTATGTCTAAACTGGCATATAGGTTAGGTTTCACATCTATTTGCACTTTGCATGACCTTATGATCACTTCATTATCACCTTAGGTGCAAACCCATTCTATCTTGTCATGAAACCTTTTTGTTGCTTTTAGAAGTGACATGATGTGAATGGTAGAGCTTGACCATACATGGGTACTCTAGTTATCTCTTGTTTTGCATTTGGTGCCCATGCTGACATTTTTCCTTTAGGGTGAGGGAGTCCTTTGTATAGTACTGCCATGACTTTGTGCAAGAGCCTCATACTCCTCTTGATCTTTTTGCTGGCCTTTTCCCCAGGACTCCCTTATGTCAAGTTGTAATTGCATTATCATGAGTTTTGCTTTCCTTATTGAGCCTTATGTCGACTTCCCTGGCTTTGATTATCAGCCATATAGCTAGAGCTTGTCTCATGTCTAGCCAAGCAGAGTCATTTTATATATCTTTTGCAGCTTGATTCCCCATTTTTTACCTAGAGGGGACTTTCCCCCGAGTGTCGTTATCCTACACATGTTTCCTTGCATTGAGCATAGGTATGTTTCACTGCTTGGAACTAGTCTGTTTTCCCCTTGGCACTCATATCCTCCTAGATTTGTAACTATAAAGCACTTTTATTCTTTTTCAAGATTTTCAAAATATCTGAAAAGTTCAAAAAAATCAAAAAACCAAAAATCCGGACAGGAAAAGATGTTATCTTTGGCAGCAATCGCGTCGTGTCACCTTCGAACAGAGCAATGTATATCACATCTGTTGGTTGGGTTAATAGTTTGACTTTAGGAGTTGTACTCATTTCTCTGAGTTTATCTCCACCGACTGGTTAAGCTTCTAGTCCCTATGGAGCCTCTATCGATGCCTCTTGTGTCGCAGAGATGTCCCAGTTTTGTATATTGAGTCTATGTACCTACATTCAGTCACCATTCACCTTTATGCTCTTGTTCGAAGGAAGTTGAAGCCTAAGTCAGCTATTCCTTAGTTTTCTTGAATTTGCATGTCAGCCATTCCCAATACTTGTCCTAGTTCGAGCACATTATGATCGAGTCCTTCCACATTATACAGCTTTGCTGAGTACCTCGTGATGGATGATGGGGGATGCCTTAATTCCCTCCTTCCAGGGTATTTCATCCCATCGAATTCATATCATTTATTTTGGGATAGGAGTCTAGAGGCATTTGAGTGGCTTGAGACTTACAGTCATCAGTGGTAGGTTCTCTCACCATCGACACTTTTGGGAATACATCAATGTCCCTTGATTGATGGATTCTTTCAAGTGTTTGACCTTAACACATTTATTCACACTTGTTAGATTGCACTCTAGTACCTTGATTCCCATTTTCATTATCGGTGGGTGATATCACGTCTGTTAACTATATACATCAATGAGAGGTAATCAAACGATGGACTACTATGTTCGACCTTGACACCTCTATTCACATAGTAGGACATGTACTTGTAGCATGTTGTGTAGAATACTTTCCATATTGGTGGAATTTCTAATATTCTACCTCGTTAATCGTGCCAGTGTTCATGATATTTCAACGCTCGTAACTTGATTCTAGTGTATGTCAGATATCTTCAGCCATTATGGAGATATTGATCCATTGTATATCTTCAGCTTTCATGGAGATCATGATCCTTTGTATATCTTCATCATGGAGATTCTGATCTTTCTATATTGTACGTGGCGATGACCACACATGTCATATTTTCTATCATGCCTATTCATGGCCATTGTACTCTTATGTATCCGAGACTGTTGTATGTACTTGCAGTCATATATAGAGATATTTGTACTATATTGTTGGATGGTTGGTTCTTCCACCTGGTTCTTCATCACTCCACTTTTGGGATGGACTTATAATGTATTTCGGCCATCATGTCACCCCTCTAACCTCACACATTAGGGGGCATCTATTACAACTGATTTTACCACACATGGTAGATCATACATTTATGGCCTTCCCTGTCCCTCTGCAGACTCTTTGGACCCCATGGACTATTTTTGTACCTTTGATTTTTCCAAGATCATCCCTAAAAACACCTGTTATTTGCTATATGTGACTTTTTAACCCTTTCTCGCGTATACACGTGGATATAACCCTTAAACCCACGTACATCGGGATGTGTGCAAAAGGAAAAATATTTTTGGAGTTTTCCTTGATGTGGATCCGAGTTACTTGTCTCCTGGTCTTCCATATGCCTCGGGATCGCTCGGATTTGACCTTCCATTACCCCATTGAAGCACTATATAAGGAACCCTTTGGATACATTGAAGGGGGAGGAATTGAAGAGCAAGAAAACTATAGTCCATTGTTGTCGTAGATTGCTTATACTTGAGTCTGCATCCCTTTGTCCCTTCGAGCACTTGGTGTTCTTCCCAAGCTTCCCTTTGCTTTTGATCTCGCTATCAAGAGATGGAGGATTGAGGTGGTGGAGGCCCAGGTGGAGGAATCAGTTTCTCTGGTTCACAGACGTGCCGCCAAAGGTTGTCATTCATGTAATCTCTAATTTATATTAATAGAAATATCTTTTCCTGTCCAATGATGTGCATTAAAATCAATATTGAATCCATGGATTCTTTAATTGCTTATACATTATTGATTATATATGCTAGAGTAGGTCTAACACCATTATATAGCATGCTTGTCTTGTTTGTTGATTGTTGAGAGAGAAAATTGTAAACACAAGCAGGATTGGAAAAGCTCAACGAGGATCTACATCAACCATCTGGAATAAGGTATGTTTCGAGATCCTTTAGTGTTAGATGTTTTATTCCTCTTGCATATTGGGAAGGGATTGATTTATGCAATTACTCTATCTATTGTGGTACACCCCAAGCCATAGAAATATTTCTCTGTAACACTTAGGAACTAGTTGATCTTTCTCCAGGGAGGAAGCTAGTTCAATGTAAGTGGGTTTTCAAGACTAAATTTGCTGTTGATGGTTAATATTTGAAATACAAGGAAAGATTGGTAGCCAAGGGCTACTCACAAGTACATGGTATTGAATACAATGAATCCTTTTCACCAATGGAAAAGATGGACTCCATAAGGCTAGCTCTAGCCATTGCAGCTTCGAAGAAGTGGGAAGTATATCACATGGATGTGAAGTGTGATTTCCTAAATGGAGATCTCACTGAAGAGATTTACATGTAGCAACCTGAAGGGTTTGTTTCTAATCCATCTTTAGTGTGCAGGTTAAAGAAATCATTGTATGGGCTCAGGCAAGCCCCCAGGGCTTGGTATGCCAAGATTGATGGCTTTTTGCTATCACCGAGTTTTGTTTGATGCAAGTTTGATCCTAATATCTATTTGAACCTGATTCATGGTTCTTTGATGATTATTGTCTTATATGTGGATGACCTTCTGATTACAGGAAGTTCAAAGAAAGAGATTGCATCCTTGAAGGATGCAGTGAACCATGCATTTTATATGACGGATTTGGGATTATTCAACCAATTCTTGGGTCTTGAAATTTCTCAATCCCAACATGGAAACAAAGTATATCAGTCCAAGTATGATTTGGATTTGCTAAACAAGTTCAACATGAAATATTGCAAGCCAAGAAAGACTCCCTTTCTTTCAGTAGTTAAGCTTGAAGAAGCAGGTTCTTCTCCTATGGTAAATAATACACTGTATAGGAAGTTGATTGGGTGTTTGCTTTAACTTACACACACTCGACCTGATCTATATTATGTGGTTAGTTTGGCTTTGAGATACATGGATCAGCCTCATGAGATCCACTGGAGAGCAACCAAAAGGATCCTAAACTTTGTTTAAGGAACAAGAACTCATGGGATCTTCTACAAAGCAAAATCTGATCTTGATTTGATTGGGTTTAGAGACAGTGATTGGGTAGGTGATAACACAGATTGAAACTCTACATTAGGATATGTGTTAATGCTTGGAAAAAATCCAATCATCTGGTCAAGCAAGAAGCAGAGTGCCATAGCACTCTCATCTACAGAAAAAGAGTATAGAGGAGTTGTAAATGCAACAATTCAATGTTTGTGGTTGCAGGGGATACTTAGAGAATGTGGTTTTGAATTAGAGTTTTCAACTATTATCTACTGTGATAATCAGAGAATCATTCAAATATGCAATGATCCAGTTCAAATACAATGAAATAAGCACATTAAGATTCATATGCACTACATCAGACAGCTTGTGCATGATGGCACCATTGATCTACTCTTCTGTGCATAATCAGAACAAGTAGCAGACATCTTCACCAAAGTTTTTTGTGAGAATACCTTTAGCAATATCAAATCACTATTGGGGATTGCTGATCATGTTGTGAAGCATTATTGATGACAATATTTCCAAAATTTTGTTTTTCCCTGTCCATGTTTAAAAGAGGATTTTCCCACTAGGTTTTTGCCTCTTTCCTTGGTTGTATGGACAAGCAGTATGTAAAGGGTGAGTAAGCCTTGTTTCTAGGCCCTATAGTTTTTTATATTTACTCATAAAGTCAGGCTTAAGAGGAGGTTTTAGAATAATCAACCCATCGTTACCTACGTTAGACATTAATTTAATTATTTTTGTCTTATTACCTAGTTTCCTAGATTCCATTCCATGTTAGTTGCCTTCTACAAGTCCTAGAAGTCAACACATGCTAAAAATGAGTCATGGAGTGCTTGGGAAACATCCTAGAAACCCAATTTAGCATGTCTGCTTTATTCCATATCCTCCAAAGCGCATATCTTCTTTTTCTGAAAAGCTGCCTTGTTTTATTCTGATTTAAGGCGAAAGGAAAAGCTAGTCTAGGTGTAGTTGAATTGTTTTTTTCCCACATCATCCTCCCTCCTTTTCTCCAAATAAAAGCCTGTATGAGTTTTATTTCCATCCCTCTTTAGGTTTCCCACTTGACTTAGCAAATTCATGAGCATATTCATAGATTTGGAAACTGCTTTATGCACCTATGGGGGATTTGACTAGATTTAGTAAGCCTACCTTTTTATGTGGAGAACCTCCTGCAATAAACAATGAAAATGCAAAAATATTGGAGCACAAAAGATAGTTTATTGATCGCGGGCCACTTCAAGGGGGCAACCTCCTTTGAGCAAGCTCAATACAAAATAATTATTCGGTGCTTTCAATAGCCTCAACGCATACTTATATACTTAGTCTAATCTAAACAACTATTACTCCACATGAATGTGGGATAATGAAACCTATTAACTGGATGACTTAACAACTATTACTTACTCCCGATGAATGTGGGATAATACATCATACTAATTGGACAGCTTACAAAGCATATGCGTCCGACAAAATATACCAACAAAATAAAGAGGGGGGTTGACACGGGTTCTTAACATCCCCTCCCTCTTAGAAAAATCTTTGTCCTCAAAGATTTAGATGTGGAAACAGTTGATGAATCTGAAGGAGGGGTTCCCATGTAGCATCCTCTGGTTGCATGTTGGGCCACTGAATTGAAGACCTTTATGATGGACCGAGAGAGAAGCTGACAAGTGCGCTTATTGAGGATGGCCTCCGACTTCGAAATTATGGATCCTTCAGTAACCCATTCTGGTAAAAAAAATTGTGCGCTGATGTTGGCGCCGATCACTTGCTGAATCCGAGAAGGAGGAAGTGCCAATTTATAAGCAACATACCTAATCTTTTGAAGAACTAGATAAGGGCCAGAGATATTTGGAGTAAGTGTTTGAAGCCCTTTGTCTTTCATGAAGGATTGCTTGTAACGCTGTAGACGAAGAAAAACCATATCACCAACTTGAAAAGTGCACTTAGAACGGTGTTGATCACCCTGTTGTTTCATGCGGGCTCTTGTCAGGTGAAGATTGTCCTACAGGAGGTGAAGAATTTGATGTCGGTTTCGAAGAACCATGTCAATTGCCTAAACTGGTGAACTGCTGAGGGTGGATGGGAGGAGTACTGGAGGTGCGAGACCATAGACTGCTTCATATGGAGTCATTTTATATGCAGTATGGTAGGATTTATTGTACCACCATTCAGCGAGAGGGAGCCACTGTTCCCACTGATGTTGTTCTTCAGAGATGAAACAACAAAGATAAGTTTCCTAATATTTGTTGACGACTGTAGTCGGACCCTCTATTGGTGGGTGATAAACTGAACTCATATGCAGTTTGGTGTCAGGGAGGTGAAAATGACTTGTGAAAGTTGTGTTGCAGTCTGAGACAATGGAATAAGGGATTCCATGAAGAAGGAATATCTGGGCCATGAAAAATTGTGTGATTGAAGAGGTGATATATGGATGGAGCGTAGTTTCACCCTTGTGGTGCTGACAAGGAACACATTCGGCAACCATATGTTGAATTTTGGGTTGCACCCCCTTCCAAAAGAAGTTACAGTGCACCAGCTCATATGTTTTGATGAACCCAGAGTGTGTTGCCGATGGAGAAGCATGGAGTTCATAAAAGACCGCATGTTTAAGGTCTGTGCTCTGGGGAAGCACCAAACGACCCTTGTATCTCAGAGAAAATCCATCCCAAGAGGAATACGGTACCACAGAAGGGTTACTAGCCAACTGTTGGATGACTTCAGATAATGAGGATTCATTGACATAGTCGTGCTGAAGAGAGTGTAACCAAGTTGGAAGAGGCATAGAAATAACTGAAAGAGAAACATGGGCATCAAATGTGTGGAAAAGAGCATCCACCGCAAGATTGTCCTAAGCCTTCTTATAGTAATACTCCTTGAGTTTCAGAACCCATTGTTGTTGTGTTGGGGATGAGACCCATTGTTCCAGGAAATATTTCAAACGCTCATGATCAGTCTTGATGCTGAAAGGATTCTCTAAGAGGGATGGCCACCACTTCTGTACTGTGTGCAAAATAGTCATAATTTCCTTCTCATAGAGGTGGATAAATTATTTCTAGAAGTGCATTTGTCGGTGAAGGCAATGGGATGTTCATCTTGAAAGAGGACAACCCCAAGTCCATTGTTGTAAGCATCACGCTCAAGAGTGAAGAGCTTGGAAAAATAAGGCATCTGAAAGGTGCATTGAAATGAAATATCCAAGGGAGTAATTGAGACTACTAAAGGTTGCATTTGAATGAAATGGAGCTGAGCGATGACACCATGTGAACTTTTCTTAAGAATATTTTCCATGCGATGTGAACTGATGAGGCTGAGAGACCCTGGTTGTAAGCCCCGTAATGTGTGTTTGGTACCATTGATTGAAAACTGCATCCAAAGTTCAGCAAAATCCCATAAAATGGGTCCAAGTGTGCATAACCATTGAGCACCCAAAACCACATCACATCCGCTTAAGGGCAAGGAAAACACGTCAGAGCGCAAGTTATAATCCCCCATAGATATGCGCACATTACGACACTTCCCTTTGCAAGGTAAGGTGCCACCATTGCCAATCATGACTTCAAAGCTAGAGCAAGGATGGATGAAACAATCGCCCTGTTTGGCGATCCTCAGGTCAATGAAGTTGTGAGTGCTACCAGAATCAATGAATATTGTAAGAGGGAGTTTTTTGAAGAACCCTCTGACCCGCATAGTTTGTGGGGTGGTGACTCCAGCTAAGGCATGGAGAGATATCTCTGGTTGGTCCTCTGGAGTAGGAAGTTGTTGAATGTCACCATCATCATTTGTGGGATCCTAAGCATCATAAAAAATTTCAGGTGCCGGTGGAGAATCCACATCCAAGAGATAGATATTTTGCTCCACACATCTATGTCCCCAAGTGAATTTCTCATCACAATTATAACAAATCCCTTTTTCCCAACGTTCCCACATCTCTGATTCAGACAAATGCTTGATAGGAGTGGCTCTAGGAGCTGGTAGATTTTGGGTTCTTTGAGGAACCATAGGTCTGAATGGAACAAGAGTGGATTTGGAGCATTGTTGAGCCCGGATCTTGTCCTCTGCTAACTTAGCCAACCCAATTGTGCAGGGGTAGAACATTTTAACCTCAGAGCGTATTGCATCCTTCAGACCACTGATAAAACAACTAAGGTAGAATGCATCAGGCAATCCCTTGGTGTGATTGGCAAGTTTCTCAAATTCTATTTGATACTCCCGCACAGTGCCAGTTTGGCGAAGTTTGGTGAGTGCTCCTGTGAAGTCATCAAAAGAGCTAGGACCAAATCACTGCAAGAGGAGTTGGGAAAATTATGTCTAGTTTTGCTTGGCATGAGCCTTGATGTACCAACGGAACCATTGAAGTGCTTCATGTTCCAAATGAAAGGATGCAAGGGAGACTTTATTGAAATCAAAAGTATTATGCACACTGAAATATTGTTCTGCCCTATAAATCCATTCAGTTGGATCATCACCATTGAAGCGAGGAAAATCCAACTTCAGCCCATGGTAGTGGCTAAACACTGCGAACCTAGTGTTTGCAGAAGACTCAAGCTGGTAGCGGTTGTCCATGGGTGAATGCTAATGATTGAGGCTGAGAAATTTTTGATCTAGATCCTCAAGTTTGGAATTGATGGCGGCAAGTTCTTCTTCCATTTGTTTATTTGCTCCTGCGCGGGTAACAACCATAAGCATTTTTTTTTTTTTTTAAGGTAATGGGTAGAAAAGAAAAAATGGAGAGGGTTTTAGAAAAGAAGATTTTTTATTTGGGAAAATTTTGGGGGGGTAATTGGGGTTTTACAGGGTTTTGGACACTTTTTTAGGGACAAGAAGCAAAAAATGTGAATTTCAAAGGTGGGATGAAGGAATTGGAAAATTTGTTAGAGAGAGACAAGGAAGCATAATTGGAAAACGAACACCGTATAAAAATTTGAAGGCGATTGGGTGAGAATCAGAGAAGTTATGACAAACTTTAAATATGGAATTTCGGCCTTGAGGAAGTGAAATTGGGAATAGGGTCCTCAATGAAGGAATATGCAGAATGGTATTACGGGGGTGACAGTGAAATTTCAAGGGAAACAGAGCTAAATCAAGGAAGATATGGTTGAAAAATAGAAATTTATACTCTTTTTTTTCCCCTGAAGAACTGATCTATGGTCTGTGGCGGTGCTAGAAGCTGTGTTTTATCAACAGGAAATGGAGTAAATGATCTATGACAATTCTGAAATTATGCACATTATCAATTATAAATAGAGATGGACCTCAGGTATAATCATCTTCCTATTGTTTCAAAGGTAGTCACTCAACCACCAAGGCTGTCTCAGGCTTGAGTATTGGGGTAGTACCCCTCACTTCATGGCGCAGGTAAAACTGCTAACTGCTTGGCCAAAAACGACAGCTCTTTGGTTTTCCTCGCGGATGGGAATCTAGTCAATCTGGTGAGGGTCGTTGCCCTTTTCGCTTGGCATGTCCTCTCAATGGCCAGCTACTTCGGGGTTCCTGTGGTACTCCTTACAATGAGTTTTAGGGATAAGCCCAAGTACTTCCCACAATTAAGCGGATAGGGTGTATTCCCTGATCCGAATGAAAAATACTACTGTAAGAAGAAGAACTATTGCAATAATCACAGTGCCAAAAAAAATGTGGTAGAAATTCCACCCAATGCTCAAAAACCTATAATTAGAGCTAGGGTTTTGAGACGAAAACTTTTAAAATGAGCATAACCTGATCTAGATTGCTCAGAATAGCTGTTATAGCCTGTTTTCGGAACTATAATAACCACTCTGCTTCTACCCACGAATTCAGAATAGAAATTTGGGCACCCGGTTAAAATATTTGCGCTCTGCAATTTCCGCGGCTGTCACCGAAATTCTGAAAAATTACTGATTTTAAATCCGTGATATCTCCACTTTTAAGACTCCAAATGAGATGATTTTTTTTTGAAACTGTGTATTTTTGAAAGAGAAATTCAGATATGCAACCTGTTTCTTCTGATTCTATGTAGAAAGTTTCAAAAAGTGATCTGAAAGTCACCGCCTAATTTTGCCCTCTTTTTTTGAAAAGAAAAAAAAATTCTCACTTGTGCCAAGGAAAGTGCTCTGATACCAGATGTGGAGAACCTCCTGCAATAAACAATGAGAATGCAAAAATATTGGAGCACAAAAGATATTTTATTAATCACGGGCCACTTCGAGGGGGCAACCTCCTTTGAGCAAGCTCAATACAAAATAACTCTTCGGTGCTTTCAATAGCTTCAACACATACTTATATACTAAGTCTAATCTAAACAACTATTACTCCACATGAATGTGGGATAATGAAACCTATTAAATAGATGACTTAACAACTATTACTTACTCCCCATGAATGTGGGATAATACATCATACTAATTGGATTGCTTACAAAGCATATGCGTCCGACAAAATATCCTAACAAAATAAAGAGGGGGGTTGACACGGGTTCTTAACATTTTACTATTTAGAATGGCATCTTTATGCATTTGATTCTCTCATGTAATGATATATTGCAGCAGCCTATTACTTCACAAGGTTTGATATTGTACACTTACTGAATACAGATTAGTGTTATGCTCCAATTTCAGTCTCCTTTGGTGTGACTTTTGCATGTTTGATTAGCAATTTTGTGAGTGTAATTGTTCTATCTCTTGGGTTCAATTTTCACACAATTTTCTTTAGGTCTGGGCGTGGACTCACACAAGGTTTTCCCCTTGCCCCCTTGCTTTTCCTTATTGTTGTTGAAGGATTGGGTAGGGATCTTCTATCTGCTTAATACTGTGGGGCTTATCGGGGTATCTCTTTTGGTAATAATATAACATTAACACATGTTCTATTTGTGGATGACATTGTAATGATCACTGATGGATCTGCACAGTCTTTATCAACTTTGTATGAGATATTGATGGATTTTTCTAAAGCATCCAAGATGGTGATTAATGAGGATAAATGATCTTTCTACTATTCTGGTTTGGATGATACAGAGTTGATCTCTTTACAGAACATTTTTTCATTCATTGTTCTTAAAATTGAGACTGGTATGAAATATCTTGGTTTTTATCTCAAACCTTGTAGATACTTATTGAAAGATTGGGACTGGTTGATTGCTAAAGCTGAAAAACATATGAAGAATTGGAGCTATAGGTGGTTGTCTAAGGGCGGTAACCTCATTTTGGTAAAGTCTATTCTTGAAGCTTTGCCGGTTTACTGGATGCACTTTTGGATCCCGATGGGTATTATTGAGAAAACTAGAAAGCTATATTTTAAATTTTTATGGTCTGGTAATTGTGAAACATCTTCTGGATTACCTTGGACCTCCTGGAAGGTGTTGGCAAACCCAAAATTCTTGGGGGGATGGGGGCTGAAAGTACCTGCACTTTTTGCCAAGGATCTTGCTACTAAGAGTGTATGGAACATTATCCATTCCGATTTCCATCCAGAAATATATTAGGCCTCTATCATTACTGGACTAGATCAGAGTCAAGGAAAAGAAGAAAAGAGGTATATCCATATGTTGGAAATCTGTGCTTTGGTCTTTTGATCTTATTGGTAATTTTCTTGTGTGGAAGGTAGAGAATGGAGCTGATCTTCGTATAGGTATGGATCCATGGGTAGGTTGCAAGTGGAGACACAGTTTACCCTCTCATTTGACTGATATTTTACATTCTGCAAGAATATATTTTCTGAAATATATTGGGTCTCCAGGAGTGTCATATCTGATGGAACAGGGATGGCTTAGCACTGATACACTTGGTTTAGTAGAGGATCGGGATATTACTTGTTGGAATGGGTATCTGGCCATCTTAAAATGCTAGAGGGAAAGTACAGAATGGATATTGGCATATATCTGAGTTTCTTGAGTCTGAGAGAATTGATACCTATCAGATTTTCTGAATTGGTCTGGCAGCTCTATATTTTGGTTACTGTTTTGATATGGACAGAGACATGGATGATTTGATTTGAAGGACTTTGACTTATGATACTGCTATGTTTTGATTTGTGGATGTTTTGACTTGATGGATTTTGATCTTAATATTCCTGCTTCAATACAAACTTTGATGGCGATGATACATTTTGCAGACTATGTTGGTGATGATATATTTTATGTATACTTTGATGGTGATTGTATACTTTGATGGTGAATGCAGAATTTGATGTTATAGATATTTTATGCAGACTTTGATGGTGATGAAATACTTTGTAGACTTATGTGTGGACAGTATGACATTTGTGCAGATCTGGATGATGATGATTTGAAGCTTAGTCTCATTTCTTCTCAGAATTTTTGATGATATTTTTTTGCAGTGTGCAGTTTATCTGTATTGACCTGTATGTATGGATTTTGTTCTTGGGTTGATATAATTTGATGAGGAATCAATTATGATCTTTTGTAATAAGTATTTTTGTGCTGTTAAATTGAGCAAATGGACACTTATCATTTTGTGATAGTGAATCATCTGAAAAATGTAATTTTGTACTTTGTATATAAAATTATGATTTTTTTTTGGAAAAAAAAAGTTCACACATTCTTACTCATAAAATTAAACAAATACAAATGATAATTAATTGAATGAACTTGAAAAATTATATATAGTATGTAAATTACAATTTTATTTCTAAAAATCAATAAATAAATATAATAATTATTGTAAATCATTTATCATACTTATATTTTATAATATAATAATTATTATATAATAATTATTGGTAATCATTATTATATTTATAGTTTTTAATATAATATTGATTATAAATTATATATTAAATGTATATTTTATATAATATAATAATTATTGGTAATCATTATTATATTTATAGTTTTTAATATAATACTTTTTATAAATTATATATTAAATGTATATTTTATAATAGAAATATTTTTGTTAAATAATAATTACTGTTTTTTTTAGTTGGCAAAGTGGTCAAATCTCCTTGGTTAGCAGGGTTTCCATTGGCTAAGTAACCACAAACCAGGGATGTTTAAGCCGTCAAAATCACCCGGGGATCGCACCCAGCCTGGACCGCACCAACCCTTAACATGGTTGGATTTTTGGTATCCGATGGGATTAGAACCGACGACCTTTCAGCTTAAGGAGCGTTTTAACCATACCCCGCCACCAATTATTCTACATCTCGCAGATGTTATATAATAATTATTGTTAATCAATATTATATTGATAGTTTTTAATATAATAATTATTGTACATTATTAAATTTATATTTTATAATACTAATATAGTTTCATTTAATTTCAGTTTTACAAAGTGTATTGAAAAATCAAATCTACAAACCTCTAATCATTATGTTACATATGATATACATTTTTATTTTTATAGGAAGATGTAACTGTAAAAAAATGCTCTTTGTCTAAGATATTAAACCATAAATCATACTTCTCTCTATATATAATTTTAATGGTTATCTTTTTCAAATTAATATTACCAGCGTAGATCCAAATCCTAGGCTTTATCAAGCGCCCAGAGGGATCAAATCTCTTCGTAGGTATCCATTGATTTGATTCAAACCAAAAGACACATCTTTTTATTTAAGGTCCACATATAATATTTAATATTATTTATGGCCCACATATAATATTTTTTATTATTTTTTATTTTGTTATGAACTAACATTACAACATTTCCCCATACATGGTTTTAAACCCATATGCAAGACCCTCTTACAACCATGGGTTGTTTAGGAGGCCTTTTAAAACCATGTGCAAAGCCCTCCTAAACCATGTACATTAAAACGATGGGTTGTTTAGAAGGCCTTGCACATGGTTTTAAAACCATAAACCATGTACATGGTTTTAAAACCATGGTTTAAAACCATGTGCATAAAAATCATGTGCATGGTTTATGGTTTTAAAACCATGTGCAAGGCCAACATTTTTTATTATTTTGTTAAGTAAAAACATTACAACATCTCCCCCATATTGTGTTTTTTTCCTCACCCATATTTTTTAACGGATAATTAAATTTTTACTTTTTTATTGTTTTGTTAGGTAGGAAGATTACAACATCTCCCCCATTTTAGGTTTTTTTCTGGCTGACATTTATTTTGGCCAATAATTAAAAAAATTATTTTTTATTAATAAAAATAACTTTACTTAACGTTACATAACGTTACTTAACGTTACAAGATCTCCCCATACTACGCTGTAGAGAAATATTTTAAAAAAATCATAAAATTGTAATTTAAAAATTATAATTTTTTTAAAAGATTTAAGATAAATTGTTAATTATTATCCTGTTTTATTAATAATTTAAAAATATATAATTAAATTAATTAATAATAATTAATATCGCTACTTTAATTTAATTAATAATCTATTTATATTTAAATTAGAAATTATTATATACCAAATACTTTATATAAATAAACATGTATGGACTTAATATTCAAAAATACACCTAAAACGTTTGATATTCAACAAAAATATGCATACAATGTTCTTATAAGTATGAATGTATTACCTCTATTCCCAACCCAACCCATCATTTAAGAACGTATAGCACTTTGTCACTATCATTACCTTTTGGCTTATATGATCCACTAGCCATACAAGTTCAAGGAATGATTGATAAACTATTTTAACCTTCAAAAATCAAAGACAATAAATGATAAAACTATTGGCATGTGAATTGACCTTATTGCTACTTTTATCAAGTCCTTTAACAAGCCAGGACTAGACTTTAATACTAATTTAGCTTTTACTATTTTTAATTTATTTTTATTAAAAAAAACTCCTTGGACCATTTGGCCAGATTTCTCGAGTCACATGAGCTTCTTTATTAGTTAAATAACGATGATAACCCAAGAAAATTTAAAATTAAAGAAAATGGATATTGCTCTCGGCCATGGTGAGATGGGAAGTTGCTAACTATTTAGAATTCTATTATGCTCTCATATATAATAAGAATAAGAATAATAATATATAATATAATAGTTTTATAATTTAAAGTAATTTTACTTTTATGTCATAAGTTTTTATTTAAAATTTATATTTTAATAATTTAATCATAAATTTTTCAATATAATTTTATTAAAAATTTATATATTAAAATTATAAATATATATATTTAAAATAAATTATGAATAATAATTTATGTAAACTCAGTATAATAACTTACTTAAAGCATTATAAATTGTCTTAAATATAGTATTCTATAACATAAAAAACGAATGAGATAAATATGAGGAACCAACATAAGCAGACGAACAAATAATGCAACAGAGCTTTATAGTCTTCAGGGCCAGTAGTTTTGGGGCGAAAGGCTTATGCCATTCTCTATCCATCCATTCATTCCTAAAAGTCTCTTCTCCTGCCCACCCACCCTCGAAGAATCATATGGAAGGCAGTGCTTGTGTGGGGAATTTCAGGTTGTTGCACGCCCCCCCTTCCCCTCACGGACTAAGTATGGTCTATTGAGTTATTCCATTTCATTATTTATATTTCATTTCTGTTTCTTGGGAGAAATGGTATATGACTTTTCCCTACAATCATGCAATTTTTTTTTTTTTGAAAACAACTTAATAACATTTCCAATTACAATAATCTAATATCAACTTGTTAATGCTAACCAAGTGATAAATAGACACAATCTACTATGATAATTTCTCCAAACATGTAGTCAATGATAAGCTTATTCATTAAGTTTATTGCTAGCAATTTATCATCATGGTTAGTAAGACCTCATCATGGATCAATATCAAGCATATATGTGCAATATACCCTACAAATAAATCTCAAGGTTCACAAGTAACATGATAAACTTATTCATTAAGTTTATTGCTAGCAATTTATCATCACGATTAGTAAGACCTCATCATAGATCAAGATCAAGCCTATATGTGCAATATACTCTACAAATAAACCTTAAGATTCGCAAGTAACATACATAACATAAATTTAAAATAAATCTAAACTTATAAGATGAGTACCAATTAGTCATCATTATGATATTTAAACATTAAATAACAACGACGACACTCTCCTATGTAGAATAATTACATTCTCAATTAACATTGATTTTATTTAAAATTGCATACTCACCATCTCTATATTAAACATGGGCTCTAAAATATCATTATTGTAAATGTTTAATAAAGAATAAGTATATTATTATTATTCATTTTAATTAATTTAATTTATTAAGTATATATTAAAATTATTTTAGATTTTCTGAAACTAACAAATTAATAAGTTTCAATTTTACAAAGCTTTAAACGTTTTAAATTTCAAACATGATTCACCTTGAATTCGAAGGACATGATTTTTTTCAGATGGAAAGATCCACAAGAAACCCAGTAATACTTCCCCACATTCGTGGATGATAGAGGTGGTAAACCGCCGGCCATCCTAGTAGAAGACCTAACCCCAGAGGACTCAAGGCTCGAACCCGTGACCTCCCCCGAACCAAGAGAGTGTACACACGTTTTACCAATTGAGCCAACCCTTGAGACTAATTCTAAGGACATAATTACAAGGCAAGGCAATCATTACGTGGCAGGTTATTTCTTTCCACAAAGCACTAAGCAAATGACGATCTAAGTCCCCACCATTGATATGTTGTAATATCAACCATCCATTTGTAGTTTAGTTGTTATATTGTCAATGATGGGCAATCCAATCCATTTGTATTGTGTCTGTTACCACTTGTCCAATTGCTATATTGTCAACGATTGGCAATCCATTTGTATTTTGTATGTTACGAGTTGTCCATTTGGAATGAGAATATTGTTGCTTGCAAGGCGGGTAGAAAGAAACATAACTCATGTTCAATAATTAAAGGATTATGTAACGGTAACGGTCTTTATTTCGTGCATCATGCATGAACTTAAATCAATTGGAGAAAGCCTCTTCTCTTTTATTATAGCTGAATTTTCATATTCTAAGAGGTAACATAGAACTTTCTAATATATAAAATATATATTTGAAGAAATACAAATTTACGTAAATAAACATCATCCGCCGTAGAAATTATGGGTCATCTACATTATAACACTTTGGATTTATTTTTTTTATATAAAAAGAGTGATACATTTTTTTTTATAATTCTTAAATTTTCAATTTCTGAAGAGAAACAATTTTAATATTATTTTGGTATTTTGAGAAAAAAATAATAAACTAAATACTATAAGAAACATAACTAGAAATAAAACTGGATTACTTTTAAGGAAACTAATCTCACATATGGAAGGTGCTGAAAAACGGAGAACTAGGGTTTCTGCAATGATCATGGTTGTTGCCTAAGCTCAAGGAAAGGAGCCTCGGGCTTGCTCATTCTCATTCTGGTGGGCGCTAGTTAGTTTGGGGGTTCACCCTCGGCTACTGCTGGCTCTATTTGGATTCTGGCACCATTGTCAAGCTTTTAGATTAGGGTCAGGAGCATCACATTGGGTAGAGTGGCAACAATGGGGGACTCCACAGGAGGGGGCCCCAATGTCATGACATTGGATCCAAAGACCAGTCAAAAAATGGAGAAGGATGGCCCAACTGCAGAAAAGACAAAAGGATTGGGAAGCAAAGCAGACAAAGCAAAGGGACAAGTGAATAACGCCAAGAAATGCATAGCAAAATCCAAAGAAATCCCATCATTGCAAATCAAACCAGAAGGATTTAGAACGCACATTCAACATATGCGCGACCACGCTCTCATAGGAAAGTTTGTCGGCATTTAGCCTTCGGAGAAAGCACTACTGTGGTGGATCAATGTAACGTGGAAACCATTAGGGCACTTTGACCTTCTCCTAGATGCGAAAGGCTTCTTCACAACAATCTTTCTAAACCTGGAAGATCGAAATAGAATATTCGAAGGGGGCCCTTATTTCTTTAACTCCACTGGGTTATTTCTCAGGCCATGGAAAGAAAAGTTTAATCCAGACACTGAAAACCTCTCATTCATCCCAATCTGGATTCGACTTTACTCACTCCCATCGGAGTACTGGCATGAGAACATTCTAGAAGCCATAGGCAACGCCATTGGAGAATTCGTGAAAGTGGTCGACCAAACAAAAAAATGAGGTATACCTCATATGCACGCATATGCGTATACCTGAACATCACGAATGAGCTGCCAGAGGGAATCAATCTATTCTAGGAGGACGAAGACTGGTAACAACCTATTGACTACGAGCATATCCCATTCTGATGCAGGAAATGCCATGTGCATGGGCATCTTTTCAAGGATTGTCCGGATAATAAAGCAAGCACACAACAAAAAGGCAAGGAAAAGAAGGACAAGGATGGGTTCTCCAAGGTCGTGGGATGGAAAAGAATGACCAAAAGACACCACACACCAGAGGTAAATACTATTCCCAGCCCTTCCAACCCTTTTGAGATACTCCAAAATACTAATGAAGAGTCTAATAAAGAAAATGGAAACGCAAACATCGTTAAAGAAAATAACAATGCCTCCCAGGAAAATGATGGGACCCTTCAGGATATGGCACTACAGGATGAAGAAGAAGGAATAGAGGAAATGGACCTTGGTGAACTCAACGTAGACGAACTTGAAAAGGCGGTTGAAGATCCAGTCAAAGGGATCATACCTGCGCAGTGGGTAATACTGTTAAAGGAGGTGATAATAAATACCAAGAGGGGCAAAAAAAGCAAAACACTAGGAGTAATCCCTGACAGTCCAAGAACAAGAATCCATGAAACCATCAAGAAGGTAGGGAACAAGAAAAGAGGTAGAAGAAGCAATCAGCAGAGGATCAAAGACATTGGAAAAAAGTTAGTGTCCTCGAGACAATTCCTGACCATTGAAGCAGCTTTCTCACAAGTCAATCAACCCTCCCAATGAAGCTTATTTCTTGGAATATCTGGGTGTGCGGGGCACCCAGGAAGAAAAGAATGCTAAAAAATAAAATTGCAACAGAGACACCCTTAGTTATTTTCATTCAGGAAACAAAATGCTTGGAAGATAGCTTCAAAAGCATGGCCAGCAAAATATGGAAGTAATGCGAAGCGATAGCCACTGACGCTCTAGGAGCAGCAGGAGGTGTAGGAATCATTTGGGACCCTTCCGCTATCTCACTCTCCAACTTCATGGCCACCAAATTCACCATCTCAGCAGAGTTTCATATTTTAGGCATGAGCATGAAAGGATTCTCACCAATGTATATGGGATCTTAGCACTCACAGACAAGCAAAGCTTCATAAACTCACTAAGAAACATGCGTCACATGGTAGGAAGCAGACACTGGATCCTGGGGGGCGACTTCTACCTCATAAGGAACCTACAGGAGAAGAAAGGAGGAATTAGAGCTTTAAATCCAACTTGCAAAGATTTTGACAGTTTCATAGAAGAAGCCGCGATGGTTGACCTAAATACGGACAATGGATGTCACACCTGGACCAATAAGAGGTTTGGCGAAAGGCACATAGCATCCAGATTGGATCGTTTCCTTCTATTTGAATCGATCCTGATTAGAGAAGCCGATATAGCAGCACATGTTCTCCCAACCGTGGGCTCGGAACACTGGCCCATAAGTCTACATTGGTGCAAACAAGAAGAAAATTTGCAATGACCATTTCGCTTCGAGAAATTCTAGCTCCATCATAAAGAATTTCAAACCCTTTTCAAGCAATGGTGGGCAGAGTTCACACCTCCGGATGGCACTCTTATGTTCTAATTTGAACAAAAACTTAAACACATCAAAGCACAGTTCAAAACATGGAACAAAGCTTTTTTTGGAAACATTCAGATAGAAAAGGTGCAATTGGAGGAACAACTAACATTTTTTCAAAGACTTGTCATGCAAGAAAGTTACAACGAGGATACAAAAATAGAAGAGGCAAAAATCCAAGAAGTGCTGGACAAGAGGGAGCAGCAGGAGGCGATGCTATGGGAATCCAAGGCCCGTAATAAGTGGCTGGTGGAAGGGGAAATGAACACTTCCTTCTTCCATAGAACCACTATCCAAAATAGGAAGATCAATAGGATCTCAAGGCTCAAAGACGAAGAGGAATATATTCTGGAAAATCACCATGAGATTGAGACCACACTCCTCAACCACTTCAACAACATCATGGAGGAGCCTCAGATTGATAGATCTATAGCCCAAGACAAAGTCTTGTCAAACATTCCTAGGTTGTTCACGATGGAACAAAACCAACTTCTAACTAGACCAATTGAAATGATGAAACTAGAGGAAGCAGTTAAACAAATAAAATACAACAAGGCGCTTGGGCCAGATGGATTTACCATCAATTTTTTCCACACTTGTTGGGATATTATCAAAGAATAGGTTTTAGCGATTGTTGAAAACTCCAGGTGTACAGGTGACCTCCTCAAAGCCTTTAATTTGACCTTCATTGCTCTCATCCCCAAGGGGCATGATGCCGATGTCCCAGGTAATTTTTGGCCCATCGCTCTATGCAATGTCATTTTCAAAATCATCACCAAAACCATTGCGAACCTTCTTATGCCCCTTCTCCCCGGTCTCATCTCCAAAGAATAATCCGGCTATGTAGAGGGCCGTTAAATCTTAGATGGCATCATTCTCACTCATGAGCTTGTTCACTCCCTGAAAATCACCAAATTTCCTGGCATCCTTATTAAGCTCGATCTTTCAAAGGCTTTTGAAAAACTCAATTGGATCTACATGACCAAAATTCTCCTAGATTTTGGCCTTGATCCCACCTGGGTTCCATGGATTCTATGCCTCACCTCCTTGGCTTTCTTTTCCATTCTTATCAATGGTGCCCCCTCCCCCACCTTCAAGACTTGTCATGGGATCCGTCAAGGAGACCCCCTGTCTCCCTTCTTATTTGTCTTGATGATGGAAGGCCTTGGCCGCATGTTAAAAGAAAAAATTGGATCCGATGAACTAAAATGCCTCTCCCCTCATCAAGGCTTAGACCCCCAATCGCATCATCAATTTGTGGTTGATACCATGCTTTTTGGAAAAGCCTCAATTCAGGAAGCACGAGTAATTAAAAAATGCCTAAATACCTTTCTTACAGCAAGTGGATTGGAAATCAATAATAGCAAATCCCAAATCTTTTTCTTTAATGCCTTCCCTATTACTAAGCGTAATATCCGCTGCATACTCAACTTTGATGAAGGATCCCTACCCTCAAAATACCTTGGCGCTCCCCTTTTAGATTCCATTCTATGAAATGCCTCGTGGCAAGATTTTCTAGACAAATTGAAATCAAAACTCTCCAACTGGACCTTTAAACCGCTCAACATGCCCAGTCGTCTAATTCTGGTTCAATAAGTTTCCTTCAAGCCATGGCCCTATACCTTTTCTCTGTCTTACCAGCCCCCAACTCGATCTTAAAAAAAATAAAATGTATTCAGAGGACCTTTCTGTGGGGAGGCACTGTTAACCAAAAGAAATGGGCTCTTGTTAGTTGGGATACCGTTTGCAAGCCCAAATTGGAAGGGGGCCTGGGATTAAGAGATCCTATCATCAGCAACAAAATAGGCAACGCCAAACTGTGGTGGAGATGGATCACTCAAAGCAATGAATTGTGGACCCTCCTCTGGCATAAGAAGTATACCCCCAATCATGAGCCACAAAACCTTATAAGATATGACGACATCACAAGAGTCTCACCTCTTTGGAATGCTGTCGATGCAAATCATAACATCGTCAAGGAGCTCAACTTCTAGGAAATAAAGGATGGGAAATATGCAGACTTATTTTAGGACTCCTGGCACTAACTCTGGCCACTCTTTGACTCTCACAACCGCCCTCTGCTTAAAGACCAATTAAAGAAAATAAATTTGATTAAGGTCAATTCTTTTTGAGAGGAGGAATAGCCAGGGGATCATTACAAGAGATGGCGATGTAAAGAATGGTGGTAGAACATTACTCCCAATGAGGACATCCAAGCCTTATGGGAAGATCTAATGTCTAGACAAATAAGAATCAGCAATGGAAATGACAAGATAAGATGGGGCTTTTCCCTCGCAGGCACCTATAATTTGAAGGAAGCAACCAACTCCTTTCTCATCCCAAAGACTAGCAACATTAACTGGAAGAAAATATAGAAAGTGAATCTATGGCCAAAGAATTCCACCTTCCTATGGCTCCTCATTAGAAAACACTTACTTACTAGGGAAAATCGAATGAAAAAGGGATGTATAGGCCCGCACTGGTGTTTCCTTTGCAAAAATAATGAAGAGTCTACCAATCATCTCCTATATGAATTTAATTTTGCAGATCAAATATGGAAGGAAGGAGAACGCATATTCAAGAAAAGCACATGAAGAAATGGACAACCTGATCTCATAATTGCTCAATGGCCACATAAGACATTCACCAGTCAACTCCTTAACATAATATGGGAAATATTCCCAGGATTTGTGATCTGGGAGGTCTGGATTGAATGAAACAATTGAATCTTCACTAACAAAGTTAAAACTGACAAGGAGGTATGGGACATCATCAAAAATCACATGTTAGAAACCATCTGCTTGGGAAAATGGAATGCGGAAGGTCTTAACACCAACAGTGTCGAAATACATATTTTGCATGATTGGGGCATTCGGGCCTTGCCACCCTTCGTGGGGAAGGAGGTTCAACCGCACCATCATCTTAACTCTCCCTCAGTTTGGTCCCCCCCTCCGGAGGGCTCCTTTAAACTTATCTTCGACGGGGCCTCTAAAGGCAACCGTGGACTAGAAGGTTATGGAGGAGTGGTCGGAAGCAACACTGGTTCCATTCTAGGAATCTTCTGGGGTTCCCTAGGAGCCACTACCAACAACGTCGTCGAACTAGAGGGATTAATATTTGGAATCAAATGGGCCATTCACAAAAATTGGAACCCAATCATCATTGAAGGTGACTCTCTTCTCATGATCAACATGGCCAAAAATCTCCAAGCTGGCTCCATCTCCAAGCTGGCTCCTCAACTACCAAAATCTCCCAGAACTGGCACTTGGAAAGTAAGCTCAGAGCATTATCCATCATTCTCAAAAGCAATCATGATGTGGCCTTTTCCCATGTTAAAAGGGTGGAAAAAAAAGTGGAAAACTCCATTGCTAATAGGGGATCCCTCACTTCCTCCATCTTCCTTGCCTTTCCTTGGAACGAATTAGCCGACCTTGAGGATAGAAAAATATGGCAGGATCTGGCCACACAGGACTGGCCAACCCCGGATGCGGGTGAAGATTCACGCGGAAAAACTGACAAATACGATGACAAAGGTATGATAGGCATCGACACTTAGATCGAAGAGCTAAGGAGGCCAGGGCAGGTTGCATCCTCAAGCGTGGCACGTACACCATAGTCTTAGGATAAGATGGGGGAAAGCTTCGCACACTCCCACAGTAATTACCAAGAGCAATGAACAAGGAAAATTGCAAGGCTTCGCAGGCCTCTACGTGTATGGAGGATTCTGAAATGATGGGAAAATCAAGTGGGATGATCGTAGGGCCTATCTCTCTTACCTGGGTCTACATTGACAAGCGATCATGCTGGGTGCCATCACACTACTTAACGAGGGAGCAGAGGGACTTAATTGCCATGGAAATTGTGGATAGAGTTTGGATCAAGCATTCGACAAGCGACAAACGTTGGGAGAAGCACTCGCACCGTCAGAAATTACGCAGAAGAAGGAGGAAGCAAAAGCGTCTTCCACGCAAGGCAATGGTAGACTCAGGATTGGGGGATGAAGAACAATGGGAGCATTTATTCATCGAGGAGACGCCTACCCACATCTGCCAATCCATTGCGGTTATGGAGGAATAAATCTATGGTGAATTCAAAATTCGCTTAGGAGAGGGTGTTGTTATGTCCCACTATTGGGGCCTCAAGTTTATCTTGTTCCTCTCCAGTGATGAGAGGGATAGCTATGCGGAGCTCATCCACATCACTATGGGTAAATTCAAGGATGAATATGAGAGAAACCTGGATCACATGCGTAGTCTTCTGTGTCTTTTAGGTGCTCCTTTTCAACGTGCTCCAAAAAGTGAGGATGTGGCCATGGCAGATTCCAGCCATGTGGGTGAAAGAAAACGATAGGTTCTGAGTGCCATAGATGGTGGCAGAATCTTCTAGGTGGTGCTAGGAATTCTTTGCGCCCTTAGTATTTTGTGATCCATTTTGTTGTGATCTTTCTCTCCATGATGGAGCGCCCTTGCTACACATTAGGGTGGCTCTCTTACTTTCAAGGTTTTCCTCAGTCTTTTTGTTTATGTCATTCCACCTATTTATGTTTGGGGTCCTTAGTCCTTTTGTCTCTTTCTCTCTACCTACTTAAGTTAGGGGTTGGGTAGAAGACATCGATCTATCTCCATGTCCTCAGCATCAACGCTTGTAAATATTTTCAGTTTTTTACAGTAATAGAATAGATACTTCTTACTTAAAAGAAAACTAGAAATCAAACTAGAATAACCAATTATATAAAATAAATTAACAACAAAGAATCTATTGAGAAGGATCATCATCTAAAATAGGGGTCATTGACACTTCTTAAATCATAGCAAAAAAAAACTGAGGTTTGACATCACGTTATTTTTCAACAAATTCAAAGTTAGTAGTTGCTTTAGAAATTAAATTAATCTTGGAATTCAGAGATTTTGACTAGTCTTAGAGTTTGTAAAACTGGAGAAAAATATCCTTTCACTCCTCTCGATTGTCTAAGAGTGCCTTGTACTTCATCTCCTACAAGTGACTATTCCCAACACCATGAATCGATGAACCCACCTTCTGCATCATTTATTCATCTACCATGCCCTCCTATTCTCATTGAACCCATTCTTTTGTCTATGCAATCTCTTAATTGATAGAGGTTGGGATACTCCACCTATATTGAGCTGTGAATGACTCAAATTCCTGTAAGACTCGAGGCATATGGTTGGATCCACTACCTTTCCTCCTTTTTCTTTGTCATCCCATTCCTATCATATCTCTATTGGACTAACCTTCACCCTACAGAACCACAACCATTCACCATGCTAGTAAGTTTTATTTTTAATTCACTGAACTATTGGACAAAGGAGTTTCAACTTGCTTGCACTACATTATACCTCTCCCCCCAAAACCCTAACAATAGTGAAAAGAATCCAATTTCCTTAGACCCATCACCCTTCCACACCACACCATGCCCAAATACTTCACCAAATTACTATCCACCTAGTTTTCCCCCAGGGAAGCACCTAGTTTCTCAAAGGAAAATGTGGAAATAGTGCCCATGTCTGTAAAGGGCTCCCTCTATTTCCAAAAATGAAATGTCCAAAAACCAACTAAGACTTCCAACCTATCAAAACCTTAAGGAATTGCTTATTAGTCTACATCGGCCAACCTTTTACATCATTTGTGTTCTACAACGTATCACCTCATTCATTGTGCATAGTCCATCTTTCATCTTCAAGGCTTGGAATGTCCCTATCATAGTCAAGTCACTAGGGATAATCACCATAAGTTCCCAACTCTGACATTAATCAACCATTTCCCACATGATCGCATTCCCTATTGCAGTTAATCATCACATGAGTTGGTTGTACACCCTTCGTTGTATGCTACCCACCTGTACCTTCATATGCACGGATCTTTACACCCCACATGTACCACTATTATACCCTCATCTACCATGTCATGAGGTGGCCTCCCTTCCACTACATAGACACATGATTCCTCTCACATCTGTATCCCCTCGTGCCCTTACCCAAATCAGGTTATTTGGAAAATAATATTGAAATACTAGATAAATATAGTTTTAAGTTTTAATAAGTTTTAAGTAAACTTCATAATCATTATTATTATCCAAATATCATACAAGTTTTTTCTTATTTTAATTGTTAATTGAGTCTAGTTATAGGATAGAGTGTTATCCTCCCCTGTTACATACTCCAATCCTTTATATTTACAATGTGAGATTTGATAAAAACTGTTGGTTTTGTTTTGTTCTCGACGCGATATATATAGTATTTATGGAATTGTTCTTATGAAATATATCATTAAATTATACATTCTCAATATGAATGTGTTGAGGCCTGGAAAATCACAGGTAACAACAGTTAGGGATTCTCCCCAACAAACATTCCCAACTAGCCCGTTACTATTTGGTATGGGGAATCCATCCGGTTTATGGTCTGGCTACCGTAGGTCAAGTAACAAATTAAAAGTTTTTACTGGTTACATCCCAGTCCACTGTGTATATTTTTTATTTTTTTGTTTTTTAAGTATGATGTGCAAGTGCCTATCTAAAAATGCAAATTGATAGAGATAACGAGGAGTGTCACAATGTGATGCACAGGTTCTTACCTCTCGTCTTAACTCTCTCGCATCTAAATCACACACAGTAAGAAACTAAATTTTAACTAACTAACCTATCCCTAGGGAGAAAAATTATCAGTTATCAATGAGTAATGTATTGTTGCGCATGCATTAAGAAAAATTACAAATAGCTGTTATTTATTTCAAAACACATGAACATTAATAGAAATATGAACAACAAGATAGCTTATTGTTTATGACAGCCTTCATTACTCACAGTGGAAATTTCACAGAATAAACTGAAGTGCATTCATAACATGGAAAGAAAATCACTGAGTTAGAATGATCTCATAGTTAATGGAAGTAAGATGAAAATGAAATAGTTCACATTCAACCGATCCATAGCAAAAACATTTGAAACATTCCACCAAGCTTTCTCCAACAAGAAACTTGTATTTCTTTATTGCAAAAGGAAATAGTTCTTCTTACAATATACTTTCACAAATGATCTGGGAAAAAAGTCCCTTGCTACATCTAAACTTTCCTTTATTTATACAAAAAAGCAAATCCTTTGGGCTGCCCCTCGATGACCTTTTGGCTTCCTCAACCTTTTAGTTCCAAAATTTTGTCTTGTAGTATGTGCTCATAATTTATACAATATGTTACATTTTAAATTAAAATTTAAGAGCACTTTATGAAGAGGGACCAGCTTGGTTGTTGATGAACTTTTTCCAAGCCTGGGCCTCTGCTGCTATCGATCTGATCAGTAATCTTTTGGTGTTTTTGAGATACTATTAATATTAGACCCTCACTTTCTTCTTCTCCTTTCTTTATCTCTGCTTCTTCCTTGCTGCTTCTTCATTCTTTAGCCAACTCTCTGTCATAAACATAGCATGTCCTTAGGCCATTAAGATTTTACCAAAATAACAAAAACTGTATCAAGCTATTTACCTTCTCCATATGCATTCTGTAAAAATAAAATATACACAGTATTAATGCATGAAAAGAAAAACGACAATGCAAAGAAAATCCTGCAAATTTTTGTCTTAAAACCCTCTAACCCCACTATCTGTAATCAAAATCACAACCCCAATAGAATAGAATCCTCATGAACCACATTACCACTACACTAGACTCTACACTGTTCTCCTCATCATATATAATCCCTTGGTGAAAAAGACGGGGAAAAAAAAACCCCTATTGGCAGTCGGCAGCTCTAAACATCGAGAGAATAGTCTGATAGGCATCCGCAATGGTGGGAAACAAACCAACTACGGGTCCCATGAAACATAAAACCATCGATGATTGAAAGGAATAGTAGTCGAGTGGATAGTTCACTAGGCAGCCGCAATGATGGGCGACAAACAAACTACGAGCTCCGCGGATCATAAAAGCGTCGGCGATTGGAAGCTCTAAGCACTATGCATCGACGACTCAAACCTCAACACTTCTATAGTGTTGGTGGTCCCGAGCACTAAAAAATGCCGATAGTTATGCATCGGTGATCAGAACTACTATTCACTAATGCGTCAGACATATAGTCTGATCGACAGCTGCAATGACAGACTCACAAACAACTATGGTTCTGCGACAAAATCCAATCCGTCGGGGATCGGAAGGAATAAATTCTATGGGTCGGAACTTTAAATTTGAACGCCTCTGCAGTGTCAGCAATGCAAAGGAAAAAACCTCCGATTAAAGTAAAAAAATGTTCTGAAAGCGATAAACAAAATCACCGACAGTCAAAATAAAAAGTTTAAATAATGAAACGAAAAGGAGATAAAACATGCATTGGCGAGAAACGAGACTGTCCATCGGGACGATCACTGCTTTCCATTTGAAATGTCGATGAAGGACTAATGCCCCGAATCCTTCATCAAATGACTTTTGACTGCGATAAAATCATCGGGAAATAAAACGTTAAGCTTTTCAAATAAAATAAAAACTTCACGGTTGGGCGATGGTAATACTAGCTCGTTTAACCTCCGATACAATGGAAAAATAGTTAACTAATCACCTAACTTCCCAAAGTCAATTTTAAGTGGAAAAATGGACTTCCAAGATAGCTTTAAAGAAATCAAACAAACCTGGGCTAGATCAAATCGAAAGAAGGGTCCAAAATTTTTACAAATTTGGGAAAAAAGGTTGCAACTGCAACAATTGGCGACTACCTGGTGAACACAGATCTTTGGACAATTTCTTCTTTAAGTAACAGATTGTTTGAAAATAAATACCAACATGTTGAATTCTTCTAGATGTCTGGATTTCCCAAATGGTAGATGTATGTACTTTTAATCATTGATGATAGTCCAATTTAGGGAAAATGGAAACCAAGATGTCAAAGTCTACATAACTCTTTTGAGGCCAAGAATATGATTTTCATTTTTTACCTCTATCTTTGGGTATCTCCCAGCATGGACACCAAAGGATTGTAACATATGGTAAGCAGAAATATTTTTTTGTTCCTCATTCCCATGCCATTTTTACATTTTTTTGCTTTTGGACTTTTTGTCCTTTCTGAGTCCTCCTGCATGCCTTCTTTCTGAATTTTTATTCATGCTCCTCTATTCATAGTGTCCTTTTGTGTGAGATGTATTGATTTTTCATCTCACAGACGGAGAAGAACTTTGGCAATCTTGTACTAATATAGTTCAGTACTTGTTTTGATACATATTGTTTTTCTTAGGAGATTTTTTACTCTTATTTTCCTTTTGGCTTTCAATTCTTGGCATGGGATCATTTAAATATAATATATTGTTTACCATGCTTCCTCTCCATGGTTCTTTTGCTGTCACCCCCTAAGACATTTTTAAATGTGAGATGGATGGAGCCTCAAAATAGTATTCCAGACCTTTTGATCATGAGTTATTTTACAAGGATTAAGTAGGATTTCAATGTGTTCATAGACATTTAGGAAAACTGCTAAACTAGAAGAAGTTCTTTTAAATAAATCAATAGTACACAGTCTTATAATCAAGGACTTTAGTTAGTCTAGAATTCTGATGAACTCCCTGCAACCAAAAGTTGTGCTTTTTTATTAAAATCAAACAAACCCTAACTAAACAAACAAAATAAATAAAAAATAAAACAAACCAATCAGTTTATTTATGTACAAGATAACCAAGAAATAAAAATCAAGAAAAATAAAGTTTGAGAGCCTACCCATTATCTAGTTCTACTGAACTTGAATTAAAAACTACATCTGAAACTAAATCTACTATTTTACAGTCAATCTCATCAGCCAATGAAAATCAAAGGAGATCGGGATGGGTGTCTGGTGTACTGCTGGCTTCTTCAACTAGGTAATTTCCCGACTCCAATTCAATGAAGTAATTTCCCAACACAGAATTCAGTGGTTCATTTTTTCCCTCCAACTGAGTAACATTATACTTCATGTGAGGCTCTCTTAATATTTTTATTTGATTGGGACTTCCCTTATGAGGAAACCACAGATGTGACCAATATGATGCGAAGTATCCATCTAGCCTTGCTGACCAGTCTCGACTCAAAACAAGTCCATAAACATCAGGTATGTCTGCTACTACAATATCAATGTACTGGCATACCTTCTCATTTGCAGATAAGTGAATTAGAACATCTTCCATTTCTCCTATTACTTTCACAGCTGTCTTGTCTAATTGAATAACCTGGCAAGTGGATGGTTTAGGTTGTCCATTAATTCTCTTGCAGACTGAAAGTGGCATAACATTGATTGATGCCCTGAGTCTACTAAATAGTTGTGCACATTATAGTTGAAAATCTCAAAAGTTAGGAGAAATGGCGGGGTTTTAAACTTAGACTTACCTCCCACACTTGCTTCAACAACTTCTTCTTTAGGCTGGTTGTCAGTAGGAAGCTCTTCTTCTGGTACTTCAAGTTCTTTTAACAATTTTTCTTTCTGCTGAGGTACATTACACATTTCAAATAATGAGATATTTGCCTTAGCCTTTTTAATATCTTCCACAATATCATACCCCATCTTAGGTGCTTTGAGATTCTTCTTGACATTATCAACCTTGTCTTCAATAGGATTAACATGCATGTTAATTTTCTTTGGGTATTGACTTGAAATGGTAAATTCAGGTATTTTAACAGTTGTAGTGTTCTTCTATATCTTCTTCATATTTTCCTGAAGTATCTTAATCTTCGGAAGTATTGAATTGTCTTCGTTTGACAAACCCTGACTTGCTGTTGTCACATTGGTTTTTGATGTTTCCTCTTGTTTCATAGAACCTTCCTCTTCTGTATCAAACAATGAGACACAACCCCATAAAACCAGAGTATCCTCATCTTGTTTTTCTATGGATTGATTGTCCTTTTCTTCCTCCTTATCAGTTTTTGTTAATTTGGAGTCCAATAACTGATTCATTACCAACATCATAGAATTGATCCATTGTGGGAAGTTCTTTTTAGAATGAGGCTGTTGATGAAAGGTACAAAAATTATCCATGCCTACATCAGTTAAATTACGCCCTGGCATTGGTCTCTGTGAGCCGCCATCGAACAACCTGAGGGACAACATAAGAATTTACGTCATTGCAAGACTGTGTGGAGGAGGCTTAGGTTGACTGTTGTCTTCCCTTTCCTTATAATAAGGTTTATATGATTTGTGAGTCTCTCTTTCCCTCTCTAAATATATCACTGTATTGGATAACTTTTGCATCAGCTTGAACATCCCTTCAAAATCTTGTGACCGCTCATCCTTAGGCTTGGTCAGTAATAAGGTTTTTTGCTTCCAAAATTCTTTTCTCCCAACTGCTTAGGATAATTTTCTATGCTTTCCAACTCAGCCTCTACCTTCTCAGCTTCTTCATAAGTTTCTTCTAATGTAGGTCTCATTGATCTCTTGGAAAACATGGTTAGATCAGGCCCAAGGGCTGATGTATAGTATTCTATCAGAGCATTTTTAGATGGCTTATTTAATGCAGTAAAATTGTTTAGGTAAGTAGCAAATCTTTGAGTAAAATCATGTACCTTTTCTTTTCTTTCTTTCTTTAGAGCAAATAACCCCTTCATTAAGGCTGCATGTTGGCACTTAGGGAAGAACCGAGTTCTTATACTTTTATCTTTACACCAACAAAAAGACCCACAGTGTTGGCCCTTTCAGCAACAACCTGTGAACAGGTTGCAGTCTCACCTGAAACAGCTATGGGGTGTCGCAGAATCAAGTTTCTGCAAGCAAAAGAGGGATATTACTGTACCTTTAGCCTTAACAAAGAATGATTATACAATACAGAGCTTCGACATTCACTTAAATAGCTTCACAGTTTAGATTAAAAGATAGTTTCTTGCTTAACCCTTAACTGGGAATTCATAGCGAAGCTAATACTTAACAATTTATCTTAGTTTATCATTCATCTACTTATCAAATGCATAAAACATAACAGAAGCAACATAAATGAACCACCACAACACAATATATACGTGGTTCACCCCCAGTGTAGGGGCTACATCCACAGAACTGCGTTTATATTCAACTCTTTACAAACACACAATTCTGATCTGCGCACTCAGCTGTAGATCCTTCTTAGCGACCCAAAACTATGCACTTAGCTGCAGATCCTTTCTTACAAAACCCTCTATGCACTCAGCTGCAGAGGTCATCCACGGACTCAGCTGGGACTTAACCTTTCCTCAAAACCCTCTGCACACTCAGCTGCAGAGGTCATCCACGCACTCAGTTGGGACTTAACCTTAAAGCAAAAAATAACCCTTAGCTTCACATCAAATTATCATCATAAAAAAACCTAACCTGACTCCTTTACATAAGTGCCTATTTATACAAGTGCACTTTTACAATACCATGGGCTTAAACCATGGGCACCCGAAAACCATGGGACATTTACAAAAAGAGGGGCTTCGACCCAACCTCGAAACCCCTAAGAATATTTTGAACCGCAATTCCACTGACAAGCTTCGTACCAAAACCGCGGAGTTGCCAAAATTAAGGACTTACAAGGTCTGAGCCCCAACAGGCCCTAAGACTCACCAGTGTCCCGTCCCAGGACACTTTGCTTCTTTTCGGGTGGGAGAATCTTGTTGGCGAAGATAGTAAACTGCTTGTTGAGGAAGCACATGATATCATCGGCTACTTGCTCTTTCTCCACTAACTCCTTCAATGTTGCTTCTAATGCTTCGCTGGCCTTTTCCTGTGCAAATGCATCATACTCCTTCAAAAATTTGAGCTAGTTGTCCGTAGCAGTGCTCAACTCCAAGGATTCGTTAATAAGGGGCTGCACAGAGTTCACCAGCAGTGTTTCTTTCCTTCTGCAAGCCTCAATTTCTTGCTGGAGCTCATTTCTATGCTTCACCTTAAGCATCTTCTGCATAGGAGGCAATGTCTTAATTTCTTCCTTTACTGCATCCAGCTCTGTCTGTCACTGCTTGATGGTTTCTTGTAGATTTTCGACTTCTGGTTTGTCCTGCAAGTTTGCCTAGGCCTCGACGCTTTCGTCCAGTAGCTTTGATGTACTGGTCACAAGATCTAAGATCTTCGTTGCTGATGCTTGAATATCTCTGTGACGTTGCTCCCTGACTTCTGGTGGACTCTCAGGAATGATGCGAAGTTGAAGCTCCGCAATTTGAGACTCATGTTCTGCTTTTAGCTTTTCTATCTGGCCGCGAGAGTGTTGTGCATATTCTTTCAGCTTGCTGATTCTTTGCTCTAGTTCTTCTTCAGCCTACATGTCAAAGTTAGGGAGACTTCGACACGCCTCATCCAATACTCGCGCTAGTGCAGCCTTCTTTCTTTCTACTTCCCTCTTCTTTTGCTCATCTTCTTCCAACTGCGCTGGGAGGATCTCACTCTACTTTGTGGTATTTTCTAACTGCATTTGTGAGTAGTTGTCTCATTCTTGGATCTCCTTCATGATTTCCAATTGAAACAGATGCAACTCCGGCATAGACAACTTGGTGTAATCTATCCCAACTGTCATGCTCATCTGCGATCGAGATGCTGCGTCAGTTATTATAAGGGATACACTTGGTACTTTCCCTCTATTGTTTCTAGCTGGCCATTGCCTCGTATATAGCTACGCACCTACTGGGGCACTTCTTGCTCAGCGCCAGTCGCTGATCTGTCTGCTAACGCCTTCAGTTCTGTAATTCGCTGAGCTACGCCAGCGAGCGCATCAAGGTGTGTGGCTGTAAAATCTAACCATTTGTTGGTTAATGCCTCTGTAGACTTCGTCAGAGCTTGATTAAGCTCTTCAATCATCAAATCAGGCTCTTCGATGATATTTTTGCCCTTCGACGCCTTGGATTTCTTTCGAGGATGAGGCTTAGCAACTTCCTCTGCTTCTGGCGACTTGTGCTTATCTAGGCGATTGGGGTCTGAGATGGTTTTGACCGATTCTTCTTCTTCTTCTTCATCTCTGTCATCTCCACCCTGGTGACCTTCATTCTGCTGCGACTCACTTTGTTCTTTGCTTTCTTCGAGTGGGTCATTCTGCTGTGGCTGACTAGGGCCTGAGACCACATCTGTCACTGGAGGGACTGGTATGCTGGGCCTTGTTCCCGCGTCCTTCATCCATTCAGCCGACCACTTCTTGAATACTGCGAGGATTTCTTCTTGGTTTACCACATATGGTAACTTCCACCATTTGTGTTTGTTATCTACATAGGCCTGGATGAAGATATGATGCATGTTAGCTTTGAAGTTGGCCATTCCCGCATATTGAGAAAATAGCTCATTACTAAGCCACGGTGTTTTCAAGATCTCATATGAGATACTCATTGAATAAAAGGCGAACACATAGTTCGTCATCTGTTGTAAGGCTTTGTCCTACGAAACCCAAAGAGATGCATACCTTGCTACGCTAGGCAGTTGTAGAGGCACATCAACAAAATGCACCTTAGTAGGTTCTCTCTATCCTACTAGTGCGATAAGAACTGTCAACCATGAGTAATGAAAGGTTCTACCTTTCTCTTGCATGTCGCGGACATCTTCAAGGAAGTCCCTAGCAATGTACTCTGCCCATTTGTAACTGTAGCTTTCAGCACAGTTCATAGCAATACTGACAATTGGGGCAGGTACTTCATTTGGTCTGCACTTTTGCATTAGCTTGCATGCTAGGAGCTCTGCAGTGAAGAAAATGTTTTGGTGCCAAATTGTCGAGGTTTGATACCCTCACTTTCCTTTCGTCAGGCCGAAGCGGTCCTTCATGTGCTACACCAGCTTTGTGTCTTCATGCTTCCCAACGAATTCGATCCCAGGATCAAGCCCTTCCTTCGGCAAGCCTGTAATCCTATGAATTAGATCTCCATTAATAGGAATTCTATGGCTTCCTATCCATAGGTTCCCATCATGCACCAACGCCAATAACTTCTTGACCACCATGGTAACCTGCGTGTTGTGACCAAAGTGGGGGACATTGAGCATCTTCAATAATCCAACTTGCTCCAAGCCAACAACCCACTGTTTCACTTCAAGCAATGTCATCCCAACCTCCGGATAATGGACGGCGTGCAAGTATTTCCCAGGTGTGAACTGCATCAATTTCCCACGATCATTCGTATCGTGGTCTGCTTACTTAAGCCGGTCTAATTTTCCAATCATTGTGCCAACCAACTTCACACCCTGTGGTAGCGAAGGGGTGCGTAACGTGAACTTGGTTGTCTGCTGAGGTGGCTGAAATCCTGGTCGAACAAGCGGAAGATATGGTGGATGCTACAATGAAACATTCTCATCCTCACCAAAGTCTTCAAAACCTTCAGGTGGGAGCTCTGCTGAACCAAAGGGATTCATCTTGGGATCCTCTGGTGTCTTTCCTGATGGCTTGTGTCTTTCCTTGTTCCACATAGAATGAAATTCTGCTTTAAATTTATTTCTGGTTGATCATGTCTACATTAGCTGATTCGGTGCTGGGGGAGTCTCTTCACGAGGTGCAAATGTAGGTGGATTGCTCATAAGGTTCTGTAGACCCCTCTGTCTGAATTCTCCCAACAATTCCGCAACTTCGTGATCAGCTAACATGGACTCAATTCAAGAAAATGTGTAATGTGAAATTTGCAGGCCTGGGTATCTTCTTATAGAATCCATCGACCAAATCTGCCATAAATGTGCATTAAAGACACCAAATCTGACAGAGTGGGTGTAGATCTTGTCCAAACGACGCTAGATTTCCCAAAATCTCATCATTACAGGAAGTTAATGCAGTTAACGTATCGGTGCCGCAAAATATGATTCTTTTCCAATGGTCGCATTTTAGGCTTCAACACACCTTTCTTCTTTGGCACAACCACTAACTTCATCTTCACCACAATGAGGAACTTCAACACATCCTGACACAACTTTCGACAGAGCTTCGAGCTTCAACCCACGACAGAATTTCTTCAACAACCTGTGACACTTCATAAATTTTTCAACAATCTGCTGAAGTTCTCTGAGAACAGCTTCATTATAGTCTAGTACCCAATTGCAACTGTTCTTGGTACTTAGACTCTTCTTTTTGTTATTACTTCTGATCAGGGGGTACAATCTTGTCCCTATACTTCTTTAATCTACTTCCATTCACCATGGAGGGCAAAATTTCTCCATTCAATTTAGCTAACTGAACTACACCACCATCAGTAACTTTCTAAACTATGTATGGTCCTTTCCAATGTGTCTTGAAATTTCCTGGGAACTTCATGAATTTACTGTCGTATAAGAGCACAAGATCACCATTCTGAAAATGCTTCTTCTTAATGTGTCTATCATGCCATGCTTTTTCTCTAGCTTTCTGTACTTGATGCTGGAAACCTACAATGAATCTGTCTTCTTCTATTTCCAGTATCTTCGCCAACCTTTCATTCAGCATAGCTGGATCATCCATCTCTATGAAGGAAAATATTCTGAGGCTAGGAACAATGTACTCCATGGGACTAACTGCTTCTTTTCCATATACCAACCTAAAAGGTGTATGGCTTGTCAACTTCTTGCAAGTGGTTCTATAAGCCCATAATACTACTGGAATTCTAAGATCCCAATCATTCCTGTTAACATTGCAAACCTTCGTCAAAGCGTGCTCTAGAATCTTGTTAAAGGCTTCGACAGTTCCATTTGCTTGAGGATGGTAGGCAGTACTCTTCTGATGATATACTTGAAATTATTTGGTCAATGCTTCAATAGTCTTATTCAGAAAATGTGATTCTTGATCACTCATAAGAATTCTAAGACATCCAAACCTTGACAAGATGTTATCAAAGATGAACTTCGAAGCTGTAGCAGCGCTACAGTTTTTGACTGGTTGAGCTTCGACCCAACAAGTAAGGTAATCAGTTTCTGTAATAATGTATCTTGCTCTATATTTCTTTACAGGGGGATTGATTGGTCCAACAAAATCAATAGCCCACTTGTCAAATGCTTGTAAAGTTACCTGTGGAACCAGAGGAATCTCATCCCTCCTGTATGGTTTGCCTATCCTTTGACAGATATCGCAGCTGTGGCAATACTCTCTTGCATCCTTATTAATCGTAGGCCACCTCAATCCAGCTGTCAGAATATTTTGTGCCGTAGATTTTCTTGCATAATGACCTCTTGCTGCTCCAGAATGTGCCTCATCCAAAATCGATGGATTTTCATTCTCCAAGACACATCTGTGCAGTATTTCATCCGGTCCCATTTTATATAGCTGTCCTGCTATCAAGGTAAAGTCAGCTTCTCTAACCACCAGCTGCTTCTTCTGCTGTGTTGTCATCTCAAAGGGTGCAAAACCTGTAGACAAGTACTGAACAATATCCTAAAAATAGTCATCAACCATCTGGATGGAAAACAACTGGGCATCAGGAAGACCTTCATCCAAACTAGTGGGCTCTTCTCCTGACTCGAGCCTCGACAAGTGGTCATGCCCCAAGTTAAGTCTTCCTGGCTTAACTATGATCTCAAAGTCATACTCCTGAAACAAAATCAACCATCTGCATATCCTTCCACCTAGCACGGGATTGTTAACCAAATAATTCAAAGCAGAATGGTCAGTGAACATCTTAAAATGAGATCCTAACAAATAATGTTGAAATTTCTGCAAAGCATAAATCATAGCTAGACCTTCTTGTTCTGTCGTAGTATAATTCTTTTTTGTTGTGGACAATTTTCTACTTGCAAAAGCAATAGGGTGATCAATATTACCTTCACTTGACTGAGCCAATACTATACCTAAAGCAATGGAAGATGCATCGACATGAACATGAAACTCCTTATTCCAGTCAGTGAATACTAAGATAGGGGCAGTTACCATCTTTTCTTTCAAAATGTCCAAGATTTCCTAACATTCATGTGTCCACTCAAACTTAATATCTTTCTTCAATTTCTTTTCCATAGGGGATGTAATCTGAGCATATCCTTTAAAGAATTTCCTGTAATATCTAGTATGACCAGGCGTAGTGCAAAGTTGCTTAACAGAATTCAGAGGTGGCAAGTTCACAATAATGGCTATCTTCGTAGAATCCACCATCAATCCTTGCTTGCATACAATGTGACCTAGTAGAATTGCAAAAGGTGCACAAAAGATACACTTCTTCAGGTTCAATGAAATTTGATGCTGTCTACACTTGTCTAGCATAAGTCTTAAACTGGCTATATTATATTTTAATAAACCAAAGATAGTCCAATCATCAAAGTAGACTTCCAAGAACTTATGAATAAACTCAGTAAATGCAGATATGACTACTCTGGAAAACATAGTAGGTGCATTCTTCAATCCAAAGGGCATAACAGTATACTGAAAAGATCTCATTTCTATAGCGAAGGTTGTTTTATGTCAATCCTCTGGAGCAATTATGATCTAATGGTAACCTGAAAATCCATCAGTGAAAGAATACACTTCTTGAACTCCAACATTGTCTAAAAATTCATCTATAAAGGGAGTAGGAAAAGGATCATGTAAACAAGCATCATTCAGCTTCCTTAGATCAACACAGATTCTGATTTCTCCGTTGGTCTTCTTTTCTTGTACCACCATAGGGATGACCCATTCGGACTCTTCGACAGGCTCAATTATCCCTGTAGTGAGCATCTTATCTAGCTCCATCCTAACTTTTTCTTTATACTTAGGGTTCAACCTATAAGGGATTTGCTTCACAGGCTTCGCATCAACTTTCAAATGGATTTTTATCACTCCTATATCACCAAGGATACCTTTCATTTCTGAGAACTTCGTCGAAAATAAGTCCTGATACTCATGGAGAAGTTCAGTCACTTTCCTCACCATTTATTCATCCCAATAATCTCCAATGGTAGCGTACTTAGGCATTTCTTATGATCCAATGTTTACTTTCCTTGTCTTCAAGGGCTGAGTTAATTCAGGTGATTTGACTGCTGGTACATGTACTTCGCAATATCCTTTTTAATCAAGAATATTAATGTTGTGAGGGTCATCGTCTTCATCAATGGTGAGGTTATAACATTCTACTGCATTAGCTTCTTGTTCCTTCCAATCAGGTTGGTGCTCGACTATTTCTTTGTCCTCAAACACCTTAGTATGGATCACCCTAATAGCTGCATCCAAAGCAGGGCAATATTCATTAATAGAAAGTGTGAGCACAAAACTATCAGCAAGGATAACCCAACTTACAGTACCATGGCGAAGCTCAACCTCCGCATACCAATTCTTTGCTACAGGTTCTAGAGTGTATACAAATCTATGTACCCATTCTTCACAAGGTACATGATTCCATACTTCATAACACTGCTCCAAATGTTCCTGAGGGCTAGTCTTACCATTAAATCTACATCATACATCCTGAGGTTGATCCATGAATCTCAGGTGAAGGAACTTTTGACAAGCCCTCCAATTATGAATATACATTTTATGACTATTCCACCATCTGGCAGCTGCAGCTCTGAATACTGAATCTAGAGTCTCCATTTTCTGTGAATCTGGTACTTGCTCTAAGAATTGTACAATAAAATATTATGGGTCTGTCAAGCCATCAAAAGTAGGTAAGACTCTTGTTTGTGAGCCAACCCATCTGAGAGACTTGGCAATTATTGCACATCGATGTCCATGTAGCTCATAGAGTCTATTTTTCCAATTCTCTAGACCTTCATCTGAATCAGTCATGCAAAAACTGTCACATTGCCAATCCATTATACCTTCAGTAGTAGGGGTAACATAGTCTTCTTCTTTATCTGTGATGTTGTAGATATGATCCAAAACATCTTGATCTTCATCTCTGATTGGCTCTGTATACCTTTCTCCTTGAGAAGGGTCCAACGGTACTATGACTCTCAAGCCTTTTCCTTCAAAATTCATCTATCTATTATTAAGGTTGATTACTGCATAATTGTCTTTTGCCCATTCAATTCCTAGAAATGCCGGATAGGGGTTGCTATCATCAATTATTTCAATGACTTCAAAATCTGATAAGGTACTGACTCCATCAATGTCCACTGGTACACTAGGGAATCTTCCCAAGGGCACAATCTTCTGCTGATTGGCCAATCTCAGCTGTATAGGAGACCATTCAAGCGTAGGATTTCCCATTTGTTCCCATGTTTTCTTAGTTAGGACATTCACTTCTGATCCCAGGTCTAAAATGATATCATTCATGTCATAATCTCCTATCTGAGCATGCAATCTCATTTCTCTTCCAGTCCTTCTAAATCTATTAACAGTTTTTCCTCTATCATAGATTCGCTAAGGTTCACAAGATGCGATAACTTTTTGTAACTCATTCAAAGAATTCTGATTTCTTAATAGCTTCATACAAATCTGTAAAACGGATGTCAATGTACTTACTTGATCCGGCAAAGCTACTTGTAATTGTAACTGCTGGTGATGCTGTTGCATAGTTGCTACTGATGTTCTCGGATCAGCAAAGTCTTTTTTAGCTTCCATAAATGTTCCTTTTTATCTTCCAACATCAAAGGCTGGAATTTTCTCTGGGGTCTTATGGACCCAATCCTCGTCAGGCTGTTTATTCTGCACCTACGTCATAGCTCCGCTCCTTGTAACAACATTAATGGCTGGGACAGGTCTTTTCTCTACAACAATCATTTGAACATTCTAAGTAGGAGTGCCATTTCTTTCTTGTATTTTGGCTATCAACTGTGGGCATTGCTCAATCACATGATCGACTGCTCTGCAATATCGACATGTCGTATTTGGGTTCTGACAGTCTCTAAATACATGTCCTACCTGATTACAGTTATAGCAAATAACCTGGCCTCAACCTCTTCCAGGCATACCACCATGACCACGACCTCTGAAATTACCTCGACCTTGTGTACTACCACGGTAATTATATCCATAATTGCATTGTACATCGGGTTGTACCCTATAAGCATCATAGGTGTGCTCTCTCATGAGGTCAAAGCTATGATATTCATCTTTGTTGTGTCCAACTGACTTACAAAACTTGGAGTAAGGATTCTTAGGTACTTGAACATATCTATGTAGCAGATAGCAATCTTTAGGTCAATGCTGGCTAGTTGTTCTACAGATCTCACAATATAGGACATTAGGGTTAAACGAGTTCAGTGCACCAGTATTCAAGTAATTTCTTAATGCAGGACACTGTTCTTTGTCATGACCTTCTGTCTTACATCATGTACACCAAACCTCTTCTCGAAGAGATTTCCCTTTTTTCATGTCGCAAATCTCCAAAGCCATTTCTGCTAACTGTGCTTGTATTTGGGCTATTCTAGAATTATCTCCAACGGGAGTTGTTTCAAGTTTCATAGCAATTTCCAAAGCCTCTTGCTGATCAGCAACCTTCTGTTGCATAAGTGGAGTCCTGATATGAGGCAATAGTGCTACAATGAACCATTCTTTATGTTTTTCTGGTCCAATAGTGAAACTAACTTGATCCAACAGAACCTTGAACCTCTGATCAAAGTCCCAAACTGATTTACCTCGCTTCTTCTGAATTGCTTTTAGTTCAGTTATACACTGTGACTCTGATTTAGGATTCTTGAATCATTTGATCATTGTTTTTTTAATATCAGCCAAGGCATAGTTCTGAGTACTAGAAAAATTCATAAACTAGGTCAGAGCTCGGTCTCTAAAAGAGGTGACCAATGCCGCTCTTCTTGTATTTTGATCCATAATATTCTTAGCAGTCCAAACAGCTTCGCATAAGAACCAAAACTGTTCTAGATCCTCTGATCCCGTTCCTTTAAAGACTGGGAGCTTTATATCGTCATTCACATGGGCCATATTGGATCGAGGGGGGGGGGGGGGGGGGGGGGGGGGGGGGAAGACTGGTAATAGGAGGAAGGGAACTTTCTGAGGTAGACTGACCTGCAACAGGATTACTTAGGGTAGGGTTACTTTTAGACTACGACGAGTTCTCAGGGATAACAGATCTTCACTGTGGAGTTATAGGAGGGTTTCTAACAAAAGGGATTTCTTCAAATTCAGATTCTTCTGGAATTAATGGGGTATACTCGGTATTCTGGCCTAGGGTATAGGATTCGAAAGTTCTCTTGTATCTTTTATCGCTTCGCAGCAAACCACTTTGCTCGTCGAAGTCACTTTCTCTTCCAAACATAGGTTAGTAGCAATAAATATAGCAATCTGATTCGATAAGCAATATGCCTTTCTCAGCCAAGAGCATTTTAATTTTTAGACTAAATGAGTTCAAGTACTTACCCCTTGGTCCTTTGAAAAACTATCTTTCTGCTTCACTGAAAGAAGTATGTGTGTCGATGGCGAACTCCGTCACAAATGCTTCAAGGGTTTGCGTTGTCCAGAATTCAACAGCTCTTGATATCGCGTTGTAAACCCTTTTCAATATATTAATTCTTGCTGGGGTCCAGTCAGGAAACTGATCTTCTTTGAATTTTGTCTTCATTTCTGTCAACCTGGATAACCACCGGTGCAATTCTATGTGGATACTAGCAAAGAAAATTTCATAAATATCAGAAAAAATGTACCTTTGCAAAAAGTCGTCTGAGCTACGACGAGGATCCTTATTTTATTGTTCAACAAATTTCAGATAGGTATCTTCAATCCAGTCACTGATTTCTTTTATTGAGGGCCTCCAAAACATATCCCTCCAGGTACGATGTAGATCCCTCTTAAAGCAGATACTGGTTCAGCCGGCAACAGAACCAATTTGTTGGCACTTAGGGCAGACCCGTGTTCTTATACTTTTATCTTTACACCAACAAAAAGACCCACACTGTTGGACCTTTCAGCAACAACCTGTGAACAGGTTGCAGTCTCACCTGAAACAGCTATGGGGTGCCACAGAATCAGGTTTCTGTAGGAAAAAGAGGGATATTACTATACCTTTAGCCTTAACAAAGAATTATTATACAATACAGAGCTTCGACATTCACTTAAACAGCTTCGCAGTTTAGATTAAAAGATAGTTTCTTGCTTAACCCTTAATTGAGAATTCACAGCGAAGCTAATACTTAACAATTTATCTTACTTTATCATTCATCTACTTATTAAATGCATAAAACATAACAGAAGCAACATAAATGAACCACCACAACACAAGATATATGTGGTTCACCCCCAGTGTAGGGGCTATGTCCATAGAACTGCATTTATATTCAACTCTTTACAAACACACAATTCTAATTTGTGCATTCAGCTACAAATCCTTCTTAGCGACCCAAAACTGCGCACTTAGCTGCAGATCCTTTCTTACAAAACCCTCTGCGCACTCAGCTGCAGAGGTCGTCCATGCACTTAGCTAGGACTTAACCTTTCCTCAAAACCCTCTACACACTCAGCTGCAGAGTTCGTCCACACACTCAGTTGGGACTTAACCTTAAATCCAAAAATAACCCTTAGCTTCGCATCAAATTATCATCATAAAAGAACCTAACCTGACTTCTTTACATAAGTGCCTATTTATACAAGTGCACTTTTACAATACCATGGGCTTAAACCATGGGAACCCAAAAACCATGGGACATTTACAAAAAGAGGGGCTTCGACCCAACCCCAAAACCCTTAAGACTATTTTGAACCGCAACTCCGCTTATAAGCTTCACACCAAAACCGCGGAGTTGCCAAAATTAAGGACTTACAAGGTCTGAGCCCCAACACTGCATGAGTTTTCTGAACTGCATATTTACTTCTAAACAATCTCTCAAATGTGTTCCAATCTGTGATCAAATTTACAGGAAGTGCCAAATACCATGAGGATGCTTTTCCTTTCAGAGTGTGGGGAAACAATCTACACATAACATATTCATGCTCCCCAGCTCGTAATCCTTCTATAGGAAGGTAAAAACTTTGTAAATGATCATCTACCAAAATTCCTTCACCTGGTTCAAACTTGGGTAACATTTTGTCAAAAGGTTGAGGCAAATCATGCAAGGGATCTACCAGGTTTAAAGCTAACCTAGCCTTCCAAGCAGGTGGTGGAGGTGGTTGGTTTGCATTTACATGAACCATGAACCATGATTTTGAGTGGAGAATGAGGTGGTGACTGAACAAGGGTTTGGATAGGTGAACAGTAAGGTAAATCCGGACCCAATTTATTCAAAGGTTGGTCAACTTCTTGTAAGGCTACTTCTACCAGTTCTTCAAGATTTTCTACCAAAACTGAGTCTTCTAATTTAGGGTGATCTTTCTTTTGATACTCTCTTCTAGGTAAGATAGAAATGATAGGTAATCCTCCAAATTTTTTTGCATATACCCTAGTGATTCTTCTTAAATCATCAATCACTTCGTTATCTATAGGATACAGATAACCTTTCTCTTTATCTTCAGGAGTGGATTTGTGAAACAAACTACTTTCAGAACTTTCACCGGTGGATTAATTTTGAGGAAATGAGTTTCCTCGGCCATCCATGCACTGGCTACCCTCCTTCTAGTGCCAAAAACTATTGAGTCTTGGAAAATTGCAGGTAACAACAGTTAGGGATTCTCCCCAATAAATGTTTCCAACTAGCCCATTACTATTTGGTATGGAGAATCCGTCCGGTTTACGGTCCGACTATCGTAGGAAAAGTAACAAATTAAAAGGTTTTACCGGTTACGGCCCGGTCCACGATGTATATTTTTTAGTTTTTAGTTTTTTTAAGTATGATATGCAAGTGCCTATCTAAAAATGCAAATTGATAGAGATAACGAGTGTCACAATGTGATGCGCAGGTTCTTACCTCTCATCTTAACTCTCCCACATCTAAATCACACACAACAAGAAGCTAAATTTTAACTAACTAACCTATCCCTAGGGAGCAAAATTATCAGTTATCAATGAGTGATGTATTTCTACGCATGCATTAAGAAAAATTACAGATAGCTGTTATTTATTTCAGAACACATTAACATTAATAGAAATATGAACAACAAGATATCTTATTGTTTATGACAACCTTCATTACTCATAGTGGAAATTTCATAGAATAAAATGGAGTGCATTCATAACATGGAAAGAAAATCACTGAGTTAGAATGATCTCACAGTTAATGGAAGTAAGCTGAAAATGAAATAGTTCACATTCAACTTATCCATAGCGAAAACATTTGAAACATTCCACCAAGATTTCTCCAGCAGGAAACTTGTAATTCTTTATTGTCAAAGGAAATAGTTCTTCTTACAATATACTTTCACAAATGATCTGGGAAAAAGTCCCCTGCTACATCTAAACTCTCCTTTATTTATACAAAAAAGCAAATCCTTTGGGCTGCCCCTCGATGACCTTTGGGCTTCCTCAACCTTTCAGTTCCAAAATTTTGTCTTGTAGTATGTGCTCATAATTTATACAATATGTTACATTTTAAATTAAAATTTAAGAGCACTTTATGAAGAGGGATCAGCTTGGTCGCTGATGAACTTTTTCCAAGCCTGGGCCTTTGCTGCTATGGATCTGCTCAGTAATCTGTTGGTCTTTTTGAGATACTGTTAATCTTAGACCCTCACTTTCTTCTTCTATTTTCTTTATCTTTGCTTCTTCCTTGCTACTTCCTCATTCTTCAGCCAACTCTCTGTCATAAACATAGCATGTTCTTAGGCCATTAAGATTTTACCAAAATAACAAAAGCTATATCAAGCTATTTACCTTCTCCACATGCATTCTGCAAAAATAAACTATACACATTATTAATGCATGAAAAGAAAAATGACAAGGAAAATAAAATCCTGCAAATTTGTGTCTTAAAACCCTCTAAGTCCACTGTCTGTAATCAAAATCACAACCCCGGTAGAACAGAATCCTCATGAACCACATTACCGCTACACTAGACTCTACACTGTGCTCCTCATCGTATATAATCCCTTGGTGAAAAAGATGGGGGAAAAAAAACCCCCTATTGGCGGTCGACAGCTCTAAACATCGAGAGAATAGTCTAATAAGCAGCCACAATGGCTGGAAACAAACCAACTGTGGGTCCCATGAAACATAAAACCATCGGTGATTGGAAGGAATAGCAGTCGGGTGGATAGTTCACTAGGTAGCCGCAACGGTGGGTGAAAAATAGACTACGAGCTCCGCGGATCATAAAACCATCGGCGATAGAAAGCTCTAAGCACTATGTGTCTGCGACTCAAACCTCAACACTTCCATAGTGTCGGCGGTCCTGAGCACTAAACGCCACTGATATTTATGTGTCGGTGATCATAAATACTAACCACTAATGCGTCAGACAGATAGTCTGATCGACAACTGCAACATCGGAATCACAAACAACTATGGTTCCGTGACAAAATCCAATCCGTTGAAGATCGGAAGGACTAAATGCTACGGGTCAAAAGTTTAAATCTGAACGCCACCGCAGTGTCAGAATTGCAAACGACAAAACCTCCAATCAAAGTCAAAAAACGTTCCGAGAGCGATAAACACAATTGCTGACAGTCAAAATATTTGAAACGAAAAGGAGATAAAACACACATCGGTGAGAAACGAGACTGTCCATCGAGACGATCACTCTTTGCCATCCGAAACATCAGTGGTGTAAAGGACTAATGCCTCGACTCCTTCGTCAAATGACTTTCGACAGCAATAAAATCATCAAGAAAACAAACGTTAAGCTTTTCAAATAAAACAAAAACTTTATGGTTGGGCGACGATAATACTAGCTTGTTTAACCTCCGAAACAAGGGAAAAACAGTTAACTAATCACCCGACCTCCCAAAGTCAATTTTAAGTGGAAAATTGGACTTCCAAGATAGCTTTAAAGAAATCAAACAAACATGGGCTAGATAAAATCAAAAGGAGGGTCCAAAATTTTTACAAATTTGGGAAAAAAGGTTGTAGCTGCAACAAAATGTAAATAAAGTCTTTTGATAAACCAATTTTAATTTATTTTTTAGTGTTTTAGTTTTTAAAACTACATTTTACAACGTTTGAAAAAAACTAACTCTCTTACCCATTTTTTACTTAATCTCAAAATAAAGAACAACAGTCTTATCCATTTTTGGACTTAAATCCTAAAATATTGATTTCTAACCTGAATCAAATAACTATGGAGGATAAAACCAATGATGTCTGATTTGTGACAATGACCTATCTTACTTTGCAAAGGTTTTCTCTTTGTAAATATATATATCACCTCCGAAAACTAACGAAAATGCATCTACGCAATAGAAATGAAACATATATATACATACTCTAATACTCTAGCTATACCAACAATTTTAATTATATCATTGTGTTTGATTAGATCGATGAGAGGGTTTTATTCTGGATCCTCCATAAACAGACATAAGCATAATGACACAGTGTTATAAATTTTTTAATATGATATTAAATAATAAATATAGTTTATTTTATTTTTATTAACTTATATTATATTATATTGGTTACCCCGAATGAACACTCGGAATACAGTTTCTCTTAGGGGATGGGATGGGAAACTAACAACATTGCAAAAGCACTGGTGTTATGGTAGGGCCTTAAACTTGCTATAAATAGAAGAATCATAGACATGATTTTGCTGAGGGACTGAAGAGTTTTAATACAGGCCCTTGCTCAAAATTCTCTTCCTTCCCAACTACATCTCAGAAAGATGATTAAAAAAATTAAATCTCTAGTTCCCTCCTTTCGCATAATTGAATTCTTCCATATATTAAGGGAGCATAACGGAAAAACAAATTTCACAGCAAACAAGGGTATTGTGCTTGGGTTTGGAATCCTAGAGTGTGATGGGATCAACACCTATTTCCTTCCTCCATAGAATCCTGGGTTGGCCCAAGAGGTTTAGGGCGTCCTCTCCAAAGTATGTGGAAATTAAGGTGATGGGAAAGGTGGTGCATTCCCATTACATGGAAATCTAATTGAATGACAGAATGATGTATCTTATTAACTCCTTGGAATGTGCTCTTTATCTGGATCCCTTAATTCTTGATTATTCGTACCATTTCATCATCACGTACCTCAAATTGCAATAACATTTTATGTTTAAGAAGACGTTATATTTTATTTTATTGTAATTTTTATGAATATTGACCAAGTGGGGTCAAGGATGATTGTAATTAATTATGTTGAATATTTTATTAGTTAGTAAATAAAAGATGAGACAAATAGACTAAGGAGGTTGTTGAATGAGTGTCCACTGACCCACTAGGTGGAATAGACTGGGGTGACAGCAAACTGACACATGGTAGCATCCTCAACCACTTCTATCTGTTGCAGGGGGGAACTTCCCTAATTTTGTGGTCATTTTCCCCAAGAAAGTGGAACAAGAGAAGATGGCTCATTAAGTGAAAAATTGACCAAAATACCTAGGCATGCTTATATTTACCCATCGAATTCAGCAGGAGGTTGTTCAATCTTTACCTTGTGAATTTCTGAATTTAAATAAAGGTGCACAAGAGATTTCAATGAGGGGAAAGGTAGGAGTGGACTGAGTGACTAAGATTGTTTCAGAAACTAGTGCAGCTCTTTGGCTGAGTTCTTTCTGCTAAGGATAGAAGTATTGCTGCTAAGTACTTCTGTGGAGTTGCAGGGGGTTTAATCCCATTTCTCACCCAGTGCATTCAACCAGTGGACCAGTGGATAGGCTCAGGGGTCCTAAGACAAGCAGTGATCTATCACCAGGAAAGGTTTTGAGGAACGGGCTCCTTAGGTTGTTAGTCACCTCTACAAGTTATCAGGTTCCAAATGTGTTATTTTATTTATCTTATGCAAGTAAAAGTATTGTAATGAAAGTAGCTATGATAGGATGTACTATTATTACCTACATAAATTGTTGCTACATTTAGGACTGTTTAAGCATGCTTTTTTATTTTAAGAAAATTTACTTGTTTAAGTTTATCTAAATAACTGAACTTAAGGGTAGAATTATTAGATTAATTAATGAAATCTCCTTTTGTATTTTTCCACTTCTTCGATTGATGAAGTACTCTAGTACAGAAGGTTGAATTAGAAGAATGATAATAATTCTTTTATTTTTAAAACCTTCTCATTTATATAGAATTACTCTAAAATTATTACACAGGATTTTTTATAGTAATCATTCTTTACTTAGTAACTGTGTATAACCTAATAATAATAGTTTCCCTCTTCAGGACTTAAACAATATACAAGTATATTTATAAACTTCTATAGAACACTTTAGAAGGCCTAGTAGAGTAAAATGGTTGTTTTACAGTTAGTAATTTGTGAATACTATAGTAAAAGAAATATTACAAATAAAACCATCAAAAGAAAAGAATACTAGTAATATTTAATAATTAAAATATTTTTAGTAAAATATTAAATAAAATAGTATTGTAATATACAATTATATTGGTTGTCAAAAACCTAAACGGTTAGCCAAAACCTTCTTGTTCATTCCAGAAGTTACTGGAACCAAGATATACTCTATCTTTATCCTTTGAATGAATAAACCAAATTAACCTAGACGCATTTTTTTAAGTAAATTAAATATTTACCAATTGGATTTACCTAGTCATGACTAAAGCAAAATTTACAACAAGTTACAGATAGTCTTAATATTTATTTTAGATAGAGTCAAAAAAGAAGAACAGTTTCCATAATGTTTTAAAACAAAATAATCATAGTCACGAATTGGTTTATAGAGCCAAGCTTAATGGCCAAGAGCACTTCTTTAAACATATTACTTTGTAAACAATTATATTGTTTTTTTTCGTCTTTACAAACCCTGGGAAATTTACTGTTGTATTTACAGCATATAAGAATCTTTCAAGAAGAAAAATATTACTAACAGAGATTAGAAATGTAGTTCTATTTTCTTTTTAAGACAAAATAATTATAAAATAAATTGCAATAGAAAACATTAAAGAATATTTACAAAACCTTTACCCTATGTTTTCAATTTACGGAAGAATAAGTAAAATACTAAACAGAGGTTTATACAAGATCCATAAGCTCTTTTTATTTTTAATTAAAAACATTTATAACTAGAAATCTAATCGCCATACAATTTTAACCATTGAAAATGAAAATGCTTTAACTTATACATATTACTAAAGAACCGTAACGGTCAGCTTGTTAAGCTGAGGTTAAAAAAAAAAGAGTAGTTACAGTAATTCTTCATCCTATTTTTTTCATTTACGAGAGTCGTAGCTCTTTAGAAAAACCCCAAGGGTCTTAAACAACAAAGGCCATATGGCCTCCTCCTCCATCTATAAACAAAACAAGCTATCAACTATTGCAGGAAAGTAAATGCCATACCTTTTAGCACCATCGATATCATCGAAGGGTACCTCAGGGATTGGGCCCAGGCTTACCCGTATTTTTTGCTCGTACCCCTCGGTTTCCAAAAAGCATTTCAACCTTGAATATTTGACTTCACATATAGTCTCATCATGCAAATGATTTCGACCTGTTAATAAGAAGCTCAGTTACGTAATGTAAAACATAGAAATTGAAATCACTGAAAGGTTTTTGAACTGACATACCCTTTAAATTACAGAGCTTGTATAAATGAGGGTTGAAACCAAGTTACATTTTGTTGCTAACACGGACGAACACGTTGAAGACGTTTTAGTAAGGATGTTAGAATGCATATCCTGAACACGTCACTACTATTTAAGGTTTGACACTAGCTGCAGAGGCCGAAGAGCCTATAGCCTGTCGCCCTCCCTCTCCATCCCAACAAACAAAAAAAGTTTGAACCATCGATATTTTAGGGAAAGCGTTATTGTTTTGTGCCTTGGGTTTATCACCAAACCCTTATTCCAACTATCGCCTACCATGTGTAATCAGGCTAACAATGATTTTGTTAGGTTATAGTATAGTTTAGAACCTGTGAAATGTATAAAAAAATATCATGACTTTTGGTTAAAAGTCATTACAAATAATTTATGCAATTATATTATTACAAATTGTTTACAGTAAAATAAGTTATGGTTGTTAGGTCAAATTTTTAAGGTTAGGTTATAGTATGCATATCGTGCATTAAGTATATATTTCCTATATTAGCTTATGATCTGTGTATTGTATAACTAATAGGCTGGTATGACATGCATTATTTAATTGAATACTTACACTGCAAATTTACTTAGGATTATATGTATATCATGCATCAAAAGTGTAATTGTATGGATAGCCTAGTTTTGGTTATAGTAGTATTTAGCTGCTAAACAAATATATCAATGATAATGTTAGAACTTAAGAGGTTCTAGGTTTAAGCAATTATAAGCTTCATAGTTATAAAATATGGAAAGTAATAGGTTTTAAGTGATCTCAAACAACTAAGAGTATGGTGATATTGTATATTCTATCAAATCTATAAAATAGATAGGCACCCTAGAAACCCTAATATACTATAACAAAAAAATATTCTTAGATTTGGAATTGGAAGTTTCTTACTGTTCGATGGTATAGACTGAAAGTAAATTTTAGAACTTTTCTTCCTAGCTTGCACCTTTGTTTTAGTCTTCAGGAATTTAAGTTTTTATACCTCGTAACCTGGAAGTAAAAGCTTACCTGTAAAGACCTATGAAAGCATCAACTTCTGCATTAGCTTGGGAAGAACCTTAAATCCCCTAAATAAGAAAAGAAAAACAAATATCAAATTCATGCACATACTAGAGAGTAAACAGTTGATCTAATTTCTTTAAGTTTCTAACTCTTTAACTTTCAACACTAAGAGAATCCAAATAGAATGAATGTTGTTAGTAACAAATGTGTTTTTAAGTTACTAAATAAGTTATGTAGTCTCTAGTTTCAGTTAGTCAAGAATGTTAACTGTTAGTTGTTAAACTAACATTAGTAGGCTATGACTTAGCATTAAATGTCACACGAATTTTTTTTAAACTTTTGTATTTATTTTTGAGTGTTACATATGGTATTAGAACACATGTTCAAACACTAGGCCTGAAGTGGCTCAATTCATGTAAACAAAAAGTAAATAGAAATCATGCATACTGATTTATGACTTTAAATGTTGTTGTGTAGAAAATTTTCTGAACTAAATTTGCAGGTATGGAAGGACTCGAAGAGTATGCTAAAGAGCGGTCCCCATTAAATGAACAAAGTAATTCTACAAAAGAACCTGTTAAAGAGGATATAACTAATAATTCTTCAGAATTGCTGCAAACAGTTAAAGAATTAAAAACTGAAATGGAGACTATTAAGAAAGAGAATGAGATATTCCTAAGAGCTCAAGAAGAGCTAAACCAAATACTGCTAGAAAAGTTTCAGAACGAAGGAAAGGATAAACAGATAGAATTTGATAATATGTCCCACCAACATAAAATTAAAAGGTCAAAACACTCTAAAATTGAAAGCAGTTCCTCTTCCAAAATTTACGGTGGCTCACACAGGAAGAATCACCACTATTCTAGTGACAACAGTGAAGATAATTATCATTCTAGGAAGAGGAAATATAAGCCATATGAAGATATTTCTAGAGAGTTTAAAAAGACTAAACCACCAACTTTTAACGTCGAGACAGAGAAAGGAGAAGAAGCCGAAGCATGGCTATCCAGAATGAAAAAGTACTTTCAAATCTATAATTACTCAAATCAGTTAAAAGCAAGGATGGAAATATATAACTTAGATGGAAAATCCGACATGTGGTGGCAGGGCATAAAACGAGTAAAGGGAAAAGAAGAAAAGAATATAAACTGGAGCACTTTTAAAACATAATTTAAAAAGAAATTTCTATCGGAGCAGTATTATGAGGAGCGAGATAAAGAATTCTATGACCTAAAGTTGGAAACCATGAATATGAAGGAGTTAAATGGTAAATTTTAAAGTTTACTATGGTATGTGCCTTATATTGTTGATAGAAAAACCAAGGTGCAGCGGTTTCTAAGTTGTTTACATTTTCATATTAAGGACATAATTGAATACGATAATCCAAAAACCCTTGAAGAGGCCATGCGAAAAGCAATTTTCTGCTATGAGCAGAACCAAAAAAGGGAAAACATGCCAATATGGAAAGCCAAGAGGTCTAATAATTTTGAACACAAAAAGAAGGGTTTCACACCTAATTGAAATTTTGGGAATAATAATGCACATAATGTTCCTAATAAAAAATTTCAAGGAAATAAAAGTAACTCCCAGCAAAACCCTACTAGCCCCAGAAATAAAGAATTTTCAAATAATCATAGTAATTACGTTAAAAATAACGAATGTAAACAACTGATAAAATGTTGGGAATGCCAGGGACCTCACTATGCATCCGTCTGTCTTAACATAAAGAAGACCATCAACAACATCCATACTGTGCAGGAAGAAATGACGGTTGGTTATGTAGCAAGAGGGATGCCCAGAATCAATGCAGCACTGGAAAACAGACAGGATGAATATCATACTACCATGATGGAAGTAGAAAGTATGCTGAACCATAAACCCATTTCAATTTTAATTGACCCAAGGGATATCTTGAGTTATGTCTCTCCCATATTCGTAGAGAAAAGTAAATTACCAGCAGAGAAAATTACAAAGTCATGGTTGGTTCAATTAGCTACAGGAGAAAAAAGGAAACTAATTAATCTTGTGAAAGATTGTACTTCATTTATGAATCAGTTTAAAACTTCTATAAAGATAAATGTACTTTCGTTAGGCTCTTATGTTGATTTAATTGGAATGGATTGGTTGAAACAACATAGATTAGTGTTGAATTGTTTTGATATAACTTTTACCTGTTTAAATAATGAAGGAGAAACAATAACAGTAAAATGAATTCCTAGGAAAACAACAATCACACAGATTTCTTCCTGGCAATTAAAAGGGGTTGTTCAAAAGGGATGTAAAGATTTTTCCGTAACTATAACTAATGAAGAACACATTAATAACGAATATAAACTAAAATTAGAAGGTATTCCAATCCTGAGTGGATACTCGGATGTGTTTCCAGAGGAAATTCTGGGACGGTGCCTAACTTCAAATCTCCTTATCGGATGAACATCCTGGAGCTTAATGAACTAAAATCGCAACTAAAGGAACTGATAGATAAAAATTATATAAGACCAAGTGTGTCCCCTTGGGGAGCACCAGTCATTTTCATTAAAAAGAAGGATGGTACTCTACACTTATGCATTCATTGTCATCAACTTAATAAGATGACTATTAAAAATAGATACCTATTTCCCCACATAGATAATCTGTTTGATCAGCTGTGCGGACCAACAGTATTTTCAAAAATTGACTTAAGATTCGGTTATAATCAAGTCTGGATCAAAGATGAGGATAACTTCAAGGCGGCTTTTAAGACCAGATGTGGTCACTATGAGTTCATTTTCATGCCATTTGGGCTCACTAATGCCTTAGTTGTCTTCATGTGTTTAATGAACAACGTATTACATAAATATATCGATAAATTTGTAGTAGCTTTTATTGATGATATTTTAACCTATTCTAAGACTAAAGAAGAGCACGAGGAACATTTAAAAATTATTTTACAAGTGTTAAGGGAACATCAAATTTATGCCAAGTTTAGTAAATGCGAATTCTTCAAAGATAAAATACATTACTTGGGTCACGCAATAACTAAATATGGGATCTTGGTTGATCCAGATATGATACAAGCAATTGAAAAATGGTCGGTCCCAAAGGATGTGACTGATGTACGGTCATTCATGGGGATCACCAGTTATTATCGAAGATTCATTGAGGGATTCTTAAGGATCACAAATCCCATAACTTCTTTACAAAAGAAAGGGAATAAATTTGAATGGAATAAAAAAATGTGAAGAGAGTTTTAAGAAATTAAAAGAATTATTAACTACTTCACCAATTTTAAGAATTGTTGATCCTAACAAAGACTTTGTTGTATGCGTTGATGCATTCAAAGATGGCCTTGGTGGGGTCTTAACTCAACAAGGACACATAATAGCATATGCATATAGGAAACTTAAAATTCACAAGAAAAATTACACTACTTACTATTTAGAATTGACCGTCGTGATACATTCTTTAAATATGTGGCTCCATCACTTGATTGGAAGAAAAATTTTGTTAATGACGGATAATAAGGGTTTAAATATCTATTGGATCAACCATATTTAAATGTGAGGCAAGCTAAGAAGCTATCTTTCCTTAGCGAGTATGATTTTGAGATCCAACATATCAAGGAAAAATAAAATAAAATAGTTGATGCTTTGAGTAGAAATGCAAGATTGAATTTTATGGAAACAATCAGTACTTATAAAACAAATTTAGAAGATCAGCTCGAAGAAGGGGTGAAATTGGATTAAAATTATCATAAATTACAAGCTAAAGTGGCAGAAAATTTAAGTACATGTTACAGTCTAAATTAAAAAGGGATAATACTTTATAAAAATAGGTTGTATATACCTAACGTACCTAAAATTAAGCCGCTAATTTTAAACGAAATACATAAGACTCCCTACTCGGGACACCCTGGCTATCAAAAGACAATAACTATGCTGTGGAGAGATTATTTTTGGCCAAATATGAAGAATGAATTGGCAGAATATATTGCTATATGCTTTTAATGTCAACAGGTTAAGACTGAACACCATCATCTAGTTAGTTTATTATAGTCATTACCAATTCCTAGCTGGAAATGGGAAATAATTAGCCTTGAATTTATTACAGGTTTGCCTAGAAATCAGAATCAGAATGATTCAATAATGGTAGTCATTGACAAACTCAGTAAAGCAACCCATTTTATACCAGTAAAGACTACTCATAAGGCTGCTAATATTACTGAAATATTTATGAAACAAATATTTTGTTTACATGGAATACTGAAAGTCATAATTTCTGAGAGAGACCCTAAATTCACGAGAAACTTTTGGAAATACTTATTTAAAGGTTTAAACATTACCTTAAATTTCAGTACATCTTTTCATCCGTAGATGAATGGACATACTGAAAGGGTAAGTCAAATCTTGGAAGATATGTTAAGGATGTATGTTAGAGAACATCCAAGTAAATGGGAGGACTGCTTACACTTGGTTGATTTTGCATACAACAACCACTACCAAGCTCCAACAAAATTCAGCCCATTTGAAATTCTGTATGGCCAAAAATGCAATACTCCCATCTCATGGAGTAACCCAGTTGACAGTTTAGAACTAGGACCTGAGTTATTAAAGGAGATGGAATTAATCGTGAAGCAAGTACAAGATAATTTGAAGGTTGCACAAGACAAACAAAAGAGTCAAGCAAATCTTAAACGAACTTAGAAAGAGTTCTAGGTGGGAAAACATGTTTTCATTAAGGTAAAACCAAAGAAAAGTTATTTAAACTTAGGGAGTTGTGCTAAGTTAGCACCCAGGTACTATAGACCTTTCAAAATTTTTTCCAGAGTTGAACTGGTGGCATACCAATTAGCCTTACCACCTGTTGAGGCCTGGAAAATCGTAGGTAACAACAGTTATGGATTCTCTTCGGTAAATGTTCCCAACTAGCCTGTTACTATTTTTTATGGGGAATCCATCCGGTTTACGGTCTAGCTACCGTAGGTCAAGTAACAAAAATAAAGGGGTTTATCGGTTACGGCCCAGTCCACTGTGTATGTTTTAGTTTTTTGTACTTAAGTATGAGATGCAAGTGCCTATCTAAAAATGCAGATTGATAGAGAATACAAGGAGTGGTCACAATCTGATGCGCAGGTTCTTACCTCTCATATTAACTCTCTTGCATCTAAACCACACACAGCAAGAAAAAATAAAACTAACTATCTAACCTATCCCTAGGGAGCAAGATTATTATTCATCAATGAGTAATGTATTTTGTGCATGTATTAAGAAAAATCACAGATAGTTGTTACTTATTTCAAAACACATGAACATTTATAGATATATGAACAACCAGATAGCTAATTGTTTATGAACAACATTCATTACTCACAGTGGAAATTTCATAGAATAAACTAGAGCACATTCATAACAAGAACATAGGTTCAAATAGTTAGAATGTTCTCATAGTTAATGGACAACAACTGAAAACTAAATAGTTCACATTCAACAAATCCATAGCACAACATTTGAAACCTTCCACAAAGCTTTCTCCAACGGGAAACTTGTAATTTCTTTATTTCAAAAGGAAATAGTTCTTCTTACAACATACTCTCACAAATCTATCTAGGAAAAAGTCCCCTTACTATCTAACTCTCCTATACTTATACTACAAGCAAAACTCTTGGGCTGCCCTTCGGTGACCTTTGGGCTCCCCCCCCAATCGTTCATTCTCACAAATTTGTCTTTTAGTGAGTGCTCATGATTCATACAATACGTTACATTTCGGATTTATATTTTAAGAGCACTTTATAAAAAGGGACCAGCTTGGTAATAGACAAACTTTTCCCAATCCCGGGCCTCTGCTGCTGTTGATCCATTTTAGATCTTAGTTTTTCACTTTATCCTTCCTTTTTCTATCTCGCTTTTTTATGCTTCATCCTCTTCTTTCCTTGCTGCCTCCCTTCTGTTTTGACTTTTAAATATATCTTGCTTACAATAGTCACCCTGTTATGAACATAGCAGATTTTAGACCATCTAGTGTTTAACAAAGTAACACAAACTGCACTAATATATGCATTCTGTAAAATGAACTATAAACAATATTAATGCATGAAAAGAAAAATGATAAGGCAAAGAAAATCCTCCAAGCTGGGTCCGGAAAACCTCTAAGCCCGCTATCCCACTAAAACCACAATCCTGATAGAATAGAGTCTTTATCTAAAAACGAGCTGCATCTGAACTAACTCAAAACCTTGTGAAGAAAGCATGAACTAGTTCCCTGATCAATAGTCAAAAACCATTCCGATTACGAAAATAAAGCATCGCAAAGTAAAACGTTGGTCAATAAAACAAAGGCATCAGCGAAAAAACAGAACTTACCATCAGGATGTTTATTAATTATCTTCCGTAATGACAACTACTTAGAGAACTACGGCCCCGATTTACTGTTCAACTGACCTCCGAAAAACCAAATAAAAAAAAGTTAAGTTCCAAAAAACTTTCGGCTGGCCAGTGAGAGAAAAAATTCGTTTCACCTCTGAAACAGCGACGGAAAAGAGAACTAAAGTTTCGATTCAAAAATAAATAGACTTCCGATAGTAATGAAGGAAATCATTCAGATCAAAGGACATCATTTTCAAATCAACTTTAAACTCCACAGTCCAAAGAATTGGCAGACAATATCAGTTTTCCAAAAAGCATGAAAACAGTTGACCTCACTTCAACTTCAAACAATCCCAATTTGGAGTAGAACAAAAACAGAGTTCAACAATCCAAACAATCCCAGGCAAAATGAAATTAAAAGGAGGGTCCAAAATTTTAATAAAATTGGGAAATAGTTGCAGTTGCAACAATTGGCAACTACCTAGTGAACCCAAATCTCTGGAAAACTTCTTCTTTGAGCAACAGACTATTTTGACAATAAATACTAGCATGTTGAATTCCTCTAGATGTTTGGATTTCCCAAATGACAAATGTATGTACTTTAATCATTGATATCAGTCCAATTTAGGGATCATGGGAACCAAGATTTAAAAGTCTAGATAACTCTTTTGAGGCCAGGAATATGACTTTCATTTTTTACCTCTATCTTCGGGTAGCTTCCAGCTTGGACACCATAGGATTGTAACATATGGTAAATAGAAATATTCATTTGTTCCCCATTCCCATGCCATTTTGCACTTTTTGTGCTTTTGGACCTTTTTGTCCTTTTTTATTCCTCTTGCATGCCTTTCTTTCTGAATTTTTATTCAGCCTCCTCTATCCATAGTGTCCTTTTGTGTGAGAGATGTATTTAATTTTCAGCTCACGGACGGAGAAGAACTTTGGCAATTTTGTACTCATATGATTTAGTACTTTGTTTTGATACACATTGCTTTCTTAGGATATTTTTTTACTCTTATTTTCCTTTTGGCTTTCAATTATTGGCATTGGATCATTTATATATAATATACTGTTTACCCTGCTTCCTTTCCATGGGTCTTTTACTGTCACCCCCTAAGACATTTTTAAATGTGAGATAGATGGAGCCTCGGAATAGTATTCTATACCTTTTGATCCTGAACTATTTTACAAGGATTAAGTAGGACTTGAATGTGTTCATAGGCATTTAGGAAAATTTCTAAACTAGAGGAAATTCGTCTAGATAAATCAATAGTACACAGTCTTATAATCAAGGATTTTTGTTAACCAGAATTCTGATGCTCTCCATGCAACCAAAAGTTTGCTACTTTTATTGAAATCAATAAAAATCTAACTAAAACAAACAGAATTAAAATAAATAAAAAATAAACAACCAGATCAGTTTATTTATGTGCAAGATAATCAAGACATAAAAACTAAGAAAAATAAAGTTTGAGAACTAAACTAGTAAATGGTCGGTTCTCTGCCCACCCCTGTAAATTTGGCAGCTTGTAAGTTGAGGGGCTAGGCTTGAATACAAATTGAAAAAAATCCTACCCATTATCAAAAAATACATCTACTAATTTACAATCAATCTCATCAGCCCGTGAAAATCAGAGGAGATCGGGCTGGGTGTCTGGTGTACTGCTAGCTTCTTTCGTTTCATAGTTTCCCGGTTATAGATCAATTAGATAATTTCCCAATACAGAATTCACTGGTTCATTCTTTTCTTCCAATTGAGTAACATTTTGTTTCATGTAGGGCTCTCTTAATATATTTATCTGGTTTGGACTTCCCTTATGAGGAAACCACAGATGTGACCAATCTAATGTGAAATACCCATTTAGCCTTGCTGACTAGTCTCGATTCAAAACAATTCCATAAACATTAGGTATGTATGCTATCACAATATCAATGTAGTGACATATATTTTCATCGGCAGATAAGTGAATCAGAACATCTTCCATTTCCCCGACTACTTTCAGATTGATCTTCTCTAGCTGAGTAACCTACCAGGTAGTGGGTTTAGGTTGTCCATTGATCTTTTTACGGACTGAAAGTGGCATAACATTGAATGCTGACCCCAATTCTACTAAACAATTGTGCACCTTATGATTTAAAATCTCAAAATTCAATAGGAATGGTGGGGTTTTAAACCTAGCCTTACCTCCCACACTTGCTTCAACAATTTCTTCTATAGGTTGGTTGTTAGTGGGAAACTCTTTGTTTGGTACTTCAAGTGCTTTTAACAATATTTATTTCTTTTGAGTTACATTACACATTTCAAATAACGAAATATTTGCCTTAGAATTTTTAATGTCCTCCACAATATCGTACCCCATATCAGGTGCTTTGAGATTTTCCTTGACATTAGGATTATCAAGCATGTTGACTTGTTTCACATCTTGACCGATAATGGTAAATTTAGGTATTTTATCATCTGTGTTGTTCTTCTGAATTTTCTTTACATTCTCCTGAAGTCTCTTAATTTTTGGGAGTATGGAATTGTCTTTATTTAACAAACATTGACTTCTCGTTATCCCATTTGTTTCTGATGTTTCTTCCTATTTCAATGAACCTTCCTCTTCTGTATCAAAAAGTGAGACACAGTCCCATATAAACAAAGCATCATCCTCTTGTTTTTCTGTGGATTTATTACCCATTTCCTCCTCATCATCAGCTTCTATTAGTTTAGATTCCAATAGATTATTCATTACTAATGTCATCGAATTGATCCATTGAGGGCAATTTTTTTTCAGAATGAGATTGCTGATGAAAGGTGCAAAAATTATCCATACCCACCTCAATTAAATTCATTGATGTAGGACTGTGTGGAGGAGGTTTAGATTGATTGTTGTCCTCTCTCCTTTCATAGTAACGCTTGTATGCTTTATGAGACTCCTTTCCTTTTTCCAAATCTATCACTCTATTAGATAGTTTCTACATCATCTTCACCATCCTTTCAAAATCATGTGATTGCTCATCCTTACCAAAAGTTTTTTCTCCCGACTGCTCAGGATAATCTTTATGCTCTCTTTTTCAGCTTCTACTCTCTTGGCTTCTTCATAAGTTTCTGACAACATAGGTTTGACTTGTATCTTGGAAAACATGGCCAAGTCAGGTCCTAAAGCTGAAGTATAGTATTCGATCAAAACCTTATTAGATGGTTTATGAGTTGCTGAAAAATTCTTAAGATAAGCAGCAAACCTTTGGGTGAAACTATGCAATTTTTCTTTTCTTTCTTTCTTTAAAGTGCACAACCCTTTCATTAGAGCTGCATGAGTTTTTTGGGCTGTATATTTACTTATGAATATCCTTTCAAATGTGTCCCAGTATGGTATTGAGTTTGCAGGCAGAGAAAAATACCATGAGGCTGCTGCTCCTTTCAGGGTATGTGGAAACAATCTGCAGACCACATCTTCATGTTCTCCATCCCTTAGTCCTTCTATGGCCAAGTAAAATCCTTGCAAATGATCATCTACCAAAATATTTTCACTTCGGTCAAACTTGGGCAGCATTTTCTCAAAAGCGTGAGGTAAGTCATGCAAAGGGGGTGCCAAGTTTAAAGGTGACCTATCCCTCCAAGCAGGTGGTGGATTCGGTGGGTTGGGTGGCTGATTTGCATTCATGTTTTCCATGATTCTGGGTGGAGAATGAGGTGGTGAGTGAATAGGGGTATGAACAGGTGAACAATAAGGTGTATCTGGGCCCAACTGATTCAGAGGCTGAACAACTTCCTGTAAGGTTGTTTCTACCAGTTCTTCAAAATCTCCAACCAACACTGCGTCTTCCAATATAAGACAGTCTTTCTTCTTATATTCTCTTCTAGGTAAGATAGGAATAATTGGTAATCATTCAATCTTCTTCATATATTCCCTAGTATGTCTTCTCAGATCATTAACTACTTCGTTATCAACAGAATACATATTCTCTTTACCCTCCTCTTCAGGAATTGGATTGGGAAACAAACTGCTCTTAGAACTGTTACCGGTGGAATAATTTCTAGGAAATGGGTTTCCTCGGCCAGCCATGCATTAGATGCCCTCCTTCTAGCACCTAAAACTATTGAGGCCTGGAAAATTACAAGTAACAATAGTTAGGGATTCTCCCCAGTGAACGTTCCCAGCTATCCCTTTACTGGTTGGTATGGGGAATCCATCCGGTTTACGGTCCAGCTACTGTAGGTCAAGTAACAAAAATAAAGGGGTTTACCAGTTATATCCCGTTCCATTGTGTATGTTTTAATTTTTTGTATTTAAGTATGAGATGCAATCGCCTATCTAAAAATGCATATTGATAGAGAATACGAGGAGCAGTCACAATGTGATGCACAGGTTCTTACCTCTCGTCTTAACTCTCTCGCATCTAAACCACACACAGCAAGAAAAAACTAAAACTAACTATCTAACCTATCCCTAGGGATCAAGATTATTATTCATCAATGAGTAATGTATTTTGTGCATGCATTAAGAAAAATCACAGATAGCTGTTACTTATTTCAAAACACATGAAATTTTATAGATATATGAAAAACTAGATAGCTAATTGTTTATGAACAACATTCATTACTCACAGTGGAAATTTCATAGAATAAACTAGAGTGCATTCATAACAAGAACATAGGTTCAAAAACTTAGAATGATCTCACAGTTAATGGATAACAGTTGAAAACAAAATAGTTCACACTCAACAAATCCATATCACAACATTTGAAACCTTCCACAAAGCTTTCTTCAACAGGATACTTGTAATTTCTTTAGTGCAGAAGGAAATAGTTCTTCTTACAACATACTCTCACAAATCTATCTGAGAAAAAGGCCCCTTACTATATAACTCTCCTATACTTATACTACAAGCAAAACTCTTGGGCTGCCCTTCGATGACCTTTGGCCTCCCCCCAGTGACCTTTTGGCTGTCCCCCAAATCGTTCATTCTCACAAATTTGTCTTTTAGTGAGTTCTCATGATTCATACAATATGTTACATTTGAGATTTAGATTTTAAGAGCACTTTATAAAAACGGACCAGCTTGGTAACAGACGAACTTTTCCCAAGCCTGGGGCTCTGCTGCTGTTGATCCGTTTGAGATCTCAGACCTTCACTTTATCCTTCCTTTTTGTATCTCACTTTTATATGCTTCAGCCTCTTCTTTCCTTGATTCCTCCCTTCTATTTTGACTTTTAGATAAATCTTGCTTGCAGTAGTCACCCTGTTATGAACATAGAAGATTTTAGACCATCTAGTGTTTAACAAAGTAACACAAACTACACTAATATATGCATACTATAAAATTAACTATAAACAATATTAATGCATGAAAATAAAAATGTTGAAGGCAAAGAAAATCCTGCAAGTTGGGTCTAGAAAATCTCTAATCCCGTTGTCCCACTAAAACCACAATCTCGATAGAACGGACTCTTTATCTAAAAATGAGCCACATATGAACTAACTTGAAACCTTGTGAAGAAAGCATGATCCGAGACAATGCAACCGACACTCCTTAAAACACCAAACCCCCAAACTGCGCTCTTCATCTCAAAAAACCTTGACTCGACCAACACCCATAGGAAAATTCCACCATCCCATAAAATAGAGTAACAACACAAAAAAAATGGCAGGAAAACCCTACCGACAGTCGGAAGCAAAAACGCTAAGCATCAGGTAGATAATCCACTTCGATGGGCGGAAGTACTATAGCATCGGATGATCAGTTCACTGAGGAGCCGCAACAATGGAAGACCATTGCACTACAGGTTCCGCGACACGAATAATGGTGGTGATCGGAGGCTTTGAGCACTATGCGTTGGATGATTATTCCTCAACCTTTCTGCAATGTCAAAACTCCTAAATGCTAAAAATCCCCAATAGTTAAGCGTCGAAGATCGGAACCACTAAAGCGTCAGCCGTATAGTTCCCTGCACATCCACAAAAGTGGGAGACAGACTGACTAAAAGTTCCACAGTCAACATAAAACATCGACGATCGGAAGCTTTGGGGACTATGTATCAGCGACCAAAGGCTCAATGCTACCGCCGTATCAGCAACACAAGGGACTAGCTCCCCGATCAATAGTCAAAAACCATTCCGATTACGAAAATAAAGCATCGCAAAGTAAAAAGTTGGTCAATAAAACCAAGGCATCGGAAAAAATAGAACTTACCATTGGGACGTTTATTAGTTAGCTTCTGCAATGGCGGCTTTGTAGAGAACTATGGCCCCGATTCACTATTGAACTGACTTCTAAAAAACCAAATAAAAAAATGTTAAGCTCCAAAAAACTTTCGGCTGGACAACGATAGGAAAAATTTGTTTCACCTCCAACACAACGGTGGTAAAGAGAACTAAAGTTTCGATTCAAACATAAATAGACTTCCAATAGCAATGAAGGAAATCATTCATATCAAAGGACATCATCTTAAAATAAACTTTAAACTCCACAGTCTAAAGCATTGGCAGACAATAGCAGTTTTCTGAAAAGTGTGAAAACAGTTGACCTCACTTCAACTTCAAACAATACCGATTTGTAGCAGAACAAAAATAGAGTTTAGCAATCCAAACAATCCCAGGAAAAATGAAATTAAAATGGGGGTCCACAATTTAAAAAAAATTGCGAAATAGTTGCAGCTGCAACAATTGGCGACTACCTGGTGAACCCAGATCTCTGGAAAACTTTTTCTTTGAGCAACAGACTGTTTTGACAATAAACAATATCATGCTGAATTCCTCTAGATGTCTGGATTTCCCAAATGACAAATGTATGTACTTTAATCATTGATATCAATCCAATTTAGGGATCATGGGAACCAAGATTTAAAATTCCAGATAACTCTTTTGAGGCCAGGAATATGAATTTCATTTTTTACCTCTGTCTTCGGGTAGCTTCCAGCTTGGACACCACAGGATTGTAACATATGGTAAACAGAATATTCATTTGTTCCTCATTCCCATGCCATTTTGCACTTTTTGTGCTTTTGGACCTTTTTATCCTTTTTGAGTCCTCCTGCATGCCTTTCTTTCTGAATTTTTATTCAAACTCCTCTATCCATAGTGTCCTTTTGTGTGAGAGATGTATTTAATTTTCAGCTCACGAATGGAGAAGAACATTGGCAATTTTGTACTCATATGATTTAGTACTTTGTTTTGATACACATTGCTTTCTTAGGATACTTTTTGACTCTTAGTTGCCTTTTGGCTTTCAATTCCTGTTATGGGATCCTTTATACATAATATACTATTTACCTTTCTTCCTTTCCATGGGTCTTTTGCTGTCACCCCCTAAGACATTTTTAAATGTGAGATGGATGGAGCCTTGAAATAGTATTTCAGACCTTTTGATCCTCAGTTATTTTACAAGGATTAAGTAGGACTTTAATGTGTTCATGGCCATTTAGGAAAACTACTAAACTAGAGGAAATTCTTTTAGATAAATCAATAGTATGCAGTCCTATAATTAAGGATTTTTGTTAACTAGAATTATAATGCTCTCCATGCAACCAAAAGTTTTCTTCTTTTATTGAAATCAATCAAAATCTAAGTAAAACAAACAGAAATAAAATAAATAAAAAATAAACAACCAAATCAGTTTATTTATGTGCAAGATAATCAAGAGATAAAAACCAAGAAAAATAAAGTTTGAGAACTAAACGAGTAACTGGTCAGTTCTCTGCCCACCCCTGTAAATCTTGCAGCTTGTAAGTTGAGGGGCTAGGCTTGACTACAAATTGAAAAAAGGCCTACTCATTATCAAAAACTGCATCTACTAATTTACAATCAATCTCATCGGCTCGTGAATATTGGAGGAGATTGGTGTGGGTGTCTGGTGTATTGCTAGCTTCTTTTGCTTGGTAGTTTCCTGGTTCTAGCTCAATTAGATAATTTCCCAATACATATATCACTGGTTCATTCTTTTCTTCCAATTGAGTAACATTGTGTTTCATGTAGGGCTCTCTTAACATCTTTATCTGGTTTGGACTTCCCTTATGAGGCAACCACAAATGTGACCAATCTGATGCGAAATACCCATTTAGCCTTGTTGACCAGTCTCGATTCAAAACAAGTCCATAAACATAAGGTATGTCTGCTACAACAATATCAATGTACTAACATATCTTTTCATTGGCAGATAAGCGAATCAGAACATCTTCCATTTCCCCGACTACTTTCACATTGGTCTTGTCTAGTTGAGCAACCTACCAGGTAGTGGGTTTAGGTTGTCCATTGATCTTTTTGTAGACTGAAAGTGGCATAACATTGACTGCTGACCTCGATTCTACTAAAAAATTGTGCACCTTATGGTTTAAAATCTCAAAATTCAAGAGGAATGGTGGGGTTTTAAACCTAGCCTTACCTCCCACACTTGCTTCAACAATTTCTTCTACAGATTGGTTGTTAGTGGGAAACATTTTGTTTGGTACTTCAAGTGCTTTTAACAATCTTTCTTTCTATTTAGGTCCATTACACATTTCAAATAACGAAATATTTGTGTTAGCCCTTTTAATGTCCTCCACAATATCGTACCCCATATCAGGTGCTTTGATATTTTCCTTGACATTAGGCTTATTAGGCATGTTGACTTGTTTTAGATCTTGACTGGTAATGGTAAATTCAGGTATTTTATCATCTATGTTGTTCTTCAGAATTTTCTTTACATTCTCTTGAAGTCTCTTAATTTTTGGGAGTATGGAATTGTCTTTATTTAACAAACCTTGACTTCTCGTTATCACATTTGTTTCTGATGTTTCTTCCTATTTCAGTGAAACTTCCTCTTCTGTATCAAAAAGTGAGACACAATCCCATAAAAATAGAGCATCATCCTCTTGTTTTTCTGTGGATTTATCACCCTTTTCCTCCTCGTCATCAGCTTCTGTTAGTTTAGAGTCCAATAACTGATTCATTACTAATGTCATCGAATTGATCCATTGAGGGCAATTTTTTTCAGAATGAGGTTGCTGATGAAAGGTGCAAAAAATTATCCATACCCACCTCAATTAAATTCATTGATGTAGGACTGTGTGGAGGAGGTTTAGATTGATTTTTGTCCTCTCTCCTTTCATAGTAAGGCTTGTATGCTATATGCGACTCCTTTTATTTTTCCAAATATATGACTCTATTAGATTTTTTTGTATCATCTTCACCATCCTTTCAAAGTCATGTGATTGCTCATCCTTCTCAAAAGTTTTTTCTCCCAACTGCTCAGGATAATCTTCTATGCTCTCTTTTTCATCTTCTACTCTCTCGACTTCTTCATAAGTTTCTGAAAACATACGCTTGACTTGCATCTTGGCGAACATGGCCAATTCAGGCCCTAAATCTGAAGTATAGTATTCGATCAAAACCTTATCAGACGGTTCATCAGTTGCAGAAAAATTCTTAAGATAAGTAGCAAACCTTTGGTTGAAACTATACACTTATTTCTTTTCTTTCTTTCTTTAAAGCACATAACCCTTTCATTAGAGCTACATGATTTTTCTGGGCTTCATATTTACTTCTGAATATCCTTTCAAATGTGTCTCAGTCTGGGATTGAGTTTGCAAGAAGAGAAAAATATCATGAGGTTGTTGCTCCTTTCAGGGTATGTGTAAACAATCTACATACTACATCTTCATGTTCTCCAGCCCTTAGTCCTTCTATAGCCAAGTAAAAGATTTGCAAATGATCATCTACCAAAATCTTTTCACTTGGGTCAAACTTGGGCATCATTTTCTCAAAAGCCTAAGGTAACTCATGCAAAGGGGGTGCCAGGTTTAAAGGTGACGTAGCTTTCCGAGCAGGTGGTGGATTCGGTGGGTTAGGTGGCTGATCTGCATTCACGTTTGCCATGAGTCTGGGTGGAGAATGAGGTGGTGAGTGAACAGGGGTATGAACAAGTGAACAGTAAGGTGTATTTGGGCCCAACTAATTCATAGGATGAACAACTTCCTGTAAGGATATTTCTACCAGTTCTTCAAAATTTCTAACCAACACTACGTCTTCCAATATAGGACGGTCTTTCTTCTTATATTCTCTTTTGGGTAAGACAGGAATAATTGGTAATCCTCCAATCTTCTTCACATATGCCCTAGTATGTCTTCTTAAATCATTAACTACTTTGTTATCGACAGAATACAGATGCTCTTTACCCTTCTCTTTAGGAATTGGATTGGGAAACAAACCGCTCTTAGAACTGTTACCGGTGGAATAATTTCAAGGAAATGGGTTTCCTCGGCCAGCAATGCACTGGATGCCCTCCCTCTAGCGCCAAAAATTGTTGAGGCCTGGAAAATCGCAGGTAACAACAATTAGGGATTCTCTCTAGTAAACATTCTGAATTAGCCCGTTACTGTTTGGTATGGGGAATCCGTTCATTTTGCAGTCCGACTACCATAGGTCAAGTAACAAAAATAAAAGGGTTTAACAGTTACGGCCCGGTCCACCATGTATGTTTTAGTTTTTTGTATTTAAGTATGAGATGTAAGTACCTATCTAAAAATGCAGATTGATAGAGAATACGAGGAGCAGTCACAATGTGATTTGCAGGTTCTTACCTCTCATCTTAACTCTCTCGCATCTAAACCACACACAGCAAGAAAAAACTAAAACTAACTATCTAACCTATCCCTAGGGAGAAATATTATTATTCATCAATGAGTAATGTATTTTGTGCATGCATTAAGAAAAATCATAGATAGTTGTTACTTATTTCAAAACACATGAACATTTATAGATATATGAACAACCAGATAGCTAATTGTTTATGAACAAAATTCATTACTCACAGTGGAAATTTCATAGAATAAACTAGAGCGCATTCATAACAAGAAAATAGGTTCAAAGAGTTAGAACGATCTCACAGTTAATGGATAATAGCTGAAAACGAAATAGTTCACATTCAACAAATACATAGCACAAAATTTGAAGCCTTCCACAAAGATTTCTTGAACAGGAAACTTGTAATTTCTTTATTGCAAAAGGAAATAATTCTTCTTACAACATACTCTCACAAATCTATCTGGGAAAAAGTCCCCTTACTATCTGACTCTCCTATACTTATACTACAAGCAAAACTCTTGGGCTGCCCTTCGGTGACCTTTGGGCTCCCCCGCCAACCTTTTATTCTCACAAATTTGTCTTTTAGTGAGTGTTCATGATTCATACAATACGTTACATTTCAGATTTATATTTTAAGAGCACTTTATAAAAGGGGACCAGCTTGGTAATCGATGAACTTTTACCAAGCCTGGGCCTCTGCTGCTATTGATCCGTTTGAGATCTCAGACCTTCACTTGATCCTTCCTTTTTCTATCTTGCTTTTTTATGCTCCAGTCTCTTCTTTCCTTGCTGCCTCCCTTCTGTTTTGACTTTCAGATATATCTTGCTTGCAGTAGTCACCCTGTTATGCACATAGTAGATTTTATACCATCTAGTGTTTAACAAAGTAACACAAACTACACTAATATATTCATTTTGTAAAATGAACTATAAACAATATTAATGCATGAAAAGAAAAATGATAAGGCAAAGAAAATCCTGCAAGCTGGGTCCAGAAAACCTCTAAGCCCGCTTTCCCACTAAAACCACAATCGCGATAGAACAGACTCTTTATCTAAAAACGAGCCGCATATGAACTTACTCAAAACCTTGTGAAGAAAGCATGAGTTGATACAATGCAACCGACACTCCTCAAAACACCAAACCCCCAAACTGTGCTCTTCATCTCAGAAAACCTTGACTCGACCAACACCCATGGGAAAATTCCGCCATCCCACAAAATAGAGTAACAGCACAAAAAAAATGGTGGGAAAACCCTACCAATAGTCGGAAGCAAAAACGCTAATCATTGGGCAGATAATCCACTTCGGTGGGCGAAAGTACTATAACATTGGATGATCAGTTCACTAAGGAGCCACAATGGTGAAAGACCGTCATACTATAGTTAAGCATCGGAGATCAGAACCACTAAAGCATCGGCTGGATAGTTCCCTGTGCAGCTGCAACGGCGGGAGATAGACTGACTAAAAGTTCCATAGTAAACATAAAACATCGTCGGTCGGAAGCTTCGGGAACTATGTATCGATGACCAAAGGCTCAGTGCTACCGCCATATCGACAACGCAAAGGACTAGTTCCCCGATCAATAGTCAAAAACCATTTCGATTATGAAAATAAAGCATCGCAAAGTAAAAAGTTGGTCAATAAAACCAAGGCATCAACGAAAAAACAGAACTTACCATAGAGACATTTATTAATTAGCTTCCGCAATAGCGACTGCATAGAGAACTACAGCCCCGATTCACTGTTCAACTAACCTCCGAAAAACCAATCAAAAAAATTTAAGTTCCAAAAAAATTTCGGCTGGACAGTGATAGAAAAAATTTGTTTCACCTCCGAAACAGCGGCAGCAAAGAGAACTAAAGTTTTGATTCAAACATAAATAGACTTCCGATAGCAATGAAGGAAATCATTCAGATCAAAGGACATCATTTTCAAATCAACTTCAAACTCCACAGTCCAAAGCATTGGTAGACAGTAGCAGTTTTCCGAAAAGCATGAAAACAGTTGACCTCATTTCAACTTCAAACAATCCCAATTTGTAGCAAAACAAAAATAGAGTTTAGCAATCCAAACAATCTCAGGAAAAATGAAATTAAAAGGAGGGTCCAAAATTTTAAAAAAATTGGGAAATAGTTGCAGCTGCAACACCACCTAATCTTAAAGTTCATAATGTTTTCCATATTTATATTTTAAGAAGATATGTACATGATCCTACTCATGTTATAAATTGGAATGATGTGCAGGTGGAACCTGAAGGCGATTTCCTGGTGGAATTAGATTGTATCCTCGATAAGAGGGAGATCTTGCTTCGGAATCACACCATTGGGAAGGTGAAGGTGCAATGGAAGAACCTTAGTCCAGAAGAAGCAACCTGGGAATTGTAGGCTCATATGCAGGCATCATATCTAATTCTATTCCATAGTAGCACTGAGGATGATGAATAAAGTAACATCGAGGACGATGGTAGACTTAAGGGGCGTGTATGTCACGTACCCTAAATTGCAATAACATTTTATGTTTAAGAAGACATTATATTTTATTTTATTGTAATGTTTATGATTATTGACCAAGTGGGATCAAGGATGATTGTAATTAATTATGTTGAATATTTTATTAGTTAATAAATACAAGATGAGACAAATAGCTTAAGGAGGCTGTTGAATGAGTGTCCACTGGCCCAATAGGTGGAATAGACTGGGATGAGAACAAACTGGCACATGCCAGCATCCTCAATCACTTCTAGTTGTTGCAAGGGGCAACTTCCCTAATTTTGTGCTCATGTTATCCAAGGAAGTGGAACAAGAGATGGTGGTTCATTAAGTGAAAAACAAACCAAAAGACCTAGGCATGCTTATATTTACCCATCGAATTCAATAGGAGGCTGTTCAACCTTTACCTTGTGAATTTCTAAATTTAAAGAAAGGTGCACAAGAGATTTCGATGAGGGTAAAGGCAGGAGTGGACTGAGTGACTAAGATTATTTCAGAACTAGTGTAGCTCGTTGGCTGAGTTCTTTTATGCTAAGGACATAAGTACTCCTGTTAAGTACTTCTGTAGAGTTGCAAGGGATTTAATCCCAATTCTCACCCAGTGCCTTCAACTAGTGGACCAGTGGACAGGCTTGAGGGTGCTAAGACAAGTAGTGAGCTATCTTCAATAAAGGTTGGGAGGAATGAGCTCCTCAAGCTATTTGTCACATATACAAGTTATCAGATTCCAAATGTGTTATTTTATTTACCTTATGCAAGTAAAATTACTCGAATGAAAGTAGCTATGATAGGATGTACTTTTATTGTAGATTTTTCACTAGTTTTCAGCCATCGATTTCAAGTATAATTAATATCACTGTTTATGACATTATTAGAAAAATAAGGTGCAGGAAATAAACAAAAAATTTCAGACTTAAAACACTGTTGTAAACAATATTTTCAGTGACAGGAAATAAAAATCAGTACACCATTTAATCACACAGAACACTAGGATTTTTGGCCAATGGCCCTAGAAAAAACCACTAGGGGAAAACTAGTCAGAGAGAGAGTATTTTTATTTTTTAGGAGAATTTTATCATTTACAGCAATACATAGAAAAAATCAAACCAACTTATCTCAACCCCGAAGATAAATTTTTGTCTCGATTTGTGTGCCGAGCAGCAAAAATCAAACTCTATTTTTTTTGTTTTTTGCCTCGATTTTCGTGCCACTATACAGACCTCAAAATCCGTGCCCAAAAAAATCTTGAAAATCGTGCCTGCTACCTTGAAAAACATACCGTATGGACTGTACAGACCAACAATAAATGTTGTTGTCTTCTCCTCGATTTCCATGCCCTTTTTGTTGCTGTCCTTTCCCTCGATTTGCGTGTCGCGAAATTTTTCCTCTTGCTCAGGAAAAATGGAAACTTTCTCTCTTCACTCTCTCAGCTCTCTCTTCTCACTTCAATCTGCAAAATTGAGGCAAAATGCCTTTCCCATGCATGTTTGAGAAAACCCTAGGGTGAGTCTAATCAAACGGTGGAGATTAGATTAGATCAAGGGTTGAAATTAAATGCACATATTTTATTCCTAAAATATTAATTTCACTAACCCACTTCAATTTATCAAAAAGTGACTTTAATGCTCTAAAGTCAAATTAAATGCTTTTACTTAAGTCATTTAATGCAAAGGTCACTTTATGTCCCCTCTCTAAGTGACTAAGGCAAAAGTCACTAGGGGAACACTTCCCTAGGTACAAAACTAACACTCCCTCTTACTGAGGAAGGTGTTCTGCACCACTCCCAACTTGTCTCTAAAGAAGACAAACTTGCCTCTCCCAAATACTTTGTCAGTATGTCTGCTACCTGCTCATCAGTGAAAATATACTAAATCGTGACTGCTCCTCTCTTGACATAGTCTCAGATGAAATGATATATGATCTCTATGTGCTTTGACTGATCATGAAAGACTGGATTCTCAGAGAGCTAGATGCAACTCTGATTGTCATAGTAAATCAACGTAGGCCTAAGCTCCTGACCAAATAAATTCACCAGCAACTTGCGAAGCCATAAGGCCTCGCAGCTGGCCAAACTGGTTGCCGTGTACTTAGCCTTTGCAGTACTCAATGCAACGGAATTTTGCTTCTGACAGAACCACGACACTATTATCGAGAACAAACTGAAACAACATCCAGAAGTGCTCTTTCAGTCTGCCACACTGCCTTCCCAATCTGAATACATATATTCAACTAATCAGATCCCCTCTGACCTCCTGTAGTCCAAACCAAAATACACTGTCCCTGAAAGATAGCATAACACATGTTTTGCAGTGACCCAATGCACAATCCTAGGCTTAACCATGAACTTCCTAAGAGTGTTCACTGCAAAACACAAATCTAGCTAAGTGTTGACTAGATACATCAATGACCCGATAAGCTAACCATATAAAGTAGGTTCCACCAACTCTCCCTTAGAATCATGAAGCTTCTTCCAGTTGGTGATCATAGGTGTCGACATAGGCCTGCAATCCTCCATACTAAATCTCCTCAAAATATCAACTACATACTTTCTCTACCCTAGGAAAATATGTCCAAGCTCCTGCCAAACCTCCAATCCCAAAAAATAATGCATTAGCATAATATCAATCATCTTGTACTCTGCTGCAAGATCCTTATTGCAAGTTGCAATAGGTCTCTCTCTCCCTGTGATAAACAAGTCATCAGCATATAGCAGAAGAACAAGTGGGTCATCTCCAGCCATGATGAAGTAGAGATTCAAATCTACTTCACTCTTCTGAAACCCCATACTCAGCAAGTAAGAATCAATCCTGGAGTACCAAGTTCTTGGCGATTGCTTTAGCCCGTAAAGGGCCTTCTTCAACCTGCATACATGTGTCTCTCTATCATGTATCTCAGATCCCTGAGGCTTCTCAATGTAAATCTCCTCCTGTATGATCCCACTAAGAAATGCGGTCTTCACATCCATCTGATGGTTCTTCCAACCCATTTCCTCCACAATGGAAATCAATGCCCTGATAGACATATAACGAGAAACTCGTGTAAAAGTCTCATCATAATCAATGCCCTCAACCTATGAAAACCCTTGTGCTACAAACCTGGCTTTGTACTTCTCCACACTCCCATCTGCTGCATGCTTCAACTTGTAAATCCAATGAGAAGTCACCATTGACTTCCCCTCTGGTCTCGAAACAATATCCCATACATCATTCTTCATGATGGAATGGTACTCATCCATCATGGCATCTCTCCATACCGAATGCGGGGAGGCCTCCTTAAAAGTAGAAGGATTAGAATCTCGTGTACCAGCCACCAACACCATGCATAATATATCAGGCATCTTGATGACTCTCACCTTATCACTGGGTCTCCCAGCCTTTAAGGAATCCTTCAAGGTCTCCTGAAGCCACTTAGGCTTCTTTTTCCCTGAACGTTCTTCCCACATTGGCCTATCCTCATTTGAATAACTACTAGACCTAGAAGCCCCAATCTCCTATGAACCTGAAGCTGGTGTACCAACACCAAGTGTACCCTGTAATCCTGATCCCGATCCCCTATAAGGTGTACTTGTAATAGTAGATCCATCACCTATCCCATAAGACCCTGCCAGCCTAACCACTGAACCTGGTGAACTTGTGCCAACACTCTGTGGTCCCGTAACCCTGAAAACCTGTGATCTTAACTATTGCATAGATGGAACCTATGCCAAAACCTAAGGTGTAAAGACCTATTTCTCTCCCTGCTCTAACTCCTCAAACTTCACATCCCTCCTCACCACCACTTTCCTCTAAGAGGGAAGATAAATCCGGAAAGCCTTCGTAGTCTCATCATAACCCACAAAGATGCCCTTCTCTGCAGTGGGCTCCAACTTTGTCCTCTTCCTTGAAGGGACATGAGAATAAGTCATACTACCAAATATATGAAAATGTCCAAATTCAGGCTTCTTGCTTGAAAAGAACTCCTCAGGTGTCATATTCCCCACTGCCTGATGGGGACTCTTATTCTGAAGGTATACAGTGGTGCTGCAATCCTCAGCCCAGAGAAAGAAAGGAAGTGACTGGTAATGTAACATAGCTCAAGATGCTCCAACAACGGACCTTTTCTTCCTCTCTACTACTCCATTCTACTCTGGAGTATACAGAACTGTCAACTATCTCTTGATCCCCTCATATCTGCAAAATCCATCAAACTCCTTGGAGGTATACTCACCCCCATTATCTGATCTCAAGACTCAGATCTTCTTCCCTGTTTGGTTCTCCATAAGAGCTTTGAACTCTTAGAACCTTCGCAAGACTTCCTCAGACTTCTTGCTCTTCATAAAGTAGATCCAGGTCTTCTTGGAATGGTCATCAATGAATGTCATATAATACTCGTATCCTCTCAAGGACATAGAATACATAGGTCTGTATAAGTTTGAATGTATCAGGTCAAGGGTACCAGCTGATTTGCTATCACTACTCAAAAAAGTAGTGTTGGTGTACTTTCCCAAAGCACACCCCCTGCACACATCACTTTGCCCTGTGATGAACTCAGGTAAACCTGTCACCATGTGCCTCAACAACCCCAAGGCTGGGTGATGAAAGTGAGCTATCCTCCTATACCAAAGCTCACCAAACTCACTGTTGCTTCTATGTGCTAAAGCATGCTGCGGCTGAAACAAAAGCCTATACAATTTCCCACATCTCGCTCCAATGGAAACTGAAGCAGATGGTCCTACATTCTTGGGAAACATATGCACGTGTCCACCAATGAAAGACACCCCAAGACCCTGATCCTCGATCATGGAAATTGACACTAGGTTCTTCTTCAGCCCAAGAACATACAATACATCCTGCAATACCATGGGACTCATGGACTCCCTCTGAAATGTAATGGTCCCACGTCCAACTGCATTGAATACTGAGTCATCTCCCAACACAACCTCCACATCTGTATCTGCCTGTGAAAGCTCAGAGAACATCTCACGAGCACCTGTCATGTGGCTTGAGGCTCCACTATCTATGTACCAAGTGTTGGAATTCAACATCTGCACAGGTGATAATGGATGCTCTCTCTCTCTCAATATGCCCAATGCATAGTGAAAACTCACTCTGAAATCTAGCTACAAAATCATCTATCTCGGCTAAAGCGGTTGTCTCCTGCTTCTTCTTCTTCTTGTTCGGACACGTAGCAGTATAGTTTCCCATATTGTGACATGCAAAGCACTTCACAATGCTCATATCCTTCTTCTTCCCATCCTATTGTTGTTTTCCCCCACCCTTCTTGGGACCCTTCTTGCTCTTCTTCTTCCCTTTCGCTGTTAATGCCACATCCTCCTCATCTCCCCTACTAGTAGAACCGCTGCACTATAAGAAACCCCTGTGAGTCTCCTCTTGAACAAAGTCATCATAGACCCTGTCTCAAGATAGTAAGTTCTCTCTGGCCACCAACCCCTGAACAAACACATTCCAAGTTACAGTCAACCCATTCAGGGTTGTTCGCACTAACTCAGTACCAGTAACCACCACCCCCACAACTGCAAGCTCATCTCTCACCTGAGAGATCCTAGTAAGATAGGCCATACACACCTATCCTTTGACCATCTTAATTTTTTTCAGCTTCTCCTTAAGCACCATCTTCTTGTTCTCATTAGTACTCTCAAACAAGCCGGTCAAAGCAAACCACATCTCATGTGCATGATCTTTCGCTAAAATGTGATAAATAACATGATCTTTAACAACATATAAGATTATCCTCATGGATTTAATATCTTTCTTATTAAAGGCTGCAAGTAAAGCTACATCAATAGAAGGAGGAATAGTAATGGGATTTGATGTAGTGTTTCTAACTACTTCCTCCCACAACTCATTCTCCTTCAGCACAAGTAAAATACGGGATTTTCATGAGACAAAGCTCGCTGACCCATCCAACCTATCCTCAGTTATCAACCCCATGGAAGTCATTTGTCTCAAAGAACAAGTTTCAGCAAAACGTACCATTGTCACAAAGGTTTTTCTGAATTCTGGAGATGATTGTTTCACTGCTAAAAATGTAATTTTCTGCCATAGCCCGCTCTGATACCGTGTAGATGTTTCACTAAGTTTTAAGCCATCGGTTTCAACTAAAATTTATATCACTATTTATGACATTGTCAGAAAAATAAAGTGTTGGAAATAAACAAAAAATTTCAAACCTAACACACTGTTGTAAACAATCTTTTCAGTGACAGAAAATAAAAATCAGTGACCATTTAATCACGCAGAACACTAGGATTTTTGGCCAATGGCCCTAGAAAAATCCACTAGGGGAAAACTAGTTAGAGAGAGAGTATTTTTATTTTTTAGGAGAAGTTTATCATTTACAGAAATACACAGAAAATATCAAACCAAATTATCTCAACCCAGAAGATAAATTTCTGTCTCGATTTGCATGTCGAACAGAAAAAATCAAACTCTGTTTTTTTCCTATTTTCTGCCTTGATTTTCATGCCACTGTACAAATGAACTGTTCTGACTATACGGACTGTATGGACTATAAAGACCTTGAAATCCGTTCCCAAATTTTTGTTTCTTGAAAATCATGCCCAGAAATCTGCCTAAAAAATCATGCCATACGGACCAGCAATACATGCTGATGTATTCTCCTTGATTTTCGTTCCCTCTTTGCTGTTGTCCTTTCCCTTGATTTGCATGCTGCAACTTTCCCTCTTGCTTAGGAAAAATGGAAACTTTCTCTCTTCTCTCTCTTCTCGCTTCAATCTGCAAAAGTGAGTCAAAATGCCTTTCCATTTCCTTTTTGAGTAAACCCTAGGGTGAGTCTAATCTAACAATGGAGATTAGATTAGATCAAGAGCTAAAATCAAATGCTCATATTTTATTTCTAAAATATTAATTTCACTCACCCACTTAAATTTATCAAAAAGTGACTTTAATGCTCTAAAGTCAAATTAAATGATTTTACTTAAGTCATTTAATGCAAGGGTCACTTTATGTCCCCTCTCTAAGCGACTAAGGAAGAAGTCACTAGGGGAACACTTCCCTAGGTACAAAACTAACAATGGTGGGTTCATCACACTGCTCTGTTATATGACATAAGGTAAGAGATGGGGTAAAGTTGTGTGCCTCTTTCTATTGCGATATCCTTTGGTTATCATGTATGGTTATATGTGTTGAGAGGAAGAGCACATCATGGTGTGTTAAGCACGTTTTGTATTGGTTGTGATGAGCTTGGTGAAAGAAGCTCTTGATTGCAATGAGTGGTTATGTGCTTGGTGATAGAGTGCACAAAGTGGTGACTGTGCATTGTTCTAATTATATACAATGAGTCCTTAGGTTGTTAAGGGATATACCATGTGATGCATAATACTTATAGGTATGTAGACTTTGTGGTTTTTAAGTACTATGCACTTGAGATATGAGGTGAATGGGTGAGTTATTAGTGTTTGAGTAACAAGTGAACTAGGCTTTTAAGCCTTTGAAAGAAAAAGGGTGTGTATATTAACGATGAGCACCAAATGATAATGAGTATTTGGATGCTAAGGACATGAGAGGAAATCAAAAGTGAGCTAAATGTAGGGTGAAGACAAATTTAGCTAGAAAGATAAGTTTAAAAGTAGATCCTAGAGGTGGTAAGAAATCCTAGTGTATGCTTGAAGAGTGTGCAGGAAAAGAGAAAGTGTACACTAGAGAGGGTAAAAGTTTTGATGGTCCTCGGATATGGGAAAGCTCTTTCTTGGGCTTATTATCAATTGGTATCAAATAAGGACGAGAGTAAGTCTACTCTAGTAAAGGAAAGAAACAACTAGTAAGAAAGAGAAGGAAATAGAAAGCAAGAGTAAGGTTTCCTTTATGAAGAAAATAAGACAGACGATTCATGAGTTGAAGAGCTTTGCATGTAGGAGTGGAAGAGAGTAAAAGAGGCTTGTATCTTGAAAAATAAGTTTATTGACAAAGATAATTACTTTGGGAGGCTTGATTGCATGCAAAAGGTGAAGGTAGGAGTAGATAGTGAAACATCTCAGCAAAAGAATATCGCATCCATAAGAGAAGTGATGAAGGGAGGCAGTAAGGGTTTCTGAGAGAGAGAAGAAGTGTGGCTAGGACCTAGTATTTGAACTGAGGTTGAAATATAAGAGGACATTAGTGTTCTCAGACTAGATGATTTGTGAGTGTGGGCCTAGCAGGAGAAAGGGGGATTGCTTAAAAGGGTTCTAGATAGAGTACCAGTACTTGCCGAAAGGCTAAGCAGAGAGGAGTTTTGGTGAGGTATGTTGTAGCAGGGAGAACTGTTATTGCATAGGCTAATGCAGCTCATAAAGAATGAATGAAGCTCAGGAATATGACTATTGAAATTCATAGAAAAGGTTCAGAATGCAGCCACAGAGTGAAGAAAGAAGATGCCAAATCAAATGGCATATGGAGGCAAATTAATGAAGATTATGAGAGGGAGAAGGATGAGATAGAAGTCCATCTAGAACACTAATGAAGATTATGAGAGGGAGAAGGATGAGATAGAATTCCATCTGGAAGTAATGATGGAGTTGTTACAGAAGGAGGAGGAAGACCATAGATGTGGTTTTCTTGTGAAAATAAAGTTGAAGTGGCATAAGCTACAAAGGAGAAGAAGGAAACTAATGAATGTGTAGTGTGAAGAAGAGATACTCAAGGAAAAAGAGTGTCTAAGGTAAGTATTGAATACTAAAGCTTCAAGTGAGACCAAGAGGTCTCAATATTTGGAAACTGGTATTTTGTGCGTGCTTGCAGGTACAAAGAATGAGGAAATACAATTTACTAATGTCCTTATGAAGGATGAAGGAAGAGGACATAATCTGAATTCTGTCCAGGAATAAAATGAGACAGTTGAGTCTCATGTACATGCACATCTACAGTTGAGTGAAAGAAATGGTTTCCAACCTACTATAGAAGCTAAAAACAAGAAGGACTTGGCTTATGATGATGGCAAAGAACAAAAAGAGGAAAAAGATGCTATCAAGAATTCATATTGTTAGATTTTTTTATCATTTAAGAAATATGATATTAGGATATTATCTGAGAGAATAACACGCACAACAATAATCACAAGAGACAAGAGACAAATAATTTTCCTTGGGGAAACCATAAAGGAGAAAACCTCGCAACTTCCTCAGAGATAGAATGAGCACCAATGGCAGCAGTAAAACACAAAGACAGTAAATATGATCTCCAACAGTTTCTCTCTCTCTCTCTCTCTCACCTGAGAGAGCTTCTCCTCTCTCACTCATGCGCCCCAATGAGTGAGTGTGTGTGTGATAAATAGAGAGGCTTACTCTCTATTTATATTCTTTAGTTCACTTAATGTCCACTCCAACAAGTCAACCTCACTTAACAATTACTTACCAGGTTCGATATCTCTAGGACAGTCTAATAACTCTAGTGCCCCACAACTGTGGGGACTTTCCCCTCCAATCAACAAGGAGGGTTAACCTTAACTCAATTGTGGGGACTATTTCCCGGACTTACAATGGAGGGTTAACCTCAATGACTTTACATGACTTGTTTACATTACAGATACTTCCCGATAGGAACATTAGGGTACAATACATAAGATATGCAAATGAATACATTTCGAAGTTACAAATACATCAACACATACGTTATGCTTGAGAAGGATGAAAATAATACCATTGAGTATTTTCTGAGTCTTATAGAATACTTGTAGAAACTAGAGAAATATTTGGTGATTGAGTCAACAAATAAGACCATTGGGTCTTGTGAGTTTAATGCTAACAATTTGAATGCATTTGCAGGTTGTGTAGAATACAATCCATCTCTTGGAGTTGTCTCAAGGTTTTTGATTTATTCCTTCAAATAATTTATAGCAATGAATGATAACAAATTGTCCATTTTGAATTTGAACAATGTATTGAATTTTTATGAACTTTAAACTTTATTTAATTATTATATTTCGTTCATAACTTTTATACTATTTGATGTGCTAAACAATTCAATTTGTTCAAATTCATACATAATCCAATTTGCATCTTAAAAAAGTGTATGTCAAAGTTTAAAGTCGAGTATGCAAATCTTAATCTGAACAAAAGAACTGTTTTTTATGAAGTTCTTAATTATGTTTAAAATAGTGAAAGTGTATGCTATTTTAGTCATTAACATATTTAATCATCCTTATCCCTAATTAATTACAATGCTTATTGTTTGTATGGCCAAATATCTATCACTAATATGATTAAGAACTTGTTGGCACCCCAACAAATCCCCTTGATTTTACAACAAAATAAAGGGCCCACCATGTAAATATTGTAAATATTTAGTGTTCGGTCTTTCTCTTATCTTCCTTGCTTGGTAGGTAAGTCCCTGGATTTCTTTCTTAGATCCTTTGCTTTCTGCAGTGCTTGTTCTTTGGTGTGAATTTCATTGAATAAGAATTGGGTGATTTGGATATCTTTGTCATTGGTGTCTTTTAGCTTTTTAGTTGATAAACATCACTTACCTAGTCTTACTTGAGCTTATCTGAGCCAATCATATCCTTCAGTTTGGCTTATATTATGCTTTGACAATTGTAACAAATTTTATTTGTCGGTGTATTTGCTACTTAAGGACTATTTTTGTAGATCATAATTAATTAACTAAAAGATCAATTGTAATAATTATGATTTACGTGTTGAAAGAGTATATATTACATTTTGGTGACGAGTCGATGCTTTCCAATTTCGCTCAAATATTATTTTCTCCTAGACTCTTCTAAATTTACATCTGTCTTATTTATAGTTGAGTTTAACTATTTTTCTTTCTAGATTGTGATTAAATTCACTATGACTAAGAAAAATGATTTAATGACCAAAATTTATCCATGATATTTTTAATATTTAATTTAAATTTCCATATACTTTAATTGGTCATTGAAATTTTATATATACTAAAAGTAGAATCTAAGAACAATATTAACATCAACATTTTATTAATTCATATCAATTCTTGATGATTATTTATAATTATTTCAAAGTATTTTTATCACCTATCTCAACTTACTTGAACTTTTTATAAATTCATCCTTGGTGAGATCATGATAGTCTACACATAGAGAGAAAATATTATTATAAAGGCATTGACCTTTTTGAGATTCTTTGAGAACGTGTAAAGAATTTCAATTTATTATTGTAAACCTTTTCTTAAGTTTGATGTGAATTTCAATAAATTTATCCTATTCAAGAACTATCTTTATAAACTCACAGTTATTCATTTGTCTTTAGTTGCCATTTTATAATATTAACATAAAAATGTATCCTTCTTAATGAAGTCTTTATGAAGGTTGTTATACATATGAAGAGTGAAATCAGCTATCAAGGTCGCTAATGTCAAGAAATATTCTTAGGGTCAAAATCATTTGATATATTTCAAGGATGCAAAATTTTAATTCTATTAACTGCTATAGCACTCAACCATTGTAGGAGAACGCAGTTTCAAAATGCCAACTCAATAATGTGAACCTGCCATGAGTTTGTTAAATGTGAATATTCAAAAAATGAAATTAGATTGCTATATTAAAGTGTTGGATTGTTGCAAAGGTAATGCCTTAATTTTGGAGTCACGTTGATCTTTGGTTACTCTTCACACAATTGAAGCATTTAAGACGAGATCCATTAGACTGCCAGAAATTGTGGGAAAATATTAAACACTTATGTTTTGATTTCATGAATGATATGGATTACCAAATCAACATACAGAGGAGATCGTTCCATTTGTCAAAAATTAAATGATCATGTTCATCAAAATTTTAATTTACAATGACTACAACAAATCGTTGATGGAATTCGAGGCTATGTGGAATGAGAATTCTATTGTTGCATTTAAACATTTATATGCAGTTGAAAACACCAATAAAACTGGATAACAAAAGGAGATTCACTTCAACGCATTGAAGGCAGAATAAACCGTTGTTTTCCAAGTAAAGATGTATCCCTGAGATTGTTGAGAAGTTATACCAAAAGGCAGAATTTTAAGGAATTTGTTGATCAACTGTCCATTACAAAGGAAGGCGCATTAATCTATGTGTTAAATTGAGGAGCAGTTATCTCCACTAAAACTCCATAATTGAGAAATGTAGAACTAGGTATAAGTTATGAATATTGTGCACTACGAAAAGAAAGGATTATATTGCCACTAAAATCGCAAATATAGTTGGCTATCGACACACTGTGTTAAACAAACTTTAACCTTTCACCACTTTGATTCAATCTGCAAGAAGAATTCTTTTACTGATGCATTTCTTTATATGTTTATTTTTATTGTTATCGGATGCGAATTTTGATGTGCAGAATCAATGAAGAGGGAGGCTTTCAAGTCTTCTATATTTCTTTGTTATAGTAATTCTCCTGTCGAAATATTGGATTGATTAAAAAATTTCTTGTGCGGGTTTGACAAGGAAATAAATTTATCCTTCTCTTCTAACAGTAAGGATTGATCAACGGATCAGGATTGTGGTTTCACTGCACTTATTTTGCCAAAAAACTTGTTGGAAAAAATGGAACACCGAGATAAATTTTATTGTCAATCAACTGAAGAGTATGTGAAGGAACGTACGTCATTACTCACGAGGTAATTTTCGGCAGCAAATTGGGAGCTAAATAAGGTGAAAATAAAAATTCTGAGATGTGGGTTTTTTGCAGAATAGAATGATTTAGTTGAGGCGCAAGCCATTTTCCTCAAAAAGTGAAGTATTTGGGAGATTTGCTAGGTTCCTTGGACACGTATTTTTCAGTTGCGGCTAGCAAGGAAGTTAGTTTGACTTCCATTTGTTTTCATTTCCTATTTAAACAATAGCAGGATGCTACAAGGTGTGGGGGGGAAAGATGTCGACAAGGCTGATGAAAAGTGATCTTTCTATGCTCTTTTTTTTTCTTTTTTCCATGTGTTTGTGAGAGTAGGGAGAGAGAGATTCTGCCATAAGTGATTTCTAGACATGTAAGGAGATCTGTAATTTTCATTCAGAGAGTTTTATAACCACGTATCGCTATCAGTATTGTTCCAAGACCTATTCAAATTGTTTCAGTAAGATTTCATTTTATTGTTCTTCCTCACTCATTTGAATAAAATTCAAATATAGTTTCTATTTTTCATTCTGGCACTTAAAGCTTTTATGTTTATCTGTCTAGAGTGTCTAATTTTATTGTATTTGATTGTCTGGAACGGTCTTAAGTTTGATGTAATGAAGAATTTGAAATAGATTAGTAGTTACTTTGTTAATTACTTGGTTTTTGAAAGGTTGTTGTGCTTAAAGAATTACATTATATTTTAATATACTGTAATCAAATCATACTTCTCATACGTCAGACTTACATAAATTAATCACGCTCCTATGCAGGATAGTTTAGAAAGTAGATTAGGTATAGTTAGTTTTCAAGTTATATTTTAAGTTTTATTTCATAGTGAAAAGGTACAGATTGGTAGCTACTTAATCTGTGTGTTTTAGCAGCTGTTTAATCTATGCATTTCCACCTATTGAAATTTGCATGTTAGTTTAATTTAATTTTTTTTTGTTAAATAGTTTATTATTTATGAATCATTAAAATCTCATTGAGAGACTCTCCTTAAGTGAGCAAATAATAGTTAGATAAAAATAGTAATTTTTATAGTTAAATAGATATTTCATTTTATATATTAGCATAGTTTGTAGGTAAGTAGTTTGTTTTAATTCAGTTGTTTTAATTAAAATTTAGTTTAGTCTTTAGTTTGTTAGTTAATTTAGGAAACATTTTTCTAAGTTTAAATGGTAGGACTCTCTTTAAGAGAGTAAAATTTAGATGGTGGAAGGACCATAACGTGCAAGATTTTGCCATTCCAAACACACTGGGAGCTGCTCTAAGTGACTTGTGTGGGCTTAATCTCCTTAAGTTGGCCTATTCAGAAAATGCGGCCTACAAATGGTGCTAGAAGGAGGGTCGATCGACAAGTAAGCCCTTTTCAGTTATTTCTTTCTAAATTTTGATCTATTTTAAGATGGATCTTATTACTGTTTTAGAACATGCTTTCAGCATGCCTGGGCTTGTTGGAGGTATTTCGGAAAGTGCATTAAATATCTTACAAAGGCTAAGTTTTGATGGAGAAGGTAAAATGACTGGTTTGAAACATATCACTGAATTTATAGATATTTGTAACCATTATCATATAGTGTGTGAGAGTAAGATTTGCAGGCTTTTTACTGTCACTTTCAAAAGAAGAATCCGAGGTTGGTTCGAAATGTTACCAGCTAAATCCATTCATTCATGGAAACATTTCATGGAGATGTTTATTGATGCACATGAGGACTATAATTATCAAGAATCGAGGTATGAGATCAGAAATATTCGCAAACAAGAAGGTGAATCTACTAGTACTTTCTTTTCAAGATTTATGTCAATGCATTTTAGATTCCATGAGAAAGATCAACTTTCTGTAGAATAAATAACATATTTATTTGTATATCTTGATTCTCATTCAACTTTACATGATCAAGCAAATAATGATAAGTTTCAAATTGACGATATGCATGTTGATGGTTGCATCACTTCATCCGTTAATATTGATTCAAGGTTTAATATTATTGATCCAAATTCTGACACTAAAAATGTTGAACATCAACAAATCTTAGGATCTTCTAATATACAATTTCAAGAACAAAAGAATTTGAATTCGACACTTAAATTAAAATATCATTCTCTTGTTCAAGCAATTGTAGTCGAAAAGGAATCGATGATTTTAGGACCTAAAACTGAATCTTTGAATGATAGTTGCATAAATCATGATTTTGCATTTTCTTCTTTTCAAATTGAACAAAATTATCTCATTCCTTCACAAAATATATAAACAAATCAAAATATGGACAGTGATTTTTCTCTTGAATCAGTCAATCAATATTATCTTATGAAAAGGGGAACATCTAATTTTCAACATTTGGAAAGTTATGAAGCTTTATATTCGGATATATTTATTGATTATAGTTCATGTCCAGATACTAATATACAAACAAATTCTCCACTATGGTCAGTTCCTATGCAAAGTGATTTGTTGTATAAGAATGAGGAAAATCTTTCTATTCTAGATATTGACAATGAAAATAATTTTATAAATATCGCTTATGAATCTCATGCATACGATAATATTAAAGAAGCTAATTTAGAATATAAAACCATGTCTTTTAATGTTTTAGATTTTGGCGATACTAATCTTTTCAATTGTAAATTAATTGAGTTGTCAAAATCTCATGAATTTCAAAGGGAAAGTTTTCACTTTAAGGTAATGTCAAAATTTGATTTTCAATTCTATGATGACGATGTTTCCTTGCAAAAGATATCATCTACTTTAACTTCCCTTGAAGCCATTGATCGTAATCTCGACATGCCGCTTTTTTATTACTATCCTGATGAATTTTCTATCACACACTCCATTAAATCTTCACAAGTTGTAGATGTCCTCCAATCTTCCTTTTATGATCCAATTTATTTTGGTTGGAAGGATCATATCTTAAAAGATTTTCATGTCATCTTCTTCTTCCTTTTGTAAATATAAGCATTGATTTAATACTTTCTACTTTTCAGTATAAAGCATTTCGATTCTTATTACTAATGTTTGACATATTTTATCTTATAGGAATTAAAATGCTTCAATGGCTTCATTGGCTTTTTGACTTTACCTGATTATTATTGTATATTTGATTTTAGTGTACATAAAATAAGACTAGGAATAAGATAGAGTAGTTTTTTTTTTTTGCTTCTTAGTTTTTAGTTTTGATTTCACACATAGTAGTAAATACGAGCATGTATATATTTATCAATAAGCTCAATAGTTTTTTTTGCTAAGGATAGATTGATCTCTACTTAATTTTTGGTCAGGTACACTTCGTTGGATTGACAAGTTAGAAAGCATTTTACAGTAAGTGATACAATTGGGAACGCATGAATACGAGTATGGCCTCACATCAGGGAAGTGAATTCTTTATCTTATTTTCATTTCAAAATTTGTATACTTGTTATTTATCTTTTTAAACTTTGAAATATTGTAAAGTTTAGACATTGAATTTTGTAGTTGACTTAGAACCAGAAACTCATCCTCTCATGCTTGTTCTAAGTATTTTGATATTGACATTAAAAAATAAAATAAAAACAAGTATTGAATTTTTTGTGAGAAATCATAAATTTACAATAATTGAGTGATGATAAATCTATTTATTAAAATTAATCATTAGGTTATTTTACACGATTATAGGATGATGTCATTAATTATACACTTTTAGACTATATTTAAATTATTACATTGGCATTCATCAATTTATTTAAAATGTGTAGACTAGCCTTATGGTTATTTTTTTTTGTCATTCAAATTTTCATTAAAAGTTTGATTTTCTCTTGAAATGAGTTTGCTAAATCAACTCCTTGAATTTTTTTTTTTTTAAATCATTCATGCCAATTCCTGATTTTGCACATAAATATTGTTTTGATGAATATTTCTATAAATTTTTGTGATCGATCGTTTTCATAAGTTATAATTTAGGCTTTTCTATGAATAATTACCTTGCTTATCATTAAGGAAAAGTCTTATTTCTATCTTGTCATGACATCTAATTTAAGATAAATTTGAATTAATGGAAAATAGTTTTAAATATTTAGATCAATTAGATTATATTAAGATCTTATTTCATAATTGATCTTCAAATTAAGAATTTTCTTCTATACGATTATGACAATTACTGAGGTTGTGACAAGGCATTAATAATGATTTCCAAAAATTAATCATCAAAGGAAAATAATATTGAGTTTGGTTTGACTTGATTGCTTTTCTCTTTCACTTTTGAGAACTAGGTGATTAGATTTCTTATCACCTCAACCTTGTACATATTGACTAGATTTTGAGTTGATATCTTACTTTTTGAAATAATTGGTTTCTTACAAGTCTTGTTTATTTCTTTGATTATCTTTGATTTAGAAGATTTTGTTATGACCATTTTTTTTTAGGTTTTTTATTTTTATTTTTCAAAATAAAGAGTTGTAATCATTGCATCTTACTCATCATGTAATTATTATCACAAAAGTGTACAACTTAGACTTTTCATTTTTCCTTTGTAAATAATGATGAATAAAAGGATTCGATTTATTCAATCTTCTCATTGATTAATTAAATGAGTCCTAAAAGAATGAAGAAATATTTTAACAATTCATTGATTCTGCAATATTCAAATATTTTCGAAACTTTACATCAATAATAAGTTTATGATACTTTTTGTGAAAATCACCATTTTGACATGCATATTATATTTTTGTCTTTTATTTTCTATTTTCTATTGACCTTTATTTAAACTTTAAATCTTTATATTGTGGTCAATTTTAATATTAGGAGATTTGTCGTTAATTCTTACGCATGTCATAATTTTATGATTTTTACGTTATTTTGTATAGCTCATCACATAGAACGGTAATCATATCTTGAATTTTGATTTTTGAGTTTATTTACTGTCTTCGACTCTCAGTCAAAGTTTCGATAAATTTTTCTTTTGGATTTCAATACATTCCTTTTGGTTGAATTTTGGATTTGATAGCATTCTATATTTTTGAGTGTTTTGGTTCAATTAGTGATTTTTATTCTTAAAAATTGTTTGGTTGATTGGTTTCAGTAGTGAATTTAATATTTTTCAACTTTTTGATTTTCCTCTTTGTTTTTAATAAGGGAGCATTGTAGATAAATAATACTTTGATGGCACATTGCTAGATGTCCATATGTCTCTCTACTAATCAACCTGATATCTTTAAAAGAAATCATTGTAAGGAATTTCTTGCCATATCAAATGTTCTTACTGTGACTGAATCACTCCTAGCCTTGAAATATTTCTTATGAACTTAGCTAATCAGTCAGTTGAACTCATGGTTACTATTCTTGGACTTTATTTTGAGAATGATATCATTAGCTAGTCAAGTTAACCTAACAGGAATCTTTTCTCTCAGAATCTTTATGAATCAATGACATTAGCCATCTTTAGGCCTTCCATGTTATTATAGGAGTATTATCTGGATTTGTTTCCCATCCATTAGAATTAAAAAAAAAAAAACTAAACTAAACTTTGATTGAAGAATAGGAGGTCTCATCACGAGCCGACCTAATCATGATCATTAGCCTTGTCGGGGATAACATCATTTCTGATCACCAGGATGATGGCTCTTGGTCATAAGATCAAGGGACAGGAGGTCTCATCACGAGCCGACTTGTTTATCTCTGGTAGTTCTCGTGAATGATGCTATCAATAGCTGGTTACCAGGCCAGGATAGTAGTCTTGAATCAAATATATAATTAATATATTCTGTAAAAAGAGAGAGAGAGAAAAACAAATTTTATCTTTCAGTTATTTATATTTAATGGATGGGGAACTTATCTAGATATCTTCTTAAGGTATGGAGGTCATATCTTTATGCTGGTGTTATTCGATTATTTTAGCTGTTGAGAAGGCATTCTTGATTAGGTTTATTTGATATGAATATATTTTAAAGTCATTCATCTTTATCAAGTTTCTGAATAATAGTTGGGAAAAATCATTTGATTGTGACAACACTTTAAGTTCAAACTTTACTATATAGGCTAGTACTGTGAGAATGTCATGTAGTGTGAAATTTGATATTTTAATAAAACCATGATGTCATTTTCCTATATCTATAACCTTCAGGTAAATATACAGATATAACTGGTTCGCCCAACATGTCGCCACTTGTTGGCACCCCAACAAATCCCCTTGATTTTACAACAAAATAAAGGGCCCCCCCATGTAAATTTTGTAAATATTTAGTGTTCGGTCTTTCTCTTATCTTCCTTGCTTTGGTAGGTAAGTCCCTGGATTTCTTTCTTAGATCCTTTGTTTTCTGCGGTGCTTGTTCTTTGGCTTGACTTTCATTGAATAAGAATTGGGTGATTTGGATATCTTTGTCGTTGGCATATTTTAGCTTTTTAGTTGATGAACATCACTTACCTAGTCTTACTTGAGCTTATCTAAGCCAATCATATCCTTCAGTTTGGCTTATATTATGCTTCGACAATTGTAACAAATTTTAGTTTGTTGGTGTATTTGCTAATTAACGACCATTTTTGTAGATCATAATTAATTAACTAAAAGATCAATTGTAATAATTATGATTTACGTCTTGAAAGAGTATATATTACATTTTGGTGACGAGTTGATGCTTTCCAATTTCGCTCAAATATTATTTTCTCCTAGACTCTTATAAATTTACATCTTTCTTATTTATAGTTGAGTTTATCTATTTTTCTTTCTAGATTGTGATTAAACTCACTACGACTAAGAAAAATGATTTAATGACCAAAATTTATCCATGATATTTTTAATATTTAATTTAAATTTCCATATACTTTAATTGGTCATTGAAATTTTATATATACTAAAAGCAGAATCTAAGAACAATATTAACATCAACATTTTATTAATTCATATCAATTCTTGATGATTATTTATAATTATTTCAAAGTATTCTTATCACCTATCTCAACTTACTTGAACGTTTTATACATTCATCCTTGGTGAGATCATGATAGTCTACACATAGAGAGAAAATATTATTATAAAGGCACTGACCTTTTTGATATTCTTTGAGAACGTGTAAATAATTTCAATTTATTATTGTAAACCTTTTCTTAAGTGTGATGTGCATTTCAATAAATCTATCCTATTCAAGAAATATATTTATAAACTCACAGTTATTCATTTGTCTTTAGTTTCCATTTTATAATATTAACATAAAAATGTATCCTTCTTAATGAAGTCTTTATGAAGATTGTTATACGTATGAAGAGTGAAATCAGCTATCAAGGTCGCCAATGTCAAGAAATATTCGTAGGCTCAAAATCATTTGATAGATTTCAAGGATGCAAAATCTTAATTCTATTAATTGCTATAGCACTCAACCATTGTAGGAGAACGCAGTTAGAAAATGCCAACTCAATAATGTGAACTTGCCACGAGTTTGTTAAATGTGAATATTCAAAAAATGAAATTAGATTGCTATATTAAAGTGTTAGATTGTTGCAAAGGTAATGCCTGAATTTTGGAGTCACGTTGATCTTTGGTTACTCTTCACACAATTGAAGCATTTAAGACGAGATCCATTAGACTGCTAGAAATTATGGGAAAATATTAAACACTTCTATTTTGATTTCATGAATGATATGGATTACCAAATCAACCTATGGAGGAGATCGTTCCATTTGTCACAAATTAAATGATCATGTTACATCAAAATTTTAATTTACAATGACTACAACAAATCATTGATGGAATTCGAGGCTACGTGGAATGAGAATTTTGTTGTTGCATTTAAACATTTATATGAAATTGAAAACACCAATACAATTGGATAACAAAAGGAGATTCACTCCAACGCATTGAAGGCAGAATAAACTGTTGTTTTCCAAGTAAAGAGGTATCTCTGAGACTGTTGAGAAGTTATACCAAAAGGTAGAATTTTAAGGAATTTGTTGACCAACTGTCCATTAAAAAGGAAGGTGCATTAATCTATGTGTTAAATTGAGGAGCAATTATCTCCACTAAACCACCAGAATTGAGAAATGTAGAACTAGGTATAAGTTACGAATATTGTGCACTACGAAAAGAAAGGATTATATTGCCACTAAAATCGCAGATATATTTGGCTATCGACACGCTGTGTTAAATAAACTTTAACGTTTCACCACTTTGATTCAATCTGCAAGAAGAATTCTTTTACTAATGAATTTCTTTATATGTTTATTTTTATTGTTATCGGATGCGAATTTTGATGTGCAGAATCAATGAGGGGGGAGGTTTTCAAGTCTTCTATATTTCTTTGTTATAGTAATTCTCCTGTCGAAATATTGGATTGATTAAAAAATTTCTTGTGCAGGTTTGACAAGGAAATAAATTTATCCTTCTCTTCTAACAGTAAGGATTGATCAATGGATTGGGATTGTGGTTTCACTGCACTTATTTTGCCAAAGAACTTGCTGGAGAAAATGGAACGCCGAGATAAAGTTTGTTGTTAGTCAACTGAAGAGTATGTGAAGGAATGGCCGTCATTACTCATGAGGCAATTTTTTGGCAGCAAATTGGGAGCTAAATAAGGTGAGAATAAAAATTCTGAGACGTGGGTTTTTTGCAGAAAAGACTGATTTAGTTGAGATCGTACGTCATTTTCCTCAAAAAGTGAACTATTTGGGAGATTTGCTAGGTTCTCTGGACACGTATTTTTCAGTTGCAGCCAGCAAGGAAGCTAGTTTGACTTCCATTTGTTTTCATTCCCTATTTAAACAATAGGAGGATGCTACAGGGCATGGGGGGGAAAGCTCTCGAAAGGGCTGATGAAAATTGATATTTCTGTTCTCTGTTTTTCTCTTTGTTCCATGTGTTTGTGAGAGTAGGGAGATAGAGATTCTGCCAGAAGTCATTTCTAGACATGTAAGGAGATCTGTAATTTTCATTCAGAGAGTTTTATAACCACAGATTGCTATCAGTATTGTTCCAAGACTTATTCAAACTGTTTTAGTAAGATTGCATTTTATTGTTCTTCCTCACTCATTTGAATAAAATTCAAATATAGTTTCTATTTTTCATTTTAGCACTTAAAATATTTATGTTTATCTGTCTAGAGTGTCTAATTTTATTGTATTTGATAGTCTAGAATAGTCTTAAGTCTGATGTAATGAGCAATTTGAAATAGATCAGTAGTTACTTTGTTAATTACTTGGTTTTTGAAAGGTTGTTGTGCTTAAAGAATTAAATTATATTTTAATATATTGTAATCAAATCATACTTCTCATACGTCAGACTTACATAAATTAATCATGCTCCTGTGCAGGATAGTTTAGAAAGTAGATTAGGTATAGTTAGTTTTCAAGTTATATTTTAAGTTTTATTTCATATTGAAAAGGTATAGATCGGTAGCTTCTCAATCTGTGCGTTTAAGCAGCTATTAAATCTATGCATTTCCACCTATTGAGATTTGCATTTTAGTTTAATTTAAATTTTTTTCTTAAATAGTTTATTATTTATGAATCATTAAAATCTCATTGAGAGACTCTCCTTAAGAGAGAAAATTATAGCTAGATATAAATAGTAATTTTAATAGTTAAATAGATATTTCATTTTATATATTAGCATAGTTTGTAGGTAAGTAGTTTGTTCTCATTTAGTTGTTTTTATTAAAATTTAGTTTAGCATTTAGTTTGTTAGTTAATTTAGGAAACATTTTTCTAAGTTTAAATGGTAGGACTCTCTTTAAGAGAGTAAAATTTAGATGGTAGTAGGACCATAACCTGCAATATTTTTCCATTCCAAACACACCGGGAGCTGCTCTAAGTGACTTGTGTGGGCTTAATCTCCTTAAGTTGGCCTAGTGAGAAAATCCGGCCAACAGAACTACAATTCAATTATATGCTAGGATTCATATGAATTGGTTGGTTATTAAAGATAAAAAGCATGACATAATGATCCTGATTATTAAGAAATTCCTTATTTGGGACACCCATTTTTAATGGCACAAACTTCATTTTTATAATTGAATGATTAACTATAATGTTAGGTTTCACTAATAATTTTTTGAGGACCTTCTATTCACCATATATACCCTTTATAAGGTTAAGATCATTTTATAATACGAATTGTCTTCTATAGGGAATTATTATGAATATATTAGAAATTTGTTTGCATTTATATCTTCAATATTGTTTCGATGTGAACTCTTTCCTTAGGATGATAATTAAATCGGTTCCATTTTGCTGAAAATGATAATTTTTCTTGGTTTTTGTTTTTAGTGATCATTTTATGCTTGTAATCAACGTCTTCTCCATGTGAAATTAATCTTTTGAAAGGCCTTGCATTATTAAGTGTTCAGTTTTCTGAATTTGGATTTTTCTATAAGTTTGGAGAAGATGGTATTAACTTCCAAATTTCACATTACAAATGATTTCTCTATGTATTACTTATGACAGTTGGAATCTTATGATTGCAAACATAGTTGCATATATAGAATCCATGGTTTGAAGAAAATTATTTGTTAATTTCCCAAAGGCTATTATGCTATTGATTTCATATATTGTTCAATGTAGAAAATTATTTTCTTTTTTAAGCAGTATTATAAAGTTGAAGTTTATCTACCAAGGCATAATGAAGAAGAAGATGTCAAGCATGAAGATACAGTGCTTGAAGCAGCTGACAAGGAGATTTTATTGTTGGAGAACCTGTTGGAAAAATCTGAGTCCAATTGTAGAACCTCAGGTAAGAAAACTATGTTTCAATAGATTTGATGAAGATGTGAAGTACCTTAAGGAGTGCATAGGCAAAGATGAAAGTGTGAAGGACTTAGTCAGCCTAGATAGGCAGATGGAATTGTTGTCTGTTGAAATATTGTAACTTCAAAAGATATTCTAAATGTATTTTACTGATGTAACCCAAGGGAGATGTTATTATTCCTCCGATAGGAAGTTACTATTGTATTTGGTCATCACAGAGTCATGAGGTAAAGCCTTCTCTTATGTCGGGTCTTTAGTACCATAATAAATAATATAATATATTGGTTTTGAGTATTCCTAGGTGAGGTAGTCCCAAATAGTTTATTGGGGCTGACTTGTCTAGTGAAAAAAGTCAATTGACAATTAGTATAAATAGAGGAGCTGTGGTTCTTATTTGAACACAGATTCACTCACTTGTGTAGTGCACAGAAGAGAGAGAGTCAGAACAGAAGGGGGAGAACACCCAGTTTTGGGGTTGTCTTTTATACATCTTATCCAGAGGAATTTTTTGTTGGGTTTTCTTGCCCATGAGGGTTTCCCGAGATAAATCTTTGTGTTCTTTTGTGTGGTTGTGCTTGTCTATCTTTGAGTGATCTTTTGGCTTATGGTTAAGGTGTTATGATGCTAAATGTTATAAGATATGAGATAACCATTAAAAAATTAACATGGTATCAGAGGCACCCTGAAAGAAGTCATTGTTTATCCAAAAGAGTGCTACAGCTACAACTATTGAATATTAGGGTTTCATGCTTGAAAACCGTAAAATACTAAAACTAGTTGTTTTGGTAGATTCACTATATATTGAGATTGGAGAAAGCTTAGGAGCCGAAACTTTCACAGGACGAATATACATTCTTGATGTGCCCTTTGTAAAGGTTTCAGCCTCATATTCATTATTTTGGGAGATATGATTCCTCCAAGTTAGGGTTCCAGCATTTCCTGGGATTTAGCCTTAAATAGGTGGCCTAGGGATAATTTCTATATCTAGGGATACAAAGGTCCAAATGAAATTTCGCAAGATGTTCTAGAAAGGGAACGAACTTTAATTTTTGTGGTAAAAATGTCAGACCTAGAAGATGAAACAGTGACACATGGAATTTTGTACAAGTTCACTCTTCTGAACAGTCTTGAAATAAATCACTTTGGAAAACGCACATAAGTCCCAATTGGTGAAACCAACTTTTCTCTAACCTGTAGTGTTGGAAAGAGAACATGCGAGGCTACCTCAGTACAAAGTTTCATAACATAGGAGCAATACTTTCGTAGATACTACAGAAACAATATCAAGAATTCTAGAGAAGAAACTAAAGAAAACTAGAACATCAGATATTTTGCAGTTCTCATCACAGTTTTGGGAAAACAAGTATACTGCTCAGCTCATCTTGAGGAGGCGCATATTTATATCCAATAAGATCTGAAAGATACCTAAATTGAAAAATTAGGTTTTCTCTGTCAAACACCAGGTATACCAAAAGAAGCATTCCATAAAATATTTCAAGCAAGTATGAGATTGAAGCAATCTCACTGCTCAAAGAAGAAACCATTGATCTAGAAGCAGATGACGACAAACAAACAAAGATAAGTATTTGAATTTTATTTCCTGTATATGATGTGTATTATGCATTATATAATGTTTGCATTAATGACAGTATACTACTAATATGCATGTGATGGGTAAGTAGCCCATTATGCTATACAACTCTCCATTGCTACTTATTTAGAATGGAACCTCTTTGCTGACATATTGGATTAGTGCACAATCTCAATGATGTCATGGTAGAGATGGAAGGAATCTAGAAAGTTTCCATGATATTTGGATGAATGTTGTATTGGATAAATAGTTTCATGATGCATAAGAATTTGTCATTATGCATATGTTCTATGAAATAAAGCTAAATATGCAACTAGGGCATTTGACTTGTAGGAAAGGTCATGTACAATTTCCTACAAGAAAAAGGAGGATGATAATTGTTCTGAAGAACAAGTGATGAAAATTCAAGATTCACTCCAATAAACATGAATTTGAAGCTCCCACGATCAGAGAGACCATGATGGAAGAAAGAGCTTCAGAGAGTTGTAGATCCACCTCGAAAGATGAAGACCACCTTGGGTACAAGAGATAACTCAATATGAAGAAAATTATGGCGAGACTTCCAAACCAAATTAACAGGACTCGGACACACTCTAGTTGAGTGACATAATTAATGCTAACTTTTCCATCTATGGAAGAAGCTATGATCAAAGAGTAACAGTTGATCGCGAGGAATAATGTCTATGATATGGTTCTAAGAACTAAAAGGAAGTCTGTAGTGTCTTCCATATGGATCTACAAGAACAAGTGTACAAAGAAAGGTCCGTGGTTTGAATAGAATATGGCATGACATACTCTATTGAATAGACACACTTCTTCAATAGAAGTATCTATCGAGCAAAGAACCACCTGTACAAAATATGCTTTATACAAGCTCAGAAGGCACCCATAGATAAGCACATCTAAGAGCTTGACGGATCACCTAGAGTGATGAATATCTTAACATTTGCTACAAGGTTGAAGATGGAAATATATAGAAGACAACAAGCTCACGAATGGGTGCAAGAGGAAATTTTTGACAAAGTTCAAGATAAAGGGATATTGGTATCTAGTAACCTGAGATGGATACATAGTAGCAGAGAATGCTACCTGTCACTCCAGTAGAATTCAAAGGGAAGATGATGTTACACCTCAGGCGGAGTGACACTACAAGATTTGAACCTGAAATCCGACGACAGAATCTGATTTCATCCGACATTTCGCATAGATGTGTTGGAAAGCAATCAATCTACAGAATGCCAACGACAAAATATTTCTATCGCCATTGATTATCCGACACTTGAGTGTCGGAATTTCGAATCTTGTAGTGGTGGTTATCCGACACTTCCATGCCAGATAGGCGTCATATTTCTGACTCGTGTAGTGATGGTTATTCAACACTTCCCTGTCGGATCTTCGACGTCTATGAACCAAACACAATTTAGATATCTGACCCATAAGAGTCGGATATCTGACGGTCCATATAGATTTTTTTTATAAGGTTGACATGATTTTAAATTTTATGTTCCCATACTTTCAACGGTAACTATGTTCAAGGCGTCGAATATCCGACTCATGGCCATTATAAATACAAATTGTTTTAAACATTTTGACATGTTTGTTGTGGAAGCGATGGACGATTGCAAAAATTATTTGTTCCTTGATGAATGTTTTCAAGAATAGTTTTATTCTTTAACGGGCGGTTGTGGGATTTTTTTTTTCATCGATAGACAGTTTGCCGGGAATTTTTTATTCTTTGACTTCTCTCCATTTGACAAAACCTTGATGTGTGGTTGATGCGTGGAATTTGATTTTTTAAGACAACTTGTTATATTCATTAATGAAGTTTATGACAAAATGTCAAATAGATTAAATATTTCGGATCCAAACGAAGTTTTTTTCATATATTAATGTATATCTATTGATGTTTCCATGTATTTATATTAAAGGAAAGACATCCTATAGCATGTCGTCCAGAGGAAGTGCTTTCAGAACAAGTTCAGGATCAGGATCATGGAGCGTCTATGTTTAATGGAGAACAAGTGAATGATCATATCGAACAAGATGATCATGTTGATAATGTAATTGAAGATGATGGTACAAATACATTGATCCATGATTCATTTAATGTTACAATGGATGAATATGATGTTGATAATGAAAATGATAATGACTTTGATGATTTTCATGATATACCTCTTCTTGATATTACAAAGGAAGGTGCATTAATCTATGTGTTAAATTGAGGAGCAATTATCTCCACTAAACCGCCAGAATTGAGAAATGTAGAACTAGGTATAAGTTGCGAATATTGTGCACTACGAAAATAAAGGATTATATTGCCACTAAAATCACAAATATATTTGGCTATCGACACACTGTGTTAAAAAAAATTTAACATTTCACCACTTTGATTCAATCTGCAAGAAGAATTCTTTTACTAATGAATTTCTTTATATGTTTATTTTTATTGTTATCGGATGTGAATTTTGATGTGTAGAATCAATGAAGGGGGAGGTTTTCAAGTCTTCTATATTTCTTTGTTATAGTAATTCTCCTGTCGAAATATTGGATTGATTAAAAAATTTCTTGTGTAGGTTTGACAAGGAAATAAATTTATCCTTCTCTTCTAACAGTAAGGATTTATCAATGGATTGGCATTGTTGTTTCACTACACTTATTTTGCCAAAGATCTTGCTGGAGAAAATGGAACACCAAGATAAAGTTTGTTGTTAGTCAACTGAAGAGTATGTGAAGGAATGGATGTCATTACTCATGAGGAAATTTTCGGCAGCAAATTGGGAGCTAAATAAGGTGAGAATAAAAATTCTGAGATGTGGGTTTTTTGCAGAACATACTGGTTTAGTTGAGGTCGTAAGCCGTTTTCCTCAAAAAGTGAACTATTTGGGACATTTGCTAGGTTCTTTGGATACGTATTTTTCAGTTGCGTCCATCAAGGAAGTTAGTTTGACTTCCATTTGTTTTCATTCAATATTTAAACAATAAGAGGATGCTAGAGGGCATGGGGGGGAAATCTCTCAATAGGGCTGATGATAAGTGATCTTTCTGTGCTCTGTTTTTCTCTTTGTTCCATGTGTTTGTGAGAGTAGGGAGATAGAGATTCTGCCAGAAGTGATTTCTAGACATGTAAGGAGATATGTCATTTTCATTAAGAGAGTTTTATAACCACAGATCGCTATCAGTATTGTTCCAAGACTTATTGAAACTGTTTCAGTAAGATTGCATTTTATTGTTCTTCCTCACTCATTTGAATAAAATTCAAATATAGTTTCTATTTTTCATTTTAGCACTTAAAAATTTATGTTTATCTGTCTAGAGTGTCTAATTTTATTGTATTTGATAGTCTAGAACAGTCTTAAGTCTGTTGTAATGAGCAATTTGAAATAGATCAGTAGTTACTTTGTTAATTACTTGGTTTTTGAAAGGTTGTTGTGCTTAAAGAATTACATTATATTTTAATATACTGTAATCAAATCATACTTCTCATACGTCAGACTTACATAAATTAATCATGCTCCTGTGCAGGATAGTTTAGAAAGTAGATTAGGTATAGTTAGTTTTCAAGTTATATTTTAAGTTTTATTTCATAGTGAAAAGGTATAGATTGGTAGCTGCTCAATCTGTGTGTTTAAGCAGCTATTAAATCTATGCATTTCCACCTATTGAGATTTTCATTTTAGTTTAATTTAAATTTTTTTCTCCAATAGTTTATTATTTATGAATCATTAAAATCTCATTGAGAGACTCTCCTTAAGAGAGCAAATTATAGTTAGATATAAATAGTAATTTTAATAGTTAAATAGATATTTCATTTTATATATTAGCATAGTTTGTAGGTAAGTATTTTGCTTTAATTTAGTTGTTTTTATTAAAATTTAGTTTAGTCTTTAGTTTGTTAGTTAATTTAGGAAACATTTTTCTAAGTTTAAATGGTAGGAATCTCTTTAAGAGAGTAAAATTTAGATGGTAGCAGGACCATAACCTGCGAGATTTTGGCATTCCAAACACATCAGGAGCTGCTCTAAGTGACTTGTGTGGGCTTAATCTCCTTAAGTTGGCCTAGTGAGAAAATCCGGCCAACAGAACTACAATTCAATTATATGCTAGGATTCATATGAATTGGTTGGTTATTAAAGATAAAAAGCATGACATAATGATCCTGATTATTAAGAAATTCCTTATTTGGGACACCCATTTTTAATGGCACAAACTTCATTTTTATAATTGAATGATTAACTATAATGTTAGGTTTCACTAATAATTTTTTGAGGACCTTCTATTCACCATATATACCCTTTATAAGGTTAAGATCATTTTATAATACGAATTGTCTTCTATAGGGAATTATTATGAATATATTAGAAATTTGTTTGCATTTATATCTTCAATATTGTTTCGATGTGAACTCTTTCCTTAGTATGATAATTAAATCGGTTCCATTTTGCCGAAAATGATATTTTTTTTTGTTTTTGTTTTTAGTGATCATTTTATGCTTGTAATCAACCTCTTCTCCATGTGAAATTAGTCTTTTGAAAGGCCTTGCATTATTAAGTGTTCAGTTTTCTGAATTTGGATTTTTCTATAAGTTTAAAGAAGATGGTATTAACTTCCAAAGTTCACATTACAAATGATTTCTCTATGTATTACTTATGACAGTTGGAATCTTATGATTGCAAACATAGTTGCATATATAGAATCCATGGTTTGAAGAAAATTATTTGTTAATTTCCCAAAGGCTATTATGCTATTGATTTCATATATAGTTCAACGTAGAAAATTACTTTCTATTTTAAGCAGTATTATAAAGTTGAAGTTTATCTACCAAGGCATAATGAAGAAGAAGATGTCAAGCATGAAGATACAGTGCTTGAAGCAGCTGACAAGGAGATTTTATTGTTGGAGAACCTGTTGGAAAAATCTGAGTCCAATTGTAGAACCTCAGGTAAGAAAACTATGTTTCAATAGATTTGATGAAGATGTGAAGTGCATAGGCAAATATGAAAGTGTGAAGGACTTAGTCGTCCTAGATAGGTAGATGGAATTGTTGTCTGTTGAAATATTCTAACTTCAAAGGATATTCTAAATGTATTTTACTGATGTAACCCAAGGGAGATGTTATTATTCCTCCGATAGGAAGTTACTATTGTATTTGGTCATCATAGAGTCATGAAGTAAAGCCTTCTCTTATGTCGGGTCTTTAGTACTGTAATAAATAATATAATATATTGGTTTTGAGTATTCCTAGGTGAGGTAGGCCCAAATAGTTTATTGGGGCTGACTTGTCTAGTGAAAAAAGTCAATTGACAATTAGTATAAATAGAGGAGCTGTGGTTCTTATTTGAACACAGATTCACTCACTTGTGTAGTGCATAGAAGAGAGAGAGTCAGAACAAAAGGGGGAGAACACCCATTTTTGGGGTTGTCTTTTATACATCTTATACAGAGGAATTTTTTGTTGGGTTTTCTTGCCCATGAGGGTTTCCCGAGATAAATATTTGTGTTCTTTTGTGTGGTTGTGCTTGTCTATCTTTCAGTGATCTTTTGTCTTATGGTTATGGTGTTATGATGCTAAATGTTATAAGATATGAGATAACCATTAAAAAATTAACATGGTATCAGAGGCACCCTGAAAGAATTCATTGTTCAGCCAAAATAGTGCTACAGCTACAACTATTGAATATTAGGGTTTCATGCTTGAAAAACCTAAAATACTAAAACTAGTAGTTTTGGTAGATTCACTATGTATTGAGATTGGAGAAGGCTTAGGAGCCGAAACTTTCACAGGACGAATATACATTCTTGATGTGCCCTTTGTAAAGGTTTCAGCCTCATATTCATTATGTTGGGAGATATGATTCCTCCAAGTTAGGGTTCCAACGTTTCGTGGGATTTAGACTTAAATAGGTGACCTAGGGATAATTTCTATATCTAGGGATACGAAGGTCCAAATGAAATTTTTCAAGATGTTATAGAAAGGGAATGAAATTTAATTTTTGTGGTAAAAATGTTAGACCTAGAAGATGAAACAGTGACACGTGGAAGTTTGTACAAGTTCACTCTTCTAAACAGTCTTGAAATAAGTCACTTTGGAAAATGCACATAAGTCCCAATTGGTGAAACCAACTCTTCTCTAACCTGTAGTGTTGGAAAGAGGACATGCGAGGCTACCTCAGTAAAAAGTTTCATAACATAGGAGCAATATTTTCGTAGATACTGCAGAAAAAATATCAAGAATTCTAGAGAAGAATCTGAAGAAAACTAGAGCATCAGATATTTTGCAGTTCTGATCGCAGTTTTGGGAAAACAAGTATACTGCTCAGCTCATCTTGAGGAGGCGCATATTTATATCCAATAAGATATGAAAGATACCTCAATTGAAAAATTAGGTTTTCTTTGTCAAACCCCAGGTCTACCAAAAGAAGCATTCCAGAAAATATTTCAAGCAAGTATGAGATTGAAGCAATCTCACTGCTCAAAGAACAAACCATTGATCTAGAAGCAGATGACGACAAACAAACAAAGATAAGTATTTGAATTTTCTTTCCTGTATATGATGTGTATTATGCATTATATAATGTTTTCATTAATGACAGTATACTACTAATATGCATGTGATGGGTAAGTAGCCCATTGTGCTATACAACTCTCCATTGCTACTTATTTAGAATGGAACCTCTTTGCTGACATATTGGATTAGTGCACAATCTCAATGATGTCATGGTAGAGATGGAAGGAATCTAGAAAGTTTCCATGATATTTGGATGAATGTTGTATTGGATAAATAGTTTGATGATGCATAAGAATTTGTCATTATGCATATGTTCTATGAAATAAAGCTAAATATGCAACTGGGGCATTTGACTTGTAGGAAAGGTCATGTACAATTGCCTACAAGAAAAAGGAGGATGATAATTGTTCTAAAGAACAAGTGATGACAATTCAAGATTCACTCCAATAAACATTAATTTGAAGCTCCCACGATCAGAGAGACCATGACGGAAGAAAGAGTTTCAGAGAGTGGTAGATCCATCTCGAAAGATGAATACCACCTTGGGTACAAGAGATAACTCAATATGAAGAAAATTATGGCGAGACTTCCAAACCAAATTAACAGGACTCAGACACACTCTAGTTGTGTAACAAAGTTGGGTGACATAATTAATGCTAACTTTTCCATCTATGGAAGAAGCTATGATCAAAGAGTAACAGTTGATCATGAGGAATATGTCTATGATATGGTTCTAATACCTAAAAGGAAGTCCGTAGTGTCTTCCATATGGATCTACAAGAACAAGTGTACAAAGAAAGGTCCATGGTTTGAATAGAATATGGCATGACATGCTCTATTGACTAGACACACTTCTTCAATAGAAGTATATATCGAGAAAAGAACCACTTGTACAGAATATGCTTTATACGAGCTCAGAAGGCACCCATAGATAAGCACATCTAAGAGCTTGACGGATCACCTAGAGTGATGAATATCTTAACATTTTCTACAAGGTTGAAGATGGAAATATATAGAAGACAACAAGCTCACGAATGGGTGCAAGAGGAAATTTTTGACAAAGTTCAAGATAAAGGGATATTGGTATCTAGTAACCTGAGATGGATACATAGTAGCAGAGAATGCTACCTGTCACTCCAGTACAGAATTCAAAGGGAAGATGATGTTCTGCCTCAGGCGGAGTGACACTACAAGATTTGAACCTGAAATCCGACGACAGAATCTGATGTCATCCGACATTTCGCACAGATGTGTTGGAAAGCAATCAATCTACAGAATTCCAACGACAAAATATTTCTATCGCCATTGATTATCAGACACTTGAGTGTTGGAATTTCGACTCTTGTAGTGGTGGTTATCTGACACTTCCATGCCAGATAGGCGTCATATTTCTGACTCGTGTAGTGACGGTTATTCGACACTTCCCTGTCGGATCTTCGACGTCTATGAACCAAACACAAGTCAGATATCTAACCCATAAGAGTCGGATATCTGACGGTCCGTATAGATTTTTTTTTATAAGGTTGACATGATTTTAACTTTTATGTTCCCATACTTTCAACGGTAACTGTGTTCAAGGCGTCGAATATCCGACTCATGGCCATTATAAATACAAATTGTTTTAAACATTTTGACATGTTTGTTGTGGAAGCGATGGACGATTGCGAAAATTATTTGTTCCTCGACGAATGTTTTCAAGAATAGTTTTATTCTTCAACGTGCGGTTGTGGGAATTTTTTTTTTCATCGATAGACAGTTTGCCAGGAATTTTTTATTCTTCGACTTCTATCCGTTTGACAAAACCTTGATGTGTGGTTGATGCGTGGAGCTTGATTTTTTAAGACAACTTGTTTTATTCATTAATTAAGTTTATGACAAAATGTCAAATAGATTAAATATTTCGGATCCAAACGAAGTTTTTTTCATATATTAATGTATATCTATTGATGTTTCCATGTATTTATATTAAAGGAAAGACACCCTATAGCATGTCGTCTAGAGGAAGTGCTTTCAGAACAAGTTCAGGATCAGGATCATGGACCGTCTATGTTTAATGGAGAACAAGTGAATGATCATATTGAACAAGATGATCATGTTGATAATGTAATTGAAGATGATGGTACAAATACATTGATCCATGATTCATTTAACGTTAGAATGGATGAAGATGATGTTGATAATGAAAATGATAATGACTTTGATGATGTTCATGATATACCTCTTCTCGATAAGGCATATGAACCCATTTATGAAGGCTCCAAAACAAATATTCTCTCTACTATATTGTTGATAATGAACTTGAAGGTTATGAATGGTCTTTCAAACATTGCAATCACATGTATGCTAAGGTATCTAAAATAATCCATCACATATATAGGATCGTGATAAAGTTTATTTGAATTCCTCTAATAATTGTATTGTTAACTCATTATTGATCATCGTATGGATGAAGTGTGTTTCGTTAATATTATTTATTTATTACATTAACAATTTTTTTCTTTTTTTTGTAGCTTGATAGCTTATTTTTTGTTACCACCATCAAATATTTTACCTTGCACATATCGAGATTTATCTTCCATCATGAAAGAGATTGGAATGCATTATGAAGCAATTCATGCATGCCTCGATGACCATGTTATATATTATAATCAGCATGAATTTGCAACAGAATGTCCAGAATGTCATGTAAGTAGATATCGTACAGATAAAGTAACAAAAAAGGTGCCTCAGAAGGTTCTTCGTTATATTCCCATAATTCCATGTTTGCAATGACTGTTCAGGTGCAAAAACATAGTGCAATTTATGGATTACCATGCCAGGAACAGAAGTCAAGATGATGTTATCTTAATGCCTACAGATGGTACTGCTTTTAGAGATATTGAGGAAAAGTGGCCTCACTTTAAAGAAGAACCACATAATCTTAGGATTTATTTGGCAGCAGATGGTGTTAATCCATTTTCATAGATGAAATCCATTTACACGGTGTGGCCTATTTTTGTTATCAACAATAACATTCCTCCATGGTTGTCAATAAAGAGGGAGCACATAATGTTGTCGATGATTATTCCAGGTTTTATTGACGAAAACTGTTTTATTTATAATGTAGTTATGGAATCTCATTTGTCATAATATGTATCTTAATTTCATATATATATCTATTATTTTACTCTTCTACATGGTTTATATATCTTAATGGTTCTCATAATGATATATTTTATATGTTCTTCAAATTATGAATCAGGTAAGTTCCAACTCAAATATATGAATTTATACATCGAACCTCATATAGATGAGCTACTAAAGTTATGGAATGGCATAACTATATATGACATATCTAGACCAATACGACAAAGGAAATTTCAATTCCATGCAATGGTTGTGTGGACAATACACGATGCCCCTGGGTTAACTTTATTTTGTGGTTTGTAATTTTAAGTTCCACTTTAATTGCATTTAATGATATGGAGTAGTTAGAATATTTTATAAATGAACATATTTGACATAGATATTCCATATGTAAATATTGTAGGTCTTCAGACAAAGGGTAAATTTGCATGTCCAGTTTGTGGTCCTAAGATAAAATCTTGACATTCAAAAAGCTTAAGAAAGGAGGTGTTTGATGAGTATAGGAATTTCCTCTCTAAGAATCATAGGTATAGAACAACTGAAAGAAATATTTTCAATGAGAAGCGGGAGACTGCATTAAAACCACGGAGAATGACACCTCAACTTTGGAAGATGCAAAAAAATAGAAATCGTCATCATGGTACGTATGGATCATCGTATATGAATTTTTATGTATTTTAATTTTTATTGTGAGTTGTTTGTTGTAGTGGCCATATTTGATTTATGATGTAATTTATTAATTATAAACTAATATTCATGATTTCCATCATGATCATGAAGGCATTAATGGTCTTCCATGAGGAATGAAAAGTTATCCTATTCAATTCAACAAGTTGCCCTACTATGAGCACCTACAAATTGCTCATTTGTTTGATACAATGCATATTGGAAAGAATGTTATTGAAACCTTATGGCGACTACTAGAGCTAAGGAGGGAGAAAGATAAAGTTGTGAAAGTGTGCAAAGCCATTCAAGAAAGCAACCATGCAATGAAATACGTCATCCAATTTCATACCGATGGAGAACAAGTTAATATAAACTCAATTCCATGGATGTTTACGGAGCAACAAAGCAATGTTGTCAAATAAGTAATGCGGAAAATTAAATTTCCCACCGGTTTTTGTGAAAACTTGAAGAATATCATAACTAAAAAAGGTGATTTTGCAGGGGTCAAAACACATGATTGGCATGTCTTCATCAAGGTAATTATTATTGTTATGTCCATATAATTTTTTCTTGTTTGTATACTCTTTTTTAATAAATGGCATGGTTTGTATATTGATACAGTATGTTCTACCTCTCTCTCTCCTAGACAACTTCAACAACAATGTCAAACAAGTTATATATAATCTTGGTAAATACATGAGGTAACTAGCGATTACTTGCATGTGCTTAGTGTTTCTTTACTTGGATATATTGTAATTTAATGTTTTTTTTGTTAAATATCATTATTGGTTTGCATCACTTGTAGATGGTTGTCATCTAAAGAAATCCATAAAGAAGATATAAAGTATTGGAGGAGAGAAATTCCTCATCTCATGTGTGAAATGCAGAAGCATCTACCATCAGCATTTTTCAATGCAGAAGAACACTACCTCATACACCAAGTTGAGGAGATTGAGTTGTGTGGACCTGTGTACTCAAGGTCCATGTAGATGGTTGAGAGGCACTTGAAATTTATGAAGGGTTTGGTGAGACAACTAACAAATCCGAAGGGTTCTATGATGGAAGGATATACAGTATACCAAAACATGTTGTATGTTAGTGAATATCTTCCTATTTTAGCGTCAAAGCTCAATTTACGTCGCATTTGTGATCCGGACTCCGATAACACATTTGAAGGGGAGCAACTAAAGGGGAAAGGTATATTGAGGAAGTTGAAAGGTAATTATTAGCTAGTGGATTTTTATTATATCCTTCATATTCTAATTGTATTTTCTAGTCATAATTGCTTCAATTAAGAGCATATACATCTTTGTTTAGGAGATTTACACCTTTCTTTGATTTTAATGGTAATTGTCTTTAAACAGTTGGTCGAGAATGGGATGCAATTCATTTATACATCGCAAAGAATCTTGACTGGATGAAGGTATGGATTAAATGATGTGCACAATCAGGTCATGGAATATCATGGGAAGGTGTGGCTTCATTGGTAAAAGAAGCGTGACGCAATGGAGATAACAATCTAATAGAAAGGGAAATCGATTTGGCATATGGTGTAAAAGATAAAATGGCAATTATATAATTAATTAAATATCCCTCTGTTGTGATCCTACCCAACATCCTTTAAAAACAAATTTCACTCAAACAAAATTCTATGTTGTTTTGATGAAATGTTTGAATTTCTTATTTCAAATCTAAGGAATTGGAAGCTACTGAAACAATCACATTCCGTGAGCTACTGAAACAATGAAATTCCATGTTTTTTACAACCTTTGTGAACTATGGTTAGTTGACATAAATCACTACATTGAAATCATTATTTCGAATTGGCTTACCTTTCAGATTAGGGTGTGAGCATTTTGATTTCCATACCTTTTACTACAATCTGACCATAAGCCTTATTAGAGCACTTATAACTTGATATTTCTATTTGCATTTCATGTGTGGTTTTAATAAGGTTGTGAAATTGGAAGGTTGATTATGGTATTGTCGGGTACCTTATCAAAAGTTCTTGCAAATTTTATCTCCAAGGCTTGTTGTTTAATCTTCGAATTATGTACAGTCCAACCTTATTATTTGATCCCGACCTTTATAATATGCTCCATATCGTAATTCATAGTCTTGTATGTGAAGTTTGGGGTTGGTTTGATGTTGTGTCATATGCTCTCCACCTTCAAAGATTTAAACCATCATAGGGTAAGGTTGATATATTAACGCTCAAGGTTCATTCCCTATGGTTGTTTTGACTCGCGTCGCCATTTGATCCATTTGATTATAGATTGATACGGTATCATTACACTCATACATGACTCTATAAATGATATTCAATTACCAGTACGTGCTCAGCATCATGGCTACATCATTGTTGAACACCCATGATTCATTTAAGGTGTGGTTGTATGTCGATTGCGTCGGATAAATTATGGCAAAAAGAGTCTAGTCTGGAGTCTTCGCCGTCATTTATTTTATCACTTGATTACCGCTCTGCGTGATCATTCTCCCTCCCCCATGCCGAGTTTACAGGATCCTTGTCGGGGTTTGTTCATGTCGCTCTTAGTTTATGAGAGTGTTGGGTTTCATTGCTTGTGTTTTTTGCTTGTTTTGCATCCTGAATGATCGCTCTCCAGTTTACTGTCGGGTTTTGATTTGTGGTGTCTCTTCTGTGTGCGACTACGTGCATTTGCGCTCGTAGCTATGGCTCCGGTGGTTAGAGTTGAACCTAGTGACATGAAACTCTTTGATGGAAACCATGAACTTTTAGCTAAGGTTGAAGCAGTTGGATGGTTGTCGTTCATTCACAAGTTTACAGACTCAAACCTTGAGGTGACCAGGTAATTTGCTTTGTTGTTGGCCGATGCTAGGGTTAAGGTGGATGACCTCCAATTTAGGGTCGACGAGCGCTCAGTGGCTCTGGCTATGGGTTTGTCGTTGGCAGGTGAATGTTGGTTCAAATACAAGCAGATGGAGGTCACAGAATGGAGACATATGCTAAAGAATCCTTGCCAGGATGTGTCCTTTAGAACTGGTATATCGCGAAGATTTTTCAAGAAGGAATGGTGACCGGTTCTAGACGTTATTCACCGGTACGTGACCTATGAGGGTCGTTTTTCCTTGGCTTATGTCTATCACCTTCGATTGTTGGCTGTTTTTCTTGGTTTTCCTGTTAATTTGCCCTATTATTTAGTTCAGATTTTGACCAAGATGTCTTTGGCCATTAAAAAGGGGCCAAATAACATCGATCGCAGTCTGTTTCATCATGGCCTAGTTAGGATATTGGTAGAAAGAGAATTATCTAAAAAAAATAGGTCATGGGATGATTTTATCGAATAGAATGGTTTCTTGGCATTCTTCCATTGTCAGTTCGATTTCCCTGAAGAATGTGTTAGGAATCAAGAGCTTTGTCGAGCTTCGGCTTCACCTGTGCACAAGCCTGTGTCAAACCCTGTTGGTGGTGTAAGCCCCAGCGTCTGCAATGATCTCGCTCCCACTCCTGTATGTAGTCCTGGTACTCCTATGCCTTCCAAGCATAGGAGGAAGTCTTTAAACATATCCCCTGTGACGCCGTAATGTAAGGACAATACCTGCGAACAGAAGGGAAAAAGGCCAAATGGTAAGGTTACTGGCAGGTTTACGAGGAGTATGTTAGCCAAGGTTAGTGATGTTAAGTCTTCCGTGAGCAATAACAAAGACATTGAAACAATTGTGCTAGATGATCAAGAAGAGAATCCTGTCTCGCCTAATGATGGCCTTGATATTGACCATGAGCCTATCGTAAACCATACAGATAACAGTCCTCATGTGTCTAATAAGGATCTTCAGGTTGACCCTGTGGTCGATCCTCCGATTGAGGGCAAGTCTGTAGAAGCAAAATTACCGGGTTCCTATCGAATTGGTGAAATGATTCACCCGCTATTTGTAAACTGTTTGTTGGATAAAATACATAGGATGGAGGAAGAAATAACAGGAATGGTAGCACATCATGATGATATGAAAGCCAAGAATACAATGATGAAAGAGAAATCTGATTCCGATGATAAGTGTCTGCTGCGTCTGAAGAAGCATAAAAACAGGTTGATTCGAAGATTTTTGAAACTACAAAACGAGAATCATAAGAGTGAGGAAAAAGTGCGTGAGTTGAATGCTCAAGTTACTTTAATGCAATTCAAAGGTCATTCACAGAATCCGGCGAATGGTGTGAATATCCAGGTGTTTAATGCTCCTGTGAAATTATAATATTTTGGGCACACTCACTATTGTATATATGTTTAAGAAGATTTCAGGTTTGAAGTTTATAATCAAGTGATAATCAAGTTATTGTGTTACATGTATTGGTGGGATTTGATTGATGGATTATGTAGTTTATTTTATTTTGTTCTTGCGTATGTGTTAATTATTTATTTTTATTGTGTAGTGCTGCAGGTTATATGGTTGATGCATTTTTCTTGGATCTCTCATTTTGAGGATGATCCCTGGGGAATTGTGAACAAATCGGTTGGCTTTGATGCTTCCCAGGTGTCACTAAATCATTAGTGTCTTAATCATTTTGTGATTTTTGCGCTATAAATCAAATCTTTCCTATTTCGAGACATTATAACGCATATAGAAAAATGACAATTGCATTTGTCATTTTTTATGAAATTGGCTAAGATTTCGATTTTGTAGTTTCCAGTTTTATAGAACTATCTCTATGTGAGATTAAATGTATTTAAAGGAGACATGTATTACTGGAGATAGGTTCGATAGTTGGGGAAAAGGGAGAGGCAAGATCACTGTAATCATTTCCTGCGACCTAAGACAATTTTTTGTTGGAAGTTACAGCACTTTTGACTGGTGATATCTATATATATATATTTACAGTATTTATACTATGGAAATGTATTTATGATATTGTTTGATATTGTCACCTTTTTCTGCAGTCTTTATGTTTTGTCATCATTTCTTTAATGAATTATGCAAAAAGCATCTTGTTTAACTGTCGACTTATGCTGGTTTTAATTTTCTAATATATGTCACATAGTAGATTTGATGTTTTCATCATGATGTGTGTGATATACTTGTTCACTGTGTTATCTTGTTTAAATTTCTGAATTTATTCTGAATATTATCAGGATTTTTAGCATAGTAGCATTATTTGCAAATTTAATTCTAGGTTACTTCTATCACGCTCCAGATCAGGATAGTACATTTAGGATAGGTTAATGGTAGTTTCTCTTTATGTATATTTTTTACAGAAAACCTATTGGATCAGATTTGACATTAATGTGTTGATAAGTTATCATTTCAATCCTGTTATTAATGTATAGGTGTTTATAGTGTAATTTATGTAAAATTGATCGAATCTGTTAATATTTCATTAACTATTTGTTATTGCATTCATAGATTAATTGGTTTAATAGATTATTTCTAGTTATTAGTCATGTAATATACCAACTAATTTAGTAATTATCTTTAACATTCTATTGTGTATATACTATAGATTTAGTTAACAAAAAAGCAGCTTTAGTTTTTCTTTTTTGAGTCTTTTCCTGTAGCTGGGAGTAGTTTAGGGAAGGCAACGGGACCTTAATCCTGTCAGAGGCGGCTACCTAAATGACTGAGCACATATTTGAAAACATTTGGATCGGGTTGCCTCTTGGTTGACAATTGTGTCATCTTCGGCCCGTCAACACCCTCTAAATCTTTTATTTTGCAAATTACTTATTTATGCACATGTTATTTTTTTCCATGTATTGTTGCATAAGGACTGATTGGTTGTGTAATATTTTTGTGTATTGCTTATTGTAGGTAAAAAACCATAAGTCTATGGTCTGCAATGGATGTAGATATCAGATCAAAAAACCACTTATACGATGAAACGAGAACTCGACACAGTTCTCGTTTTTCTCTCTCCTAATTTTAGTAGCTATTTTTACCCCCGTTTCAAAAATGGTTGATGCCAGTATCACACAT
>LPNX010974460.1:14130-30308 GCA_001517045.1 Pseudotsuga menziesii
TTATCATCATCATCATCATCATCATCATCATCATAATCGTCGTCATCATCATCATCATTGTCATCGTTCTCCTCATTATCAACAACATTATCATCATCATCATAACCATCCTCAATATCATAATCATTATCCTCATTTTCATCTTCAACATCTGGGTGTAAAACTGGATGCAAAAGTGAATAAAAATATGGATGCAAAAAAGGATGCAAACATGGATGCAACAAAAGTAGGCGCAAAAGTGGGTGCATAATAGGGTGCAACAAAAATGGATGCAAAAGGTGATGCAAAAGTGGATGCAAAAAATGATGCAATCATGGAAGCAAAACATGATTAAAAAAGTGGCACAAAAGTGGATACAACCATGGATGTAAAATTGGATACAAAATTGGATGCGAAAGTGGATGCAACAAAAGTAGATGCAAAACTAGATGCAAAAGTAGTCATAGCACCCAACGCAAAACCCGATGCAAAAGTGGATGCAAAAATGGATGTAATAACTGATGTAAAATTGGATGCAAAAATAGATGCAAACGTGGATGCAAAAGTTGAAGCAAAAGTGGGTGTAAAAGTAAGCGCAAAAATGGGTGTGAATTGGGATGTGACAAAAGTGGATGCAAAAGTGGATGCAATAGTAGATGCAAAAAAAGACGTAAACATGGATGCAAAATAGGATGCAAAACTGGACAAAAAAATAGATGCAAAAGTGGGCAAAAAAATGAATGCAAAAGTGGATGCAAAAATGGCTAAAACAAAACGAGATGCAAAACTAAACTCAAAACATGATGTAAACTTTGATGCAAAACTTGGTGCACAGAGGGATGCAAAAAAAGAAGCAGAAGTGGATGCAAAACTGGATGTAAAAAATGATGCAAAAGTGGATGAAAAAAAGGGCGTAAAAGTTGAGGCAAACATGGGCGTAAAATGGGGCGCAACAAGAGTAGATGTACAAACTAGGCGCAAAATTAGGTGCAAAACTAGGCTCAAAACCTGTCGCAAAACCTGATGCAAAACATGGCGCATAACCAAGTGCAAAACCCGGTGCAAATTATGCCGCAATTTGTGCCAGATTTAGAGAAAGGACACAAAAAACGCATAAAATAGCACCAACCCGTGAAATTGTGCCATTTTGTCCAAAAATTGAAGAAAAATACATTAAAAGATGGTCTAGACGCAAAAAAGGATGCAAAAAGAGACACTAAATCCAGTTTTTGTTGTAGTGATTCAAAGAATTTCAAAAGCCACTATTATTATTGAAATTGAAGGTCATATAAGAAGTCATTATTTTACTTATGTTCTTCATTAATTGCCAAAAACACACATAAATATGCATTTTATTTTTAAATTTGACATATATATAAATATCTATATTAATATTAATTATAAAGTATAAAGCTAAAGCTTCACAACTATAAAAATAAAGATTTTTTTTCCCATATTTTATGGAAAAATCAAAATTACATCAAACATTATATCATCAAAATTGCATCAAGCATTATATCATCACACATATGAACTCCCCCATAAATCTCCACAATATTACCTTTTATGTTTTAGGTCACACTGCACACTATTTTATGCTAACAACAAAACAGTCAAAGACCTAATTCTGTAAGCTTTTTAAGTTCCATATAGCCATAAGAGAGTGTTCCCAAAAGAGGTGACAATGACCTGATTCCTTCATCTGTCCGTTATGTGGCATAGAGCCATCCTTAACAAACATGTAGGCTAGGTTCATTAAATGGATCAACAGCGAAGTTAATGATTGACTTAGCTGTTATCCGTTGGATGGACTAAACATACATGTTTTTTAAGCTCATAAAGCAGTCACCACCTTATAGAAATAGAAATTATCATTGTTGTCCAACACGTCAAGTTCCATTGTAAAAGTCGATGTCCCATTCCATAAAGCAGTCACCACGTTATAGAAATTATCATTGTTCTCCAACACCTCAAGTTCCATTGTAAAAGTCGATGTCCCATTAATGGAATAACAGTAGAACACCCCATATGGATACACAAAGCGGTGGCAAGCCAATGGAGCCAGAGAGCCTTTCAACGACTTTCTTTACCCTTGCTTTCTTTCGAGCGTCAACTGTGCGCGCAGGGTGAAATACAAGCTCTATATTATGAGAAGAAGAGCCCAAGTTAGAGAGCACAAACTCTATCATGCCCTCAATCGATGTGGTGCACGTCTTGATTTCACCTTCTTCGGGTTTATCTTCACAAGCATTGAGAGGCATGTTCATGTTCATCGCCATATTTGATCTCTCTGAGATGCCAGATGGAGACAGAATTTCTGAAAGTGCTACAGTGGCAAATGGCATACCTTGTGATAGATTACGGGGCAAAAATGCTTTCCAGGGACTGTAAAGCTCTGGCACTATTATTTCTCCCCTTTCCCTCAACTCCTTGGATGAAAAAAATATATTGTTCATCTCATCTAATTGATCAGAGCCGCGAGCAAGACGAAATTTCGTTACCTGGGCGGAAGTCAAATCTACAGATTCATAACACAGTAAATTGGCAGAGTTACAGAGTTGATTTGCATGGAGACCTAGGTTTCCATGCTCGATCATTTTAGCGAACTTGTTCACCTCGTCAAGCGTGAGCGGAGACATACTCGCAAATACCGTCTCGGGTACTTGAACGCTCGGAAGTATTTCTCTCCAGAAGTTTAATAGCGTCTCTGCAACTTTATCTGTACCAAACACTGTGGGGAGGGCTATTACCTCCATCGGTATCAGGACTCCAAATAATCCCAGATAGCAAGACATAAGCACCATTAAAGAAAACAGGACTAGATTACCCTGTATTCTTAAAAATTCAATATGGCTACTCTTCACAATTTAACAAACATAGACGGTAGTATATATATAATCTTGTGATTGAAAGAAAGTTACCCAGAATAGGCCAGGCGTAGTAGAAATCATTCTTCTATCTGCACTGCGTCTCGACGATGGACTGTTTGAAAATTTAAATAAGAATTACACTTCCCCAACATTTATAGATTGGATTTATTCCTACGAGAGCAATTCATTATAAATAAATCCGTCAGACCAAGGGACGGACAGAGAGAAGTTGCAGGAAGACGGACAGAGAGAAGTTGCAGGAAGTCTATGTAAAGGAGTAAGTTATCTATACGACCATTTGATCTACCTTTCTGTGAGATGGAGAGATTTACTGTTCTGTGAGGTGGAAAGATTTACTGGGTTCTGCTTCTTACATTTTATTGCTACTTGAAAACTCAGAAAAACCAAGTAAAGATTTATTTTACCACTTTGAAATGAATATCTTTCTTGGTTTTTTCTATATTTTTTTATGTCAAAATGAAATAAACTATGTCATGATGAAATAAACTAGTGATAAATCTTTAAATTCCATGTTATAAACAGCATTTACTCGAATCTTAATTTTTAGTTAAATTTTTTTTCCTAATTTATTAGACTTATCTGTTACATCAATCTAGCATTTTTGGTTTTGTGCTTGGCATACTGAGCATTTCATGTATAGGTTACTTAACCATGATATGATTATATAAGCCACAATCCCGATTCCCAATTAACTTTTAGTAATAAAGATGTACATCAACAATTTACAGCCACTGATAACATTGGGTCATATACATATCATGAAGATTATGATTAAGATTATCACAATCTGATCAACCAACCAAGAATGATATTTTCTTGCCTCGTGCTTTCTAGTTCTAACGAGTACTTTCTACGGGGCCAGCTACTAAGTTCAATGCATCTGCTTTTTTTACTCTCTAAATAAGTCTTCGTTAAGACATTTGTGTGCCAGTCGTTGAAAATCAATTTTTTCTTTATCAATTAGAAATATTGTTTTTCATGCATTAAGCTAAACTTTAGACCATTTGCATCTGTTTTCTTTTTAGCGAAAATTGTTCTTAGTTTTTAGTATTTGGAATTCAAACTTTAGAACATTTGCATTTTTGCTAAAATTGTTCAAAGTTAGTTTTTAGTAATTGGAATTGTATAATTTGAATGCTTTAATTTTATTTTAGTGATTGAAATTGTATAATCTGAATGCTCTAAAAATAATAGAAAATTCTATATTTCTACAATAAAATTGCAATTTTAACATTAAAAATCTTATTTTCAACAACAAATCATTCAACATAACCATTTCCGAAATATGAAAAGTTGCAAACTTTCAAAGTTTGAAACTAATTTGATTTTAATTGTAAAAGTCTTCGATGCAAGAGACTTGTCTTCTTTGTATTTCAGGCTCTTTTAACATATCAAATAGTGCTTGTCAAATATGTGTGGGAAGTCAAGTAACTATAACAAGCTAAAAGGTATAAGATAAAAAGAGAACTAAAACTAAGCTCTAAGTTCTAACCTATAACCTTTTTAAGATAAATGTAATGGGGTATTTAATAACCTATAACCTTCTCTAATAATCTAAGATGAGTAATGGGGTACATAAGCAAAGATTTTGGCTTTATCATAACAAATAGATGTTTAGAATTATGAGAGTATTATGCAATAGTTGCAATTGTGGAGCTTGTCAGCTATGTGTTCCTTGAGTTGGTTTTGGAAGCCTGATCTTCTAGTTTGACATATGTAAGATTTACCATAGGAGCATGGTGTTTGTAAATTGTCGGGCCAAGCATGGGATCAAAATTAGCCTTGGCACTTCTAGATAATTGTCTCAAGGTCTTCAGGTGTTTGAAGAATTTTTAATATTCATTTTGCCTAAGATTTTGGAAATGTAGTCGATGACTCCGTCAAATAAAGGGAGCGAGATAAGGGCCCAAGGACGAGGAGAAAGGATTCTAGGATTGGAATGGAAGGAAAAGCGAAATGCTTTACTTTCGCTTTACTAATTTGGGAGAGGGTATATCCATTGGAGAGGAAAGATTTGATGAGGTGGGCCTTCTCATTCTCTAGGTTATGAGGGGCTGAAATTCGAATGCACTTTACAAAAGAAAAAATTATTGAAATTGTGAATGAAAAACTTCTCATAAAACAAAAAGATTTAGTAACAATTCCATTTTATGGCTTTATAACAGGTAACTCTATTTTCACTAGATAACTAAGGTTTTATGGTTTTGAGGCATATGAATATCTGTATTAGTCCACATGTAGCATAAAATATTACTAGTTGATTTTGAGTGAAAATCAATTGACTCCGCATTGTTTTTATATTGTTGGATTATAGGGTCCTCGCACGAAGTTGAGGGACCTTTTAGATGCAATCCTAGTTTCATGAAACCCGCAAGAGTTTAGTAAAACAAAAATGCTTGTTTTTCTTTGAAATAGGAATGGGTGGGCTCGAGCCTGCCATGTCAATTTACACGCAGGGTAGGAAACAAAAATGCTAACACATTTTTTAACTACAAAACACTTGAGCTTTTTTTAACAATAAAATGCTCACACATTTTTTAACTACAAAACTCTCTAATGTTTTTTTAACTACAAAACGCTCTATCGTTTTGCATTACATATTACTTCCTTAACCTTCTCTCTATCACTCCCTCCCTAAATCGCTCTCCCCATCCATATCTCCCCCCTTTATCTCTATGTCCATGCCCTTCCCTCCCCCCATAACTCTCTCTCCCCCTCCCTATCTTCCCCCTTTCTCCCTATGTCCCTATCCTCCCTCCTTTCCTCCCTCCCTCTATATCTCTCTCTATGTGTCTTCCCCCATCTACCCCTCTCCCTCATCTCTATATACATCTATTTCCCTCTCTCCCCTCCCTCCCTCACTCTCCCCCCACCATCTCTCGAGCCATAACTCTCTCTTTCTATCCCTCCCTCTTTAACTCTCTCTCTCCCTCCCTTCACTTCCATCTCCCTCCATATTTAATTCTCTCTCTCTCTCTCTCTCTCTCTCTCTCTCTCTCTCTCTCTCCATAACCCCTCAACCTTTAAACCTCTTAACCACTTTATGCCTTTACCACTAAACTCTTTACCCCTAATCGCTAAGAATGAGAAAGTAAAATACACTCTATAATGACATTTAGAATACCAAATCCAAGTAGGCATGTGATAAACCAAGTCCTCTACCACTTAATCAAGTACCATAATCAAGAAGGACTATACTAGGGCCTCCCAAAACCAAGGAGTAGATCTGCAAGCATCCAACCAAGCACCATGTCCAAGAGGATGTTTACCCACAACTTCCCCAAACATCAACAAGTTCCATCACCTTAACTTGAACATGAATTGTAAAATCTACAAAAATTTATAACAAAAAATGATTCCTTAATACCTGCGAGGTACAAAACCATTTTTCCATGCAAATAGTTATTGATAATTGCAGGTCCAAACCTTATCTTTGTAGAACCAATTTCTTTTTCTCGCATAGCCACCTTTACTCTCCTAGCATGGTTTCCATTTTCTTCATCTCCCTAATCCACTTTAGTATAAAGCATGGTTTTCAAGATATGACATTATAAACCATATCGTATAGCGATGCATTACCTACCGATTAATGCATTTTGTTATGATTACTGTGTCAACATTGATTAGTTGTGGACTTTTTATGGAAGGTAATGTACTTTGGATTACATTGTATTTCCATTCATAGTTTCCAATAAATATCTATGCTATAAAAAAAATAAAAAAACTTTATTACTCTTTGTATACTTTAGACACAATCTCGAGCACAACCTGACAAGTAAAATGAAAAACCACATGGGGTAGCCTAAACTAGGTAGGAACTTATGCACAAAATAAATCAATGGTAAAACGCAATTGCTTTCAATTTGATATAGCCTATTACATGGAGTAACATTTTTTTTCTTATGGAAATATGCACGGGAAACCTAGCAATACTTCCCCACATTAGTGGATGGTAGAGGTGGTAAACCGCCGGCCATCCTCACAGATGGCCTAACCCTAAAGGACTCAAGGCTCGAACCTGTGACCTCTTCCCAAACCGAGAGAGTGTGCACACATCTTAACTTGTAGCACCACGCATGACCCGTAATCAAAGGAGGGAACGTCACAATAATTTAGTTAAATTAATCCTTGTAAAATATAGATTTAAATCACTAATTATATATATTATTTGTCAACTTTTATAAAGGTGCAAGAAAAGAAGATTTAGTTGTTTGTCTTCCTATATACAAACAATAAATAAATAAATGGATAGATTGGATTCTAAATGAACAAGAGCCACATGGTGGCAATGTTCTCGACATTGGGGAGGAATTATTTGTATGTAGCTTTTGAAAATTGATGTATTTGAAGATGAATGGTTTAATTGTTATTTTGGTAAAAGAGGAGAGATATGGATGTATATATTTCGTTATTTGTATGTAGCTTTTGAAAATTGATGCATTTGAAGACGAATGGTTTAATTGTTATTTTGGTAAAAGAGGAGAGATATGGAAGTATATATTTCAATCCTCTTAACTAGGTTTATGAGGCACTTGGAATCACCCATTGTATCACGTTAATTAAAACTTGGAATCACCCATTGTATCACGTTAATGAAAACTTGGAATCACCCATTGTATCAAGTGGATAATGACGATAATGAAAACTTGGAATCACCCATTGTATCAAGTGGATTTGTACATCGATATATTAGCGGCATCAATTTTAAAGTTGCCGAAATTTGTGGATTTGTACATTGATATATTAGCAGCATCAATTTTAAAGCTTCCAAGATTTTAAAGCAACAATTTTTAAACTGTCAGCAGTGTTGTGCATGTTATCAGCACCCGTAGGCACACTTATCATGCTTTCAATACCTTAGCATAGAAATAATACATAAGGAGAATATTATATACATTAATGTACTACGTATATTTACCTTGCCGAATGGTTCTGTATATAGCAACGCTATATCCTGGTAATTGCTCACTCCCGTATGAATAATGCTGCGAAGGCAGTAATATCCATTATTTAGTGAAAAAAGAATTTGTTTATATATATATATATATATATATATATGCACATTCAAGCTCAAAAATATCTACAGTGCTAAAACAGGTTTACAAAATTTACTCATTTAACCCATAAACACCTGCGAAGATTGTCTTCAATTTCTTCTTCACACCAAAAGCAGCAGCGCCATCTCTCTCCTAGAGCGCGGTTTAGAATCCCTGACACTTCATTGGAAACAGTCGGTGTGGTAATCCGGTTGTCGTTCCCATTAGTTCCTTTTAACATATGCATTACTATACGAATGGCCATTTCCATTGATGGAAACGGTCATGAAAAAAACACAGCATTTTAATTAGAGCCTAAGCAATTCCCACTAAAGTTAAACGTAGAATTCTCTACATTTGCACGGAACTCAAATCAAGGAATTCATATATTCTTGTATTGAAATGCAAACTATTCATTTCGTCCTCTTCCATCCTTATTTTGTCAACTTATGTTCTTCCTTTCCTTTTTTATTTCCCTGTTATGTCTATTCAATAATGATAACTCAAAGGAAAAAATCTAAGCAATAAATAATTGATGTCGCAGCCTTCTAGTCATGTGAATTATTTGAATGCTGAAAATTTACAAGTAAACCCTAAAAGGCAAGAAGTATGTAACAGGGAAAAAAAAGAGTAAAGTGACTCACCTCCCCATAATTTGTTCCTTAATACATACTAACCATCATCATAATCAACTAAAGGATCAGTCCAGTGATACCCTGGAAGGTAAATTCCCCAACTTCAATTGAGGAAGGTCAAGAATCGCAATGTTCAGGCTCTCTGGCATTAGCCTTGAATCCCACTTTTCACCTTTGAAACATCCTGTATAGCTTCAGAAACATAAAACAAAAAATACTAATATGTAGTAAAGTGACTAAAACGTGAGTAATATAAATTAAAAGGCTGAAGAAATCTCACTGTCGTACCATTATTAAAGTGATAATAGATGGAGAAAATTGGAACAGAGCATGAGGGATGTTTATCTTCTTTGCAACCTATAGATCACGTGGAAGGAATGGGTTGTAAGCAATACAGCGCATAGGAGGAGCATCCCCCTAGCCACATTCAACGTTGGATCAGCTGCTCCAATGAGCAGGTAAAACCTAACTACTCTTACCAAGTAGATCGAGTTTTAAATTCAATTAATATAAGCGACATCAATCCTAAAAGGAATGTTTTTTACCAAGGATGTTACTCAAGGTAAGCTGAATAATCTCAAACACTTTTTTGACCTTATGCGACTTCAATCAAGGTAAGGTTGAATAATATGAGACAATTTTTTACCTTATGGGACTATACTTAACTTTTCATTTTCATTTTCGGTAAGAATACACAGTGAAACCCTAAACTTTATGATGTCACGGGTATCAAACCATGTGAATTCATAGTGAGCAATCATACCCATGTCATATATAGAAGAGAACAACAAATAAAATTGAATACAATCATGCTTCCCTTGGTTTTGGATTGCAAAGGCTAATTTGGTGTTCTTACCATTTGATGAATCAGCCCCAACGAACAACAATCCCTAAACAAAAACCTGGTTTCATAGAACACTTCAACAACAAGTATCGATGTACCAAAGTTTAAGCTACAATAGCCATTTTGTTTCTGAGTTTCATGAAAAAATGAAGAGAAACCATAGATGGAATAGGCTGCAAACAAGGAATGTTATGCATAATGAAAATGTATAAAGAGCTTCAACGAAAGTATCAATATGGTCTAATTTTTGCAGAGATAACCGGCGATGATCTGTACCAAAGCTTCTAATTTCTTTTCTTCTCTCTGGGAAAACATGCAACAATAAACAAATTCGAATTCTATGGGAAGCTTGAAGACCAAGAAGCTAGGAAATGGTCGAATATGGAAATCATAATGAAAGATAGTGATTGGTGCAGCAAACCTTTGAATAGTGGGTTTGCATCCCGAAATTGATGAAAATATTTTCATTACCTGCTGGATGTCGATTCCAAACGACTTTCAAATACTAATCGTCGACATTATCCCCATCGCCTCTTCCTTCAACTGCAAGCTGAACATTAAACATTCAAATAGATTGTACAAATAACCACTGGAATCAAATTTATTTTGAAGAATCATGATGTCTAATTGCACCAAGCAAAGGTAAAATGTATGGATTACTGAAATCTACCATTTGAGTCTGTGAAAACACTTTTTGGTGATTGATTGAACAAATTTTTGGTCTAGAATTTACCAAATAAACAGGTATAAAAGATAGAATTTACAATTTTAACTTTAATGACGTTGCTGATACAATTTTTGCCCGAAATAAAAATAGAATCCATTTGACCCATTTGTCACAATCACCGACAAAATCCATTTGGTCCAATATTAATTTATTGCACTGCACCGTCTTTTATTTTCTTTTAGGCCGATGGGAGGTATTACAAAGAATGATAAGCTCAATGTGGAATTCAAATCCTTACCGTTACTCTAGACATTTGGCTATCTCGACAAAAATTAGAGCACCTTCATACTTTCGTTCAAGCTCTCTATACATTTTAGCTCCTTTTAACATTCCTTTTTTGCAGTCCAATCCATCTAGGACTGCTTTTCATTTCTTCATGTAGCTCAGACCCCAGCCAGCTGTTGTTCATATGATTGAAAACAACATGGTTGATGTTTGATTCGAGGAAGGTCATCTGGAATGCACTCCAATTCTATTAGGAGCTTAAGTTGTTCCAGATATTCCTTGGCTTGAATGACTCTGTCATGATTGTAGCTGAAAGCAACTAACATGATGAATAAACCTTTGGAGGCGATGTTTTTTGGCGAACTGAAGCATTGGATTCGTATGATCAATCGCAAGGTATGACAAGACCAAGACGCAAGCCTCATAGTATTATTCTGTGTATCCATGACTGAACTGCAATAGATTAAGCGTATTGCACTATATATTAATAGGTATAAAACTCACCTCACAACACACAGCCACAGGCAGAGAAATAGCCAACCATAGAAATTTAAAGACGTGAAGAGAAGGGTTAGGAAGCTCAAAATGAAATTTTCTTGTGTTCTATGTGAAAGGGCCAAATAATGCATATGAAAACAGAAAAAATTCCTGTATACATAATTCCAACCAAACTTTCTTGGTGAGCATTAATCATGATACGATTTCACAAAAATGGCCTACGCGATTTCACAAGCACCATTCATAGTTTGATATTTCTAATCAACTTGATGTCTGGTGGGCACATGAAAAATATTCACTATTGTCGATATCAATCCCCCTTTCACTTAACGTGGGGAAGAATATTAAACACACAACCATCAAGTGGTTATAATATGGACTACAGCTTCAAGATAGCAGTCCCATAGTACACTCCATCTAATTCAGTGTACACACCATCTAATTTAGCTTTTTGTAGTTCTAACATGGCTGCTACTAATGATGGGTTGGTAGTCCAACACTTATGATAATTTCCTTCCAAGCAGGGATGACTTTAACATTGTGTTTGGCTACCAAGTGTCGATCCTCCTTGTCAATCAACGCAACCAGCCATCTATATAGATTCCTCACATGCACATACGCATCGATTAGTGGAGGGATTGAGAGATTCAAGGTGCGTGGAAAACCACAAATCGGTTATATAAATCCCAGATATTTGCATACTGTCTTTTTGCAAATTGTCGATAATTTAATACTTACTAACCATCATCATAATCAGGTGATACCCTAGAGCGTCAAATTTATCGTTCGGCGTATATCCTATGTAAATCTAAAGGAAAAATAATTATTTGAAGCATTGTTGTCTTGGGAAGAATTTGTGTGATTGTATTGCCATGGCACAGGTTTCATGGTGGCACAGGTTTAAACATTCATTACTCACTATACATTTAGTGTACCGATGGATTGAACAAACTACTACATAAAAACTTTGGCTATATTAAAATTTTATTAAGGATGCTTTGAATTTGGTAGGAAGGCTCTCTGCTCAAAGAAATGAAAATCATTTTCCAATACATGTCAATGGAAATGCTTAAGTCATCTAGCCGCCGGGTCTTGGGGCACAAGTCCCACATCACGTGCAAAAGACCAGAAGCTTAAGCTAAATCAATATTTAAATAAGTCAAAAAATAAAAATTAATCAAACTATAGTAAAAACATTTGAAAAATAAAAAATTTAAATATGCCTCTGGAATCAATCCACCTAACGGATTCCTATATATTCCTTGTCGGGAACATGGTTAGTTACTTTATCTTCTTCTCCATGAACAATTCGAAAAGGCAAGCTCACTTGCAAAATGTAATTCATTAAAAAGACGGCAGCCTTTCAATAAAAAAAGACCTATGAAAGGAAACTCGAATAATTCTTGAGATACTTTGAATAAAATGTTTGATTTATGTACCTCATCCACTCGTTTCTCGATATCCAAACTTGTCAAAAGTAGCTCGAATGTAGTCTTTAGACGATGCCTTCCACGATAAAAATAAGGATTTGCCCGTATCTTTGTTTAAGTGCAGAAGAATTGAAACCATGAGGATGAACCAATAGTATACACATTGGATATATATACTGTCAAAATTCCTCACCTCCTTTCTTTTATCTGGGTCCTTAAATCCCACGTCTAAAATGTCCTGTGTGGGCATAATCTTCCACATAGGGATAATGGCAGTTAGCATCCACAAAATGCTGAGAACCAAGGGGCGAGGCTTTAACTCCTCGGTTATCTGTAGTAACTTATATAAACACTGTAAGTATGCATATAAAAATCTTGACAAGTATGTTCAAACTACTAGATTTATGTGAATATGATATAATTTATACCTTACACATAGGAGCAACAAGCAAGGCGCCACTCCAATAGTCAAGTTGCTTTCAATGAATGAGAAGTGCCACGGCTCCTCCCATTGATTCGCCATAAAGGAACCTCACTTTTTCCCTATACTCAACGCACTCTGCAATGTAATTTCCATACTGGTCTTGTTACTATGCGCAAGTACTGTAACATTTAAATACAATATTGCATGCACAACAACATCCTAATTAGTTATACCGACGACACTTTTGAAAAAAGTTGCACAATCGGTTACAAGGTCATCGAAGCATTTTATGTAACAACATGTTCCAACATATTTGCCATGTCCTTCACAATCTATACCAAATACTACATACCCGGCCTTTGCAAGCCTCACTCCTGTGTTTATGAATAGGTCCAATTGGGTTATTAGATTTCAAGATAAATTGAAAGAAAATTCTGTAAATAAACTGTAGCAAATTATATTGTTGACTAACTAACATCTTGTTCATATTGATTTCTAGTACATGGATCAAGGGTAACTTATAGGGATAGTCACAGTCGAAGTATCTTCCATGAAAATGTTGCACTCTATGCCATGGCCTGCAATCACGAGAAGAAAACAAATTACACATGTAAATCTCAAGTCTTAAATAAATATTATAAGCTTAGCCATGAAGAATATGTGTTGTTTTGTTGAAGAATATTATAAGATTTATGTTCTAATCCCGAGGGATAGGATATGTACAGATCTGTAGACAAAATAGTCAAATTGTTGTTTGAGAATTTGTGGAATAATGATTTGTGTTACAATGCCTATTATGTACAATGAATGGGAAAGCTCTGTGATGCTGACCATGGCAGAGGCATATAAGTGCTTTACCTTCCCTATTTGTCGGTACCCATTTGCAAGTAAAGAGCTTCACTCCTCGTGAGCTTTGAATGAACTCTTGCATACGGATTCAGATTATTATGAGCCTCTTTATTTACAATTATTATGGCATTGTTCTGTTATTCACCTCTTTGTATTTGACTTTACTGTGATGCTCCCCTGACATGTCCGGTGCCTGAAAACAAAAGCCACTAGAATAAGATATACTTTTGTAGAACAGCCTTAGCAAAACATAAAAACTTAATTATATCTCTTATGGAATCCATAAAAAAGGAATTTCTTTCATCCTTTGCAATGTGATACATATGATCGTAATAGTGAATCCATAGCTTATGAACTCCAGTGAGCTATCTCCTCATTTAATACTTTGTCTCTAATTAATGCAAGCTCACACCCATAAACAGATTTCTTACCATCCCAACTACAGTATAGAAACAAAGTAGATCGCTCTGAAATGTTGAAGACCGATCCAGCAGAAAACTACACCAAAAATCTTCTGCTACCCAGCAATAGGAAAGATCTATCATTGATAAAAGCCCTCAAATTCATTATAGATCATCGCACATGATAAACGGATATTTCAATAAGAAAAGGTTGTGTGTATAGAAAGCCACGGGAAGTCTTATGTTGTATAAAAAGCATCGATTAGTGGAGGGATTGAGAGATTCAAGGCGCGTGGAAAACCAAAAATTGGTTATGTAAATCCCAGATATTTGCAGACTCTTTATTTTAAACTATCGATAATTTAATACTTACTAACAATCATCATAATCAACTAAAGATCGGTCCGATACCCTAGAGCGTCAAATTTATCATTCGGAGTATATCCTGTGTAAATCTAAAGGAAAAATAATTATTTGAGGTATTGTTACTTGGGAAGAATGTGTGATTTTATTACCATGGCACAGGTTTCATGGTGGCACATGTTTAAACATTCATTACTCAATGTCATTCACTGTACCGATGGATTGAACAAACTACTACATAAAAACTTTGGTTCTATTAAAATGTTGTTGAGGATACTTTGAATTTGGTAAGAAGGCTTTCTGCTCAAAGAAATGAAAATAATTTTCCAATACATGTCAATGGGAATTCTCAGGTCATCTCACCACCGGGTCTTGGGGCACAAAGTCCCAAGCAAATGTCACTTGCAAAAGACCAATAGAAGCTAAGTTAAATCAATATTTAAATCATTCAAAAAATAAAAATTAATCAAACTATAGTAAAAACATTTGAAAAATAAAAAATTTAAATATGCCTCTTGAATTAATCCACCTAACCAATTCTTATATATTCCCTTTCATAAACATAATGAAGGAGTGGTTCACATAAATGTTTGGAGCTGTGAAGTGATTAAAATATATGTAATACCTTGGATGCAGGTGATGAGTCACACGGTATTGCCGACAGATGCAGCGACGGCGGTTTGACAGGTGTTGGCACCTTGATCAAAGAGCCAAGGAATCAAGGGCAGGTTGCGTCCTCAAGCACGACATGTACACCGCAATCCCGGAATGAGATGGGTGAAATCATGGTAGGCTCCTCGAATTGGAGGATTGTGTGCTTCTCACATTTTAATAGCAATTACCAGGAGCAATGAACAAGGTAAATTGCAAAGATCTACAGACCTCTACGCGAAGGAAGGATTCCAAAATGACAGGCAAATCCAGAGGGACGATTGCAAGGATGATCTCACACACCTAGGTTTGCATTGCCAAGCGATCTTGTTGGGTTCCATCGCACTACTTAACAAGAGAGCAGAGGGACTTAATGACCACATAAATTGTTGATAGAGTCTGGGTCAAGCACTCTAAGAGAGGTAGGCATTGGGAGAAGCACTCGCACCTTCACAAATTGCGGAGAAGAAAGAGGAAGCGAAATCGCCTTCCTCATAGGGAAATGGCAGACCCAGCATTGGGGGATGAAGATCAATGGGAGCGTTTATTCAACGAGGAGATGCCTGCCCACATTCACCAATCCATTGCAGTTATGGAGGAAGAAATCTACGGTGAATTCAAAGTGTGGCTGGGAGAGGGTATGGTTATGTCTCACTACTGGTGCCTAAAGTTCATTCTGTCCCGCTCCATGGATGAGAGGGAAAGCTATGTGAAGCTCATCCGCATCACGGTGGGAAAATTAAAGGAAGAAGTTGAGAGAAATGTTGACCACATGCGCAGCCTGCTGCGTCTCTTGGGACCTCCTTTTCAGCACGTTCTGAAAGGTGAAGATGTGGCCATGGAGGAATCCGGCCAAGCGGGTGAAGGTAAAGGACACGGACATGGCGCCACCGATGCCTAGGATGAGGTAGAATCTTCTCGGAGGTGCTAGGAGGTCGCACTCCTCTGCTGCCAGACGTACTCTTTTGTTGTTCATTTTGTCATGATCTATTGGCTCGTGATCTATTTTGTATCCATGATTGAGTGCCCAAGATCTAAAGATGGGTGGCTCTCATGCTTTCAAGGCTTTCCACCGTTTTCTATTTTTCGTCTTTCCACCTATTTCTGTTTAGGGTTGGTTAGTAGACAATGATCTAACTCCATGTTCTCAGGAGCAGTGCATGTAAATATTTTCAGCTTTTTTCAGTAATAGAATGGATCCTTCTTACTTGATATATATATATAT
>LPNX010974460.1:30550-75735 GCA_001517045.1 Pseudotsuga menziesii
AAGGAAGGAGTGGTTCACATAAATGTTTGGAGTTGTGAAGTGATTAAAATATATGTAATCAATTTAAGAGGATCTTTGGATATTATGAGATAAAAATTGTGAGGATAATAATGTACTTGAACAAAGGAAAGTATAATCACAACGTCATGGTGAGAATGGGTTGCAATAAGTATATGTGATGAGCAAAGTTATTAAGGATATGTGATGAGCATAGTTGGTTTTTTCGTTCTTGATGTACTCCTGAAACTTTGGTTGTTAATCACTGGCACAGATCCCTGGTGCTACCGAGGCAGACACACTGTTTTGTTGGACTCATAAAAAACTGTTTTTCGAATTCATATTAAAATAGGTTCTTTGTAATGATATGGAAATGGGTTTAAAGTTCTCGTAATATTATAGAAATTGGTTTTCTGTAACTGTGAACTTATTAGTGTAGTTTACTATGTAAGAGGCCATAAAATTGTTTAGTTGAAGCCGGTATGTTATAAAATGATATATGGCCACTAAAATCCCCATTTCAAATATTAGATTGTTGGTTGAATTTTTCAATTCATGAGAAGGGGGTGAAGGTGGTGCAAAACAGATAGTAGATGAAGAAGGCAATGTTGATAAGACAAAAGGAGAAAGGCGTGGAGCAGTGGTTGTCGTGACGATAGCTGAAGCACGAAGGTGGTGTGTCTCATCAAGATCAATGAGCATTGAATAATGCAGATCATCAAGATTGATGAAATTGAATGCAAATTGAATGTTTGGATAGTGGCACTGAGCATTTCGCCATAGATTCCCTAATAACACCCTTAATTTTTCATCCAATAGCTTCACTAAAAAATACCTTCCAATTGTTGCTTATTAGACCCTTAAAAAAAAGATCATCTACCTGTTGCTTATTAAACCCTTTAAAAAAATACATTCTAATTGTGTTTTATACATTTTTCAACAACGCATGTGTTCATCTGATTCAACAATCAATCAAACTTTCCATATCGCAATAACAACAATGGTATTGTTGTTGACTTCTTATTGGACGCTCATGCAATTTTATTATCAGATCATTCTTAGTCAAGCTAAAAATACAATTGTATATTTTATGTTTATTTTTTAGTTTCACTGTTCCAAGCAAAAAAATCTTCGAAACAAAGTATAAAATGGTGGAATGCATAATGGGCATATTCATTGTCTTCTCATTATTAAGAAACAACATATATAGGATTAAATAAGAACAATACCATGGGCCAATACTATGGGTCACTAATCAAGATACGGTGACCAAATCAACTACTCAACTAACTAACCAATTAATGATGCATTTGACCAGGGAGATTACATTCTTCAACACACCCTCTTAACCTCAACTAGAAGAACATCTCCAGCAGTGTCAATGCCTAAGTGCTCTCTCTGATATTCAAATGCAGTTGTTCCCCATGGTTTGGTGAACATATCAGCCAACTGCGCCTTATAGCCACAAAACTGTAAATAAATTTGTCAATCATTGACTAACTCACGAATGAAATGAGAGCAAGTGTCAATGTGTTTTATTTTTCTATGAAAGACATTATGTTTGGACAATTATATTGCAGAGCTGTTATCACAGAAAATAGAAGTTGGATCTTTTTCAATATGTCCCATATCCTTTAAAAGTCTTCTTAGCCAAACTGCATAGCAAGTTGTTGTGGTGGCTCCTACATATTCTTCTTCTACAAAATATATGCTGACAATGGGTTGTTTCTGAGATGCCTAAGAGATCATATTTGTACCCAAATGGAAAGCATAACCAAATGTGATTTTCCTATCATCATTACTTCCTGCAAAATCACTGTCAGTGTACCTTGTGAGAGTATTGTCTAGTGTATGAGTGTACCAGTGGCCATATCCAAGTGTGCTTGCAACATATCTCAGAATTCTTTTTCCAACTTTCCAATGAGAGTATTTGGGAGAATCCATAAATATGGAAATAAGACTGACATCATACATCAAATCAAGTCTAGTTGCATTTAAATACATTAAACTGCATGCCATTCTTTTATATAGTGTAGCATTTATTTTTGGTCCATCATCATTCTTTGTTAACTTGGTGCCTAGAGCAATGGGGGTTTATGTTGGTTTACATTTATTCATTCTGAATCTCTACAAAATATCAGTAGCATACTTATTCTTGATGGTTTGTTTTTACATACAGAGTGGGCTCATTGTTGCTTCTCCTAAACCCATTGTTGATGGGGTAGGAGTCAATTCCACTATACCAAGCTCGTGGATCCTGTTTTAGACCATATAAGGCCTTTTCAGCTTAAACACTTTGTGTCCATGACCTTTGGCAGCATATCTAGGATTTTGATCTACATAAACTTCTTTTTTAAGAATACCATTAAGAAAGACATATTTCACATCCATTTGATAAACATGCCACTGATTTTGTGTTGCAATGGCAAGTACATCTCTGATGGTATCCATCCTTTCTACATGAGCAAAGGTTTCATCATAATATACACCATATTGTTGTGCATATCCTTTGGCAACCAACCTTGCCTTGTGTTTCTGAGTTCTCCTTTGTCCTTTACTTTGGTCTTATAGACCCATTTGACTCCAATGTTGGTTTTATCTGCAGGGATATCAATAAGATCCCAAGTTTGGTTTTCTCAATATAATCAATCTCTTCATTCATTGCTTGTATCCATTGTGCATCCTTTACTAATTCAGGAAAAGATGTGGGCTGACAGGAAACAGAGCGTACTGAAGTTGCTCATCAATAACAGGAGTATGCTCATATAACTCTCTCAAACTTCTAGTTTTTTGGTTCTAAGATTAACTGTATTCTGGTGTTTCTCCTTGCTATTGTACTTCCAATATTGGAAGTCTAATAGGTATATTTGACAGATATGAACTTTCTTGGTGTTGTATGTATGAAGGATCACTCCAACATTTGTCTTCAAGGAATTTCACATCTCTTCTCACCACAATCTTTTTGGTGAGAAGATTATACAACTTTTAAGCCTTGTGTTGTTCACTATAACCAGTGAAAATACACCTCTCACTCTTCTTATCCAACTTTCTTTTGATTTTATCAGGTACATGAGAAAATGCAACATAACAAAAAATTCTTAGATGTGCAACTAGTCTTAGTGCCACTCAGTGCTTCTTTAGGAATCTTGTCATGGACACTCACCATGGGTGATATGTTGAGCAAGTAGATTGAGCATGCAACAACTTCATCCCAATACTGATATGATTGATTCTTGTGTGATAGCATGCTACGAGCGATGTTCGTGATGGCCCTGTTCTTTCGTTCAACAACTCCATTCTGTTTTGGAGTGTATCTAGTGATGAACTGTCTCTGGATGCCATGCCGGTTGCAGAAGTCTGAAAACTCATGTGAATCATATTCACCTCCACCAACTGACCTGAGCATTTTAATGAACTTTCCAGGCTGCTTCTTACTCAAGGCCTTGAACTCTTTGAACTTGGATAAGGTCTCTAATTTGTTCTTGAGGAAATAAATCCATATTTTCCTGCTAAAATAATCAATCAAATTCAGAAAATAAAACCTACCTCCTATGGATTGGCCTTGCATGGGTCCATAGAGGTCTGTATGAACTATCTCAAGGCACTCTTTGGCTCAAGATGTGGAAGTGGGGAAGTTGTCCCTTTGATGTTTCCCAATGATACAATTCTCACATGAACTGGATTGTTCATGTAAAACTGGTAACCCCTTGACCATGGACTATTTGTGGAGGAGATTGAGACTCTTGAAGGGAAGATGACTGAATATACAGTGCCATAACCAGGATTCATATAGACTAGAATCAATATGGGCGACATACTGTGGAAGGTTGGCACTCCTAAGACTAAGAGGAAATATTATGTTCTTGGTCATTTCAACTTTGGTTGTGAGTCTCCTACTGGGGGGTTTATCATAAATGGCACAGTATGTATCATAAAATCTAAGATCATACTGGTTCTGAAGTAATTGACCTATACTAATAAAATTTACATTCAGATGTGGTACATAGAAAACATCATGAATAAACTTCTTTTCATTTTGCTTTGTAAGAACAGGAACAATACCATTTCATTTTGTTGGAACTAGATTATCATCTCCTAGCTTGATACTCATGACAATAGAGGAATTCAAACGAGAAAAAAGTTACTTGTTACATGTCATGTGATTGTTGCAATAGTAGCCATAGATTTGAGCTGCAGTGTTCTTCAGTTGCTTGATAGGACAAGAACATCACCTTTGACGAGCCTTCTTCTTCTTTAGAGACATTGTCTTTGCCACTGTTCTGGTCCACTTGCTTCTTTCTACATTCTCGTTCATAGTGGAAATACTTCTTGTAGTAGTTACATTGAATATTGGACTTATTGGTCCATCTCTTGCCTCTCCCCTCTAGCCTTGAGAGTTGTGAGAGTGCTCTGAGTGATTCGAATGTTCATGATTGGTTTTGTCCTCTGTATGAGGAGACCCTCGGCCTCTTCTTCCTCTGCCTTCTCCTCCCCTACCTCGATCTTTGTTGAGGGAAGCTTGGGTGTTGAAAGCATTGGTCAATGACTCTTCTTCTTGATTGAGTCGAGCTTCATGAGATAGAAGGAATCCAGTCAACTCTTCTAGGGTGAACTGAGATAGATCTTTTGCTTCTTCTATGGAATTCATGACCATAGCAAATTTCTTGGTGATACACCGTAGAATCTTCTTAACAACTACATTCTATTCTAAATATTCTCCATAGGTTTGAAATTGGGTTACAATACTTGAAACCCTAGTCATAAACTGATCTATAGTTTATGTTTCCTTCATTTTCAAACTTTCAAACTAAAGTCGAAAGGTTTGCAATCTTACCACTTTTACTCGGTTTGTTCCCTTGTAGGCGGATGCGAGAAAATTCCAAGCTTGATGTGCGCTGGTAGCTCTTGATATCCACGGGAAAATGGACTCGCACACACATACACTATTTATTAAAAAATAGTATGAGCAAATTTTGATTAGTATAATTGTCTTTTGATTCATTATATGTAAAGAAAAACAATATCGATACTTGATAAATTCGAGTCGACGATAAATCTGAAACAAATAAGAGCCACTAGGTGGCAATATCCTTAGAGAAATGCTAACAACATGTGGCAAATAACACTATTGGTATTGCTTGCTTGGTTGCCATTATTCAAGAGAGAAACTAGAGAGTAAAAAATCAAATTAAATCAGGTTTTTGAAAAAAAAACTATATTTGAGATTCATTACATGATCAAAGTATATATTGTCAGTCTTAGCTCAAACAGAGCATAAAATACCATTTGGCATACATTTTATCAATCAATACCAAGCTCCAATGCTAGTTTCTGCATCTCTCCAAAATCACCACTATTAAAGAGATCTACATACATATGTTTTCTCATACAACCAAAACAATAACCAACAAAACAACCATTCTCTAAATCACCATCGGTATCAAAAACTATCTAACCAAAAACTTAAACATCTTTGACAACATAATAGTAACCACCTAATTGTTATGATTGCTATAGAGATCTTCATAAAATATGCATAGTGCCTGGACTGATCAAAACATCATTTGACTAATTCTTTAAAAAACATGACACCTTCATCAACACCTAGAGGTTTTTTTAATAATGAATTTGCAAGATAATCGAACTCTCGATAAATATGTTGGAAGTGTAACTCTATAAAAGACTCCCAAAGAGTTCTAATTCTTTGTTTCCACCATGTAAGAAGAGAAACCCGAATCTTTCATTTTCTAAGAGCCCAATCGATCAATATTTTTTAATCCCTTCCACCTACATGTGAGAAACATGTTTAGAACATGCAAAGAAAAGAAAACCCCATAAATCCATCATCTCAGCTCTAGTATTAGAACTCTTTCCACAACCCATCTAGATCTTAAAAACATGACCTGACTCAAAAACCAATACCATTCTAGCCCCTCCCTTTTTCACATTTTCATGTGAAGCTCCATAAAAAATCCCCATGGGAATATTATTTTGAAAAATAGGAAGATTTAAATTCTATCATTTTTAAACATGCCATGCTTAAAATATTCCTTGAAGGATCCAACTATGCTCAAACTATTTTTTCTTGCATTTACATGCAAGTCATCAAATAAGACTAAAATTTTATGTTTCCAGATATCCCAACTGACATAAATAGGAAACTCCTTCTAAGACAAAATATTTGTAGTCCATTGATTAATATTGTTTTCAAAAGAAATAGAACCCCAAATATATGAAATTTTTAATAATTCTCTTACTTCCTTCCATACCAACTTAGAAAAATCACAGGTTACTAGTAAATAGTCTATTGACATTGCATATTTTTTACATAAGACACAAATGTTTGGATCTTGACCACCCCTTTTAATATAATTATCCCATGTAACCACTTTGTTCTATAAAGCTACCAATATAATAAGTTGAACTTCAAAGGGCAATTCCACTTCCAAAGAGAATTGTACCACCATTTATCAATAAAACCATCAACATGAAAACATAACAAATCATAAGCAAGTTTTCTCGTTACAGCACTGTTGGAATCTTTCCAAGATCAATGCAAATCTAATTCATTTGAAAGAAATATACCGGTGTGTTGTAAACCTTGAATATAGGCATTTCACTTTGCCCTTAACTCACCCTATAGTTGCAATTCACCTGCTTGGATCCACCCTTGTCCCAATAAACCAACTCTTCCATGAGGACCAACTTGTGAAATATACTTCACCCCAAAAAATCTCAATTCATATATCAAATTATTTGAAAGTTTATAATAATCAACTCCTCCCACGAAAGGATCCGCTCCCACTATAACTTTTGAGCCATCACCAACTCTCCACATGACCAATTAGTTACCCACCATTGAAAAGGCATTTGCTAAATTTTTCCAAATATTAGAAATGTTATTGCCAACCTTTTGTTCACCTCTACACCACCTATCCAGCGAAGACTCTTTTAAATATTTATTGCATATGACATCACTCCAAATCCCTCATTTGAAGAAAACCCTCCAAAGACTTTTTGTAGGTAAAGCTCACCCAAATCAAAGATAGTTTTTACACCCCATCCTCCATAACTATTTTGTCCTAGCAAGTCTCTCCCAATTAACAAGATGAAAACCATTTTCTTCTTCCTGCCATTCCATAAGAAAGAAAAGCAACGTTGGCTAATATCATTCAAGATTAATTTAGGAATATATGCCAGAGAAAGCCAATGTACTGAAATATTTTGAAGGACATATTTTAACAAGATCAATATGCCACCTAGATAAATCCATCTATAACTCTAGTTATCTAGTCTCTTTTCTACTTTTTCCAATAGCCAAAACCAATCCTTCTTCAAATAGTGATTAAGTTTAAGGAAATATCCCAGATATTTCAAACCTTTGTTAATATTATCCATTCGTTAAGAAAGGATATCAAATATTTGTGATTTAAGATTCTCATCGAGCATTAACACCAAAAAGATTGGTTTTGAGGCACTTATAAGCATACCTGAAGCCTCACAGAAAACAATTAAGAGCTGTTTAAAAACCAACCAATCATCAAAATAACCCTTTCCAAATAACAAGACATCATCAACAACCAAGAGATGAGTAAGATGATGTAGGTTTGTTATCTTAACCCCTTCAATCTTACCTTCCCATTTTTCTTTCCATATAATTCTACTCGAGTATTTGACAATAAGTAAAAACAACAGAGGGGACAAAGGACAACCTTTCCTAAGTTCCCTAGATCTCTTAAAAAACCTGGAAGGAGAACCATTGGCCAGAATTGCAAAATTTGTTGAAGATACACACCCCATTATCCAATTTGTGACTTCCAAGTTCAAATCTATCTGCAACAGATTGAGCCTTTAAAAGGTCCAATTTACTTTGTCATAGGCCTTCACTAGATCAAGTTTGAGAATTAAAGACTTCATCTTCTTTGATCTTATGGAATGTGAACTCTCCTGAGCTACCCCAAATAACATCAACCTATTTGTCAAAAAAGAAAATTTCTCCTTTGTAATACACTCCGACGACTTAACTTTAATTCTATTATCAATGAATTAAATCAAGTTTATCTATAAATTGATGAATTTTCCATAATTGTAAACAAAACCATTGCAAAAACTTAGTTAGTTTATAAGGCATACTTAATAATACATGTAGTTAAATATTTGCATACACACAAACAGTAAAGTAAAATCTTATAGCCCAATTGCAACACATATTTGAACCAAATGTGTTTGCAATTTTATAATAATTTGCAATTATTACCACCAAATTTGCACTTTGATACTAGTGTCATTGCAAAAGCTAACACCTTTGACCACATTACAGATGCCCTCCATTGTATAAGTACAAGACACAACCAAATTCCACTGACAACACAAGACAACTTGCAATGTTGTGCATGGAATAGATGCAACTCCATAGGAGTCGAACCAATGCCTATCGATCCGCAAAAACCATTCAAAGGAACAACGATGTGTATGGAACAAATGTAACTCCATAAGAATCAAACGAGTTCTCATCGGGTGGCGAAAACCATTCAAAAAACCTAAAAGAGCCTTCGAGGCGAAAGAAACATATAAGATTGAAACTAAAACAATGATGTAGACAAGTAAATTTTAGATATTAAAATTTAAAAAATTAATAATATCCATAACACCAATATCCAACTAGCAATAAATGCATACCAGTTGCATATCCCAATTGCCTATAGCATATCCATCACATCCTTCCACTTCAATATCTATCATATGCATAGAAAACAAGTGACAAAGCCCTTAACTGCCCAAACCGTTAATGCTCCCCAAATGACACCAACAATTGTTTGAATAAACATCAAAACCCATACAACTTGAATAAATCTCTCAAGCACACTGCACTAACCCCATTGTCTTCATACAATGCCAATCATGTCCAGACACTCAATAATTTGACTAAGTATGCCATTTGATTTCAAAATGATCATACTTCCAATGATATTGATTTTTTACTCACTAAACAGGTTATCCATACTTTTGCAATGCTAAACTTAGTTGCTAACATGCTATGAAACACTAAACTTAGTTGCTAATAAGTTATGGACCCTTGTGCAGAATAACAAATGACACTACAACCCACTTAATACAAATTGACCTAAATTTAATGTACCTACGATCTGCAATGAATATGATGACCTACACTTGTGCCAACTCCCTATACCAAAGCTCAAGGCAGACACCTGTTTAAATATCTACACAAAACCCCCAGACCAAAGTTCGATGAAGACACATGTTTAAATGCATAATGAGCTAAGCTCATCGCCTGTTAAGCCTTAAATGTTGGGCACATTCCCCCCTATAGTGTGGCACCTTACCCCCTATATGGTGATGTATTACATATTATTGATGTAGGATGGGCCCATTAGTGGTCTATTAGTTGTTATTGTACACCTATGTCTCCTATATATAGGAAGGAGATATTTTCATGTTACTCATCATTGTATATTATCTTGTCTTGGGTATGCAGTACATTGTGTAAGGAGGTTCCTCCATCAAAGAGGATTTATATTCACCCCCATTATTCAATACTAAGGCGTGGATTAATCTCTTTTGGTATATTTATGCTACTTTTATGTTATTTATGGGACTTGGTAGCATAACATTTGGTATCAGAGCTCTTTCCTTGGGACCAGCTTCTGCAAAACGAGTCATCTTGGAATTTTCGCTACAACTTTTTTTCTACAAGGATTTAGAGATCGAGGTTAAAAAACCAACTCCAAAATAGTTCGAGCTATCTCCAGTCCAAAATTCATATCCTAATCTATTACGGTTTCTGAGATATTTGTGGAGGAATCTAGGGTTTTTTACTAGTCCAAAACCTAGTCTAAAACAAGTGTTATGGGGAAAAATGTCATATCTAAGGCATCCGAGATCCAAATTGAGTGAGTTTTAGAATATTGTGAACATATGAAATAATACCATAACACAATATAAAATATGGAAAGCATTACTAGACTATCCTTCTATCTACCAAGCAACATAAAGCATGAAATAAAATTGGAGAAAAGAGAACAACAAGAGAACACCGATATACGTGGTTCACCCAATATGGGATACGTCCACAGGAAGGGTTGCATCTTCCATTATTCTGAAAATAAATCTCCAAGATTACATGGCATCCTTAGATATGCATCACATCAAGATCCATCACCCAATCATGTCACAATCATGTGTGTACAAATGACATACACAACATGTGATGTGCGATGAACTACAATCAACACATACCCAAAAGGGTCTCTTTCACCTCTCTTATATACCAAGAGGTTTGGATTACAATACATCCCATAACACATGTGGGATAAATGAATTTCCACCTCTTTATATAGAGAATGGTTACAAAGGATATAATTACAATGATGCATGTGGGATAACTCCATTTTATAATATTAGAGTTATTTTATGCCTTTAGATGACATTTTACCAATCTACCACATGATTCATCATTACATATTCTAACAGTGAGACCTTTTGCATAAACAATAAGACAAAGTAAGGTATCTATGGTAGGGTGTTAAGCTGCATACACAAAATATTGGACACGTGGCAAACTGTACAAATTCACTCTTCTAGATAGGCAAAAAACAAGTAGTGTTGGAATAATTGCAATAAACTTGTATTGACACATACAAATTAGGTTAGACCTGTGGCATTGGAAAGAGGACACATCAGGATGGAGTTTTAGACATAGAGGAGTCTAAATTTCAAATTGTCAATAGTTACAAGTTGACCATAAAAATATTCCTCCAATAACGGTTTGAAAAAAGTGTTATTGGGAAAACAATCATATATAGGGCATGCAAAATCGAAATTGAGTGAGATCTTTTGGATTAGAAGGAGGACAAAACAAGGTATATATGATATAGTTTTTGGACTCATATCAAAAATATTGGAGACTTGGCATACCATACAAGTTATTTCTTTTGGTTAGAACAAAAATAAGAAGTGTTGGGAGATTTGCAATAACATCTTACTAGAGCATCTGAATTAGGTCAAACCTACAATATTAGAAAGATGACACATCATGCTACAAGAGGACAAAGTTTCAAATCCTAGGAGTTAAAATTTTAAATTTATATAAGTCCTAGTCAACCATAAAATAGTCTTCCAATCAGGGTTTGAAGAAGGAAAATCTATAGTTCAAGAAGTGGCAAATCACATAGAGCACTAACAAGTAGTTCTCCAAATACTGAAGATGTCCAAAAATAGGATGAAATAACAAGCAGATCAACATCACAATCAAAGGAGTTTTGAAGAAGGAAAAACCATATGGAAACTTGAACAAATCATTGAAACAAGGACCAAACAAATACGAAATCAAGCTATTATTGAGTACCTCATCAAGTAGAAGAACATACCAGCTACAAATTCAACATGGGAAGACGATTCCTTGTTACAAACTTATCCACAACTACCCAAACTTTGAGGACAATGCTTGTCTGAAGGGGAGGGGCATTTTAAGCCCTAAATGTTGGGCACATTCCCCCTATAGTGTAGCACTTTACCCCATATATGGTGGTGTATTACATATTATTGATGTAGTCTTGGGTCTATTAGTGGGTCTACTAGTTGTTATTATACACCTATGTCTCCTATATATAAGAAGGAGATATTTTCATGTTAGTCATCATTGTATATTGTCTTGCCTTGGGTACACAATACATTGTGTAAGGAGGTTCCTTCCTTGAAGAGGATTCCTATTCATATCTATTCTTCATTATTAAGGCATGGATTACTCTATTTTGGTCTATTTATGCTACTTTTATGATATTTATGGGACTTGGTTGCATAACATCACCACACCCCTACTACAAAAACCAAGGCAAATTTCAACTATACACGATCAAATGGAATTTCATATAATTAAACTTTCATAAAATAATAAAAAATAAAAGCAATTAGAAGAATATTTTCACTTGGGAGAATCTCCTCAAGCTAGGCTTTGTGAGGCCTAAATTTGTGGTCTTTGTCTTTCGGATAATGAATATGTGTCCCATCTTTTTGTACACTACTCATTTTTCAAGCAAGTATGGAAGGAAGTTTATAACTTTTTAAATTTTCATGCCTCTTGGGAGGCTTCTGACTTTGGGTTTGGCTTGCAAAGTAGGTTGAATAGTGTTATCAAATTCAAAGCGCTGCCTTTTCTTGCTTGTCAAATGGTTTGTAAAGCTAGGAATCTAGTTGTCTTTGAAGATTTAAGGTCTTATGTTTTCATATTAGTTCCAAAATTGTTGGTTTTTTCCTCGAATTCTTCAAGAGGAGAAGAAAAAAGGCTATAAAGGAGTGTATTATGCCTACTTTTGATGAGTGCAAGTGTATTGGATACTTTGATGGATCTAAAAATGGAGGTAATTGTGGAGTTGTGATGGTACTCCATTGCAACAACAATGATTTTTTTAAAGCTCAGAATGGGTTGTGGCAGAAGCTCTAATACAAGAGTTGAACTTCTTGCTATTTGGGGTTTACTGTGGTTTACTCATGAGAAAGACATTGGTAGCATCCAGCTGGTAGGTGATTCTACATTATTATTGGTTGGTTTTCCAATCATTCACGTCTGCAAGTGTTGCATTTGGATTGGTGTAATTGGGTGGAGGAGCTTAAAAGTCAATTTTCTATCATCTATTTTTCACACATATATAAGGCAATTCAATAAAAAAACTGATAGTCTTTCTAAAAGGGTTGTTGGCCCTATGGATGGACTTATCTTTTTTTATGAGTTTGAGGCTAGTTCTTTGATTGAGCAAGGCACTGTCATTATTTTTTAAGTGCTTATGGTTTCAATATCTTGTTAGTGCAGTATTTGGTATTGCAATGCTATCTCGTTTTTATGTATTCTATGTATGTAGTTTGTTGGTCAAAAGTACTTTTGTAGCTGGTTGGATGTTATGTCTTTTGGCTTCTATTGGCTTGGCATGAACTACTTCAGCCTTTAAAAGGTTATGTGAATACTTGTGTTTTTCTGTAAGTTGTATATAACTTTGATTCATATTAATGACGAACAAGTCATTACTTTTTTAGTTGAAAAAATAAAACAACTAAACTTTATGTACAGCCCAATTAATAGCTCGAAGCTATCTCTAGGAGGGACATAATAACTATACCAATTAGTATTGAGGGACATAATAACTATACCAATTAGTATTGGTTTTGTTTCCTCCCTCCCAATTTTCCTCTGCACACATAACCTATACCAAACCTATACCAAATAGTATTGGTTTTGTTTCCTCCATCCCAATTTTCATGCACCTCATGCAATCGAAAAATTCGCTCAACCTATACCAAATAGTTAGTATCGGTTTTGTTTCCTCCATCCCAATTTTCATGCATCTCATGCAATCGAAAAATTCGCTCATTACATACTAGGTAGTAGGAGGAGATTACATCAACATCGATCTCCTTATATGCATTTCTATTTAAACGAAAAATAGCTAGTACTTGGGATTGTAAGTACTGTTTTGGCGAGCAGGGTTTATGAGAGCGGGGTTTTAGTTGCAAAAACCTGTTACTGAGTTGGGAATGCTTGTTCATACTGCTTGTTTTGGAGTACCCAACATTTGAGTAGGTAGTTTGTTTGGTATTAACAGTATCATCAACACCAATGTCAAAGAAAGTTTCAGCACTGGACATGCCGGATGTCCCAAAGGGAGAGCTGCCACCCCACATAGAATTGCAGAGAACCAGAGTCTTTTGTGCTGCAGATGCCCCTTCCCATGTAGGTTCCATGAATGAATCTATTTTTACTGTTTTTTCCCTTTTTTAATACATGAACGATCCTCAATTTTCCAGATGCTTGTTTCGGAAGCTGGAATGGAATTACTCACAGCTTTTCAGCCTGTGTTTGTACAAAAACTCTGTGCAGAAGGCTCTACTTTTAGCTACAACTCTAAATTTTGTAAACTCGGAATTCTGTCTGCTAGAAATACCTTTGCTTTGTGGTATTAGTAAATCTGCTGCATTTATTTTCTTGTAAACATGCATGCCAAATTCATGAACCGGTACAAATAATTATCTTGAACTACTGCATGCAAGATAAACACTCCAGCAGTAAATGCTCCCCGGTCCTGCATTATTAAGAAAAAGACTTGCACTTAATTTTCAACACATACCCAATGTACAACTGACATCACATTCTTCTAAACGCCTGCCTGCGTCGTGGTCTAGAGCACATTAACGCATAGACTTGAAAGTGAAGCTGTGTATCATCAACACTACGGTCGAAAAATTGCAGAGCAGATTAATATTCCTGGAACAATTAATAGAAGTTGCGTGCACGAGTTAATCGTTAGGGCAAATTATCGATGCAGAATTATTTCCAAGGCGCATATTAGAATAAAAGCTGCTCATAGTTTTTACTGTGCTGCTCAAATTACCGCATTCACAAATGACACTGGGAGATAGTTTTCACGCAATCTGGAACAGATTCAGTGTTATATACTAAAACAGATTTTTAATCCATGCATTGTATAGTTACCATCTACGATTTTAAATTCAAATTTGGATTCAGTTTTGATACGATCAGGATTGTTTTTGGAATGTATGCATACTATTATGAAAACAAATATCAATGACATTCAAAATTTCTCAGAGAGTGTGCTTGAAAATGGTCCCTGCATGCAGTGACCTCATAATCTGCCTTATCTACAGAGAATATTTTGAGGTTTCCATGTTACAAACCCTAGTGCATTCTAATTTTATGAGTATCGATTTAACATTGTAAATTGTATGGTTTTTGTATGCTGCCAATCGAATTTTCGGCTGGATTTCCATCGATTGAATTCTGCTACTATGATGGACAGATGCAGAGTTGCAGATTTAAACCTCAATTCAGAAAAATGGTGGTAGTATGGAAACTTAATGGCAATTACAAAATATATCCACACTATGGATTGACGGAGAGTTTTTCAACCCATCAGAAAAAAACCCACTCAGGTTAAAAACTCCACGAGTTTGTTAACCAGCAAGCCTTGGAGATGCAACTGTTTGCATATGCATAGCGAACTTGTTCTTCTTTTATACCGGTCAAGGGAGTCACAGAAGGGCTGTCTAGCAGCTGCCGCTCTGGCTTCCTTTTCTCCTAAGCTTCTGGTCTGCTTTTAAGCTTGATCTGTAGGCAAGAAGTTGTTTCCCAACTGCCAATCCGTTGGCTGTTGGGCAATTAGGACTACGTAGCACTGGTGCCTACTTTTCTGATTACAGATCAATGAATGCGAAAACCCTATAGTCATGCCAAGAAAACTTCAATTTGTGGTTTCATGCTGCTTGATATTCAATAGGGGAAAACCAAAATTTTCACAAAGAACTACAAAACATTATGAATTATGTTTAGATTTTTAAATCCATAGGAGAAAAGGATTACAATTTGGTTTGACACTTTAACATTGTAATACCCCCAATTTGACCCTTGTAATGTATTCAATTAAATTATGTAAATGATGTAAATATGTTAGTTTGGAGTCCTAGTGCAGAGCTCAAGGCCAAGGCCCGACTAGAGAATGGCTAGGCATGTATGATGTATATATTTTATTTGGACCTTGTGTTTGGTTTATAATGCCAATTCGAAATGTATGTAAATAATATGTGCACAAATAATAAAATGGTCCAACAACGGCCATGCAAACAACACCAAAGGGGCTATGATTCCACTAGAGGGGAAGAGGAAAGGGGGCCTAAAGGGAACTAATCCTTGCTGCCAAGTGTCAACTTTAGAACTCACTCAAATTCTATCATTTGCCTTGAATAGGCCAAATATCTCATTTTTTACTATTAGTATTTTTCAATCATTGTATGCATGTGTGAAGTTGGTGGGAAAGGTCACATCTTGTAGTTATTGAAGCATGGGGCTGATTGCACTTTTGGACATTTTTATCACGAGTCAGAAGTCACTATACAACAGTCAGGAGTCATTTCTTCTATTGTCAGAAGTAACATCAGTTGTCTTTTCACCATTTTCTCATATCCCTTGGAGTCAACCCTCATTATCTCATTCTAGCATGCATATCTAGACTATGCAGAGCTCAGTATTGATGTTCATGACTTGTATAACCCAGGAAATTCGAATTTAGGGACAGAGTTGCAAATTTGGAAGGGAAAATCGATGGTTGTAGATGAGCCGAGAGGCTAGGCGAGTTAGGGACCCTTTCCCATTGTTTTCTGCTGCTCGTAGATGCTTGAGAAGCCACGAATTGAGGGTTGTAGGCGGTTCTCCAATAGCATTTAGCAGGTTGGTCTTCTTCTATGCACAAACTGGAAGCAATCGTCAAGATGGATTGCCAAGAGAGCCATGGATCAGTGAAGAGGATGCTTGAGCCAAGAAGGGTGTTGTGGAAGCCAATGATGTGAGAGATGAGAGAGATCCCTGTAGAGCTTTGTATGAGCATTTGGCTAAGTATAGAGGGCATATTGGGTTTTTGAGATGAGAGAGGCCTATAGGTGTTTCCTTCACCCTGGTGGCCTCATAGCCCAGCTTGGGGGTGGCCTATGAAGCTAAAAGAATATAGATGAGCAGAGTGCCTATGGTTGGGTGGAAAATCGCTCTTACACAACCAGTTGCTTGGATTTGCGTTGTTTAAAGATAAGTATTCTTGTATATTTGAATGTGAAACGATTTTAAATGATGCCTGTAATGTTTATGCTTGCATATGCTTCTTCATTGTGTGTGGATCAATTTATTTTCCGTTGTGTATGTTTATTTATGTTCTCCACACGCATTTTATTTGTTATGAATTCGTAATCTGGGGTTTGGGGCAAAATTGGAGGTCTCGAATCCATCTCATGTCCCTTCCTGATGGTTGGATTGGGTGAGAGGGACGTTACAAAGTGGTATTAGAGCTACTGGTTGGAATATCAGAGCTGTATGGGTAAAAAATCTAGACTTACCGGTGAAAATCAGAATTGGTGCTGGAGAAATGTGTTTTTGTTAAGTGACAGATAGGCGTGCCAGAAGTAATTGTGTATTAAGATCATATTAATCCCTGTGATTGGTGAATTAAAATCATGTGAAAATATGAAGTTGGGCCCCACCAGTGCTAGGTGGCAGGGTGATGTGGAATAGCCACGTGGGCAAGAGGATTGACATGGCAGAGTCACGTGGGCAAGAGGTCTGACATGGCAGATCCATGTGGGAAGAGAGTGTGATGTGGACCAACCACATCAGATCCATTTGCAAGTGATCGCATGTGGAAGAGGGTGAAGGCGGATGAGATCTGGTCGTTGGGCAGTAGTGGAGATCGGCGACTCTCAGTGCTTCAGGGCTACGAAGATGTGTGGAGGTTAACTCATCAGAGTGACCCAGAAGGAAAACCACACCATCCATGTGGCAGCTGTTGGTGATTTTAGGCTCACAAAAGTGGGTTCGGGAAACCACTTTTTGGAGGCCCTGAAACCACCTTTGGGTCAGATGGGAAGTGATGTAACGTGGGGTCCAGATCTGACAGGAGGGGGTGTTAGGTGTGATGGGACTTGCGCTAGTCATGTCAGTCATTAGATATCGTCCAGATTAGATCAACAACTCTTCTTGCTTCAGGCCTGTGAAGGTGCACGAAGGTTAATTCAGCAGTGCGACCCTGAAGCAAAACAACTCCTTCCACGTGTCATCCTCTCATGCATTCAGGGCCCCAAAAGCGGGTTTGGGAAACCACTTTCCTTGGACCTTGAAACCACTTTCAGTCTAATAGGAGGTGATGTGATGTAGTGTTGCGTCAAGTTGTGTCAGGGGTGATGGGGTCGCGGGGGACATGTCAGTCTGGATGGATGGTGCGGTACTATCAGAAGTGATGGGACCTGCGTCAGTCCTGTTGGAGATGGAAGATCACACAAATCAAATCGACGATTGGCATTGCTTCAGGCCCGTGAAGGTGCACGAAAGTGAATTGATTAGTATGAGGTTGAGACATAAATTACCTTGCGACGTGTCACCCTCTCATGCATTTAGGCTCATAAAAGCAATATTGGAAAACCACTTCTCGTGGAGCTTGAAACCGCTTATGCGTGACAATTGGTAAGGTGTGGTGGGTGTCGTACAAAGGGTGTGAAGCAAGGAAAAAGTAGCAGTTTCCATGGCCAATTTCCAGGTGCCCAAATATCGAAAAACATAGTTGAACTCTACGCTGCAGGGAATTGCTAGCCCCCCTAGCAAATCGCTCCCAATTCGCGATCCCGGAGGAAGCGATGAGGAATTGATCCCAGGATCGCAATTCCTCATCGCTTCCTCCCAGGATTCTTTTTGGAAATCGTGATTCCGAGTAGAAAAAAATGCTCCCTACCCAGTCATAGGATCACTAAGGGAGCGATGCTCCCAGAGCGATCCCTCTTCGCTCCCTGAGAGATCGTGGGCCAAAAAAAACGCTCTTGAAAGCGCTCCTAGGACGATTCCGTAGGCTAGGCGCATTTTTTTTCAATTTTCTCAAATTTGCAAACAAAAACTTGTGTTTCAGTGATTGGCTAGGGTTCAATTAGCCTTTATAAACAGTATTGGACTCCATTTGAACTTGTTCTATTCCTCATTTGCTTGATTTCATTTCTCTTGCTAGGGCTTTGAGTGGGTATACTAGTTGTTTGAGAGCAAATTTGTAGGAGCTTGGAATGGAGATTGAAGGGAAGATTGAAGGCTTTGTTGATTGAATTGTCATTGATGCCAACATGGGACTTGCAGTGGCCCCTTAGGTAGCCATTGATGCCACTAAGTCCCTCTTACAGTGGCGAGAGTGATGGGTGCACAGGTATGGATGTTCCCAATACCCTCACATACAGTGCAGAGCCCATATAGAGATGGGTTGTGCCTTGGAGCACCTTGTGGAGCCCTGCATCCAGTTGACAAGGTCCTTGTACCCACAAGGTTGGATCTTGGAGCCACCACCTTGTTAATGATGTTAAAGACTCTGATGATGATGATGAAGATCTTGGTGATGATGCTAAAGCCCTTGTGGAGGATGGAGAAGCCCTTGATGGGTTGAAGAAGCATTAATGACCCATTCTGTGGTCATTTATGCTTTGATGGGGTCATGGTACCCTAAAAGAAAGTCTGGCAAGCCCACATGAGGTGGCATGATGGATTTTGACCCTTGGAGGTCCCTCTTGTATGGTTTAGGTCGTTGAAGAAGCCCATGAAGCCTCTTGCCTGAATAAGCCTTTGAAGAAGCCCTTGGACACACACTTGGTGAATTAATGGTCCTTATACCCTTGAAGGAGATGATGTAGTCATGGGGTCTTGGAACTCTTGGAGATGGTCCTAAGGCATGAGAAAGGCTTGGCACCCACTTATATGGTGGTGTGATGACACTTGGACACTTGGACACACTAGCTTGCACTTGATGATGACCTTGATGCCCTTGATGAGGTCATGGAGCCCTTGGAGGTGGTCATATGACCTTCTTGCATATGGTGGCTTGGTGTACATGGTTGGTTGGAATTGAAACCCATACACATGTTGTCATGGTGTGGAGCTGGTCCATATTGGTTGAAGCCTTTGATGAAATCCTTCTTGATATTGTCATGGATGTTTATACACATGATGGTATGATGGACCTTGGTATGTGCATTGATAGAAGTCTTGATCCTTTAATGAAGTTCTTTATGAAGGAATCCTTGATGCTCGATGGTGATGTCATCAGTTGGTAATGATGCCCTTGGACTTGATTTGGAGCCCTTTTCATAGATGGCATGATGGTTCTCTTACGTTTGGAAGCTTGTGTCGTGGAACCCATACTTATTGTGGCTTGATGCACTTGTTGGTGATGCAACCCACATATAAGCCCACAATTGAAGCAACCCTTAAAACATTGAAGAAATCCTTGATGCACATGGCTGTTGGTGATCTTGTCTTTAATACCCTTTTTGAGGTATTTGATGCCTTTGGAACCCTTGAGTTCTTAGTAAAGCCCTTGATGCATTATTGAAGCCCTTGGCGCTATGAACAAGCCCAAGAAGCCCTTATACTTGTCCTTGTTGCATGTTGATGGGTTGGAGTCCATTTGATGATGATGATACCCTTACACTTTTGAAGAAGCCCACATACAACATTTGAACAAGCCCTAATTCATTATGGCATCTAACACTCTTGAAGTTCCAACGTGGTTGAATGAAAAAGAAATTTAAAAATAAAAATTAAAAATACAACAAGTCGGCTCCACAAATATATTATGGAAAACGAGTATAAATAGAGGTCTCACGTCCTCGTTTTTGCGTGTTGTGAATTTGGTGGTATGATACAGCTCTGAGATTTTTCGGAGGTAGTGTGGCAGCAACAAAGAAAAGTGAGATTAAACTTTGATTTTCGGGACATAACTTGCCTGAGGTAATCACAGTGGAGGAGTGGAGTTTCGATGAAGTTTTTCTTTTTCTTTTCTTCTATTTTCGGGCTTCACTGAGGCAACAGTTTGAAGGAAGATGCAAGTGATCTCAGCTGAACTGAGGTATTTTTGGACCGAGGAATTTCAGGTACACTGACTGAGGTAGCCACAACCATGAGAAAAGAAGGATAAAGCTTAGAGTCTCAGTATGATAAAGCAGTGCAGACTTTAAGTAAATCTTAAAGCCTTGATTCTTCTCTGATTTTTTTTGGGTACAGCAACAAGAAAGACAAAGAATAAAAGCCAAGGATCAAGACACTGATCTCAGCTGCATACTTGAAGAAGAAGGTCATGGTGCTGGTGTATACTTGAAAAGGAAAGAAGTCTGATCTTCGTATATGTTGAGAAAACCACAGGCTTAAACAAACTTTCTCGAAATTTCAGACCTCTCTGATTTGTGACTACAGTAGAATAATCATGTTTTTGGTTGCATATCTCTGAACTCAACAAAGAAGAAGTTTACTGAGGAAGCCGCAGCTCTTGAAGGAGATTAAAACTCAGGATACGGTGATCACTGAGTACTAAATTGGATGGTGGAATTGCCCAGGAGAAACCCTAGTCAAGTTGCAAATTAAAGTTTCTTTTGATCTCGGTCCACAAGAGAAAGTTTTGGATGCTACAGACTTGAAGTAGATTGACAAGCCACATGTACAAAAGATATTGGTTGTGTTGAATATCTTTGATTTTGTAAGTATAGCAACCTTGTGATAATGTCATGTTATGCAACCAGAGAATAGGTTGAAGTCAAGAACAGAAGATGTCTGTAACAGATTGAAAAACTATTAAATCAGTGCTACCGAAATGAAATGATGATCTGATCCATGATCTAACTGGTTTTGAGAATATTTGGCAGGTACATAACAATTGAAAAGGAAAGATTGCTACGTCCAAACCCTCCATCCAAGATAGAATATGACATATGTTTGTAAATGGGTTGTCACCATTTAAATGAGCAAGAAGCCACCCTTCAAGACCAGTTAAAGGCTTGAGTATACCCAGGTTTGTTGAATAAATTTGTGTTTGTGCTTGAGGCAGTTTTTTGTATGCAAGGAAGACCTAGTGAAGATTTTGTTGCAGTGCATGGACAGTTCCCTAGTATGAGCAAGGTGAGCAGAACATATGAGTTGTTGCTGACAGTGACAACAGTAACATATTTGATTGTGACAACAGTGTCAGGTTGATAAGTTGATGACAGTTGTTGAGCATTGGTACTGAGCAACATTTGATTGAGTGGCAAAAGTGTTTCTTGATTTGCAAGCTAAGTCTTGCATTTGAGGTTTGGATACCTCACACCTTCTTAGTTGGAGTTAAGAAAACTAGGCTGGGTCCTGTCATAAGAGTTGGTGCTCTTTTCATCAGTTGGTGCTGATGGTAATCGCGAAGATTGAAGTCTTCCATTACCATAAATAAAGCTTACATTACATATATTGTCGTGTCTCTCTTTGATGTGTTTGTTGTGCTTATGACTCATGATGAATATGATTATGTAATTGAGAACATAATGCTTGATATACTCTGATTGATTGATAATAGTTGAAATTGTTTAAATTGCTTTCACACTAATTCACTCCCCCCCCCCCTCTCGGTGTGGTAATTGTGTCCAACAGGCTTCTATTCGTGAGAGATTGGAAGGAAGATTGAAGGATTTCATAGAGACATTCAACCATCCTTGAAGAGCTAAAGAGGTGGGCTCTAAAATCCCAATCTTTGTTTGATTTTGAAAAAAATATTTCACTATGTTAAAATTTTAAATCTTGTATGTTTTTTTTCCTACTCTTTCCCATTTCTTCTTCTCCATCATTCTATTGCAAGCAAGAAGTGGTTCTCATATTGAATCAAGAAGCATGATGGGTATGTGGTTTTTGTTTTTGGTTACAATTCTTCTCATGATGATGGTCGTGGGAAGTAGATTTGGTGGTGGCAATGATGAGGAGGAAGAGATAGGGAGTGGCACATACCATGGAGAGGAGGAAGAGGAAGAGGATGATGATGATGAGGAGATTGAAAGTGATGAGGGGAAAAACAAAAAGACACAACACCTTTGTGGAAGTATGTGACAAGGCTTGGGGAAGGGAGAGGGGGTGAAACCACGAAGTTTACATGTCTCCATTGTAATAAAACTTACACATGTTCTTATACCCGTATGAGAAAGCATTTGTGTGGGCTTATGCCATGTGATCAAGGTAAGGCTGTTGGAGTCAAAACACATGATAAAGTGTCAGCTAAAGAAAGAAACAAATACAGGATGGAAAAAGAGACTGCTCAAAACAATTCCAAGAGATCAAGGGTTATTTCTGAATCCCCACAGAGAATGTTTGGTAGTGGATCTGGATCATCATCCACCCATGGTAGTGGATTCTTACCTATGCAGAAAACATTATCATATTTCCTCGACCTTGGTTGTAGAGATGATGTGGATTCAAAATTTTATTGGTTTCTCTATGCATGTGGTGTGCCATTCAATGTTCTTCACTCACCCTATTGGCACGATATGGTATAAGCCATCAATGGTGCCCCTAAAGGATACAGGATTCCTAGGTATGACAAAGCTAGAACCATGGGACTTGACAAGGAAAGAGCCAAAATCAATAGCACTCTTGGAAAGTTTACAAATGATTGGTCCAACTATGGGGTATCCATTGTATCTGATGGGTGGACAAATGTTAAAGGCAAGCCATTGATAAATATTCTTGNCCAGTGGTGCGGCCTTCCTTTCAGCTCATGACTACTCAGATTGCTACAAGACTGGTATTAAAATTGCACAACCTTTATTGAAACCATTCAAAAGATTGGGCCGTACAATGTCATTCAAGTCATCACTGATAATGCTGCTAATTGTAAGGCAACAGGAGCATTCATTGAAGATAAGTATTCCAACATATTTTGGTCAAGGTGTTTGGTTCACACATTGAACCTTTTGATGCATGATATTGTTAAAAATTAAGATGAAGGACCCTAGTTACTGATGGATTGGTGCCTTGTACAAGAGAGGCAAGAAAATGATAAAATTTATTACCAATCATAGCATGGCCCACCACATTTCTCACAATCACTCTAGGTTGGAGCTATTGAAGATTGTGAAGACTAGATTTGCTAGCTACTACCTCACCTTTAGGAGGCTCTTGAAGGTAAGAGAGGCATTGGCTAGTGTTAGCACTCAAAAATTTCATTTTCTTATGGAAGGAAAATTTCAGAGGTAACCTCAAACTAATCTTTAGACTAAAAGCTATCTCTTTTAGTAAGAGAGAGCTCCCTCTATAGAATTAATGCTCAAGCTCTCTACAACATTAATCTATTTTCTTTGGTATGATGGCTAGAATCTTCAGATATAAATTATAACAGGTTTTAAGTTGTAGTTGGTAAGATCAAGAGAAAGAAACGATTGGGCATGGAGTCATTAAGCGAAAAATATTCAGTCTATAGACAAAGGGAAGGGACAATTTTTAACACAGAAGCAAGGTAGACAACTTTTTTCAGTCATAAAGTTCGCTGTAGGATGGTAGCAGAGTGTAAGAATAACAATCCATTACATCAGAGCATCAAACTTTAGAAGGATTCTAATGTAACATTAAATGAAAAATGTGAGCATTCAACTCCATGTATTTGGAGCACTAGAGATGAATTTTAAACCATTTATTCTCAATTGAATACCGGAAGACAACACATTTAATGGAATACTGAGATGAAGATAACACATACATATGAGAAAGGATCACAAACTTTGAAATATCATCACATGAATTTCTGCTTCAGAAAAAAGTTCAGTCTTTCAGTTCTTTGCAAATTATATTGATAGCCAAAAACACAGTTCACAATTGTCTCTTTCTTTTCTTAGGATCCCACCCCCAATACATTATAAAATTCAAACTATATACAGGATAGCTCCCAGAGCGTAAAATTAACAAACTATCTATTAAAACAAAGTTCTTATAACTAAATTCCTAATTTCTAGGAACAATAACTGCATTGTTTGTTTAAATAACAGATTTGCATGTCATGAAGAGTCCACAATGCACATGTCTGCGAGATGAGATAAATGAACGTGCTTCTTGGAAATAAGACATTTGTCCTTCATTGATGTAATCTATACTTAGTCTTTCCGAACTTATCCACGACCTTCCACTGCTCTTGGTTCGGGATGTCAGTCCATCATCTCTTTCATCAACACCTCCAATTCCACATATGAAGTATAAGATACAGGTGGCAAGCTTCTTTGAGTAATTGAGAACTGATCAAATATTTCAAAGTCATCCGTTAACTTCTCAATGATAACTTCCCCAGTCAACCCTTTAGTTAAATCCTCGAGCTTTGAGTGATGCATGCGATTATGAACCAATAAATTATGATTTTTCTCTTCTTCTGAAAACAATATTTTCCTGATGAATTTTAAGGCAAAAATTCTTGGTGTTAAGAAAGCCGGTAACTTATATGGCGCTCCAGTGAAACCATATACTCGAATAACAGGAATTCTTTATATAGAAATCAGTCGCCTGTTCGACTTTCTAATGTAGGTTGTAGCATATTCTTCATATCTTCTATTACTCTAGGCAAATCAACATAAAAAATAATTGTGTACACTTCTGCCATGATTATGTTAACGAATTCAAACATTAATTTTCTTAGGAAGACTGGGAGAAAAGATTGTTTCAAGGAAATTTAACTCTGATACATTTGAGCACAAAACGATATTTAGCAGATAAGACTGATATCTTAAATATCTCAATGTGGGGAAATTCATCAACCAGGTGTGAATTATATCAGCTAAGAACTCGTCAAAGTTAAAACAACAGGCTGGACTTGACTCTAACTCGAGTGAACCCATTCTCAAAAGAAGACCTAACATGACCTCATTTACAAACTTATCATTATCACAACCCACGACTTGACTCAACAAAAATAAGACCAATTGAACATCCTCCAGAAAAATATCGATATTTAAGGGTAAAGAAAGATTTTCAAGTGATTGATCGGTTTTCAAAATTCTTGACAAGAAATTATCTTTATCTTCAGGGTTACACTGTCTATACCATTTGACCAGAACTTTTTCATTAAAAGACTCGAGGTTTTCAAATTAATTTTTAGTAAACCCAAAACTTTGCGAACAGTTTTCGCATTGACTTGACAGAGAATTTTGGTTGCCCCACTGTTCATAATCATCTTTTCAGTTTACAAATAGTTGGAGGCACACCATTCAACAAATTCCGGAAAATGCAGGGTTTGTTCAATGGAAAAATAGTATAAAAAAGAACTGCAAACATTCAATACCTCCCTTCCTTGTGAACTAAGTTCCTGTAAATGTTCTTTTGACTGAGAAATGTTGCCTAAAATTGGGTCGAAAATGATTCCCTCTCTGTCAAATATAACTTCCTCTTTTTCATCCAAAACCTGACAAAGTAACAAAGATTCTTGACTTCTTTCTATGACGAAAGGACTTAGTAAAGTTTTCGAGGTTTAGAGCTACCTGGCAAATAGAAGAATGCTTGGAATTGACCTTTGAACCTGGTCGAAGACAGAAGCTAGTGTGCTGTCGATGCTCCCGTTTACCCACAATGTAAAAAATAAAATAACCTTTTACTTTTTCCAACACACCTTTATATGCTATATAAGATGGTTTTGAAACTATTGATAAACTGATTCTTTCCTACCACTTTTCCATCGGACTTCACCATAATGCGGCACGTGGAAGGCGGTATAAAATCCGCTACCGCCCTTTCACTTTAACTCCCTTGCAACTTTGGGCTCCAGACTATGTAATAACCATCGATCACATCTACGTTCAACCTTTGCTGTTGATTTGACTTTCACGCATTTATTTAATTTCGTTTGGCTCCTCCTTCCTTCGCCCTTGGTTTTACAACTGGTTCCCATGTTTGCATGTGCTTCCTCTGTGTTCTTTATTCCCTTTATCCTTTTCATCTTCGCTCTTGATCATAGCATAAGGTCACATGGACTTCTTCCTTTTAGGAAATTTTATCATTTATCATTTAATCCCACTCTTGAGGACTTTTAACTTCTATTTTTGAATTATGAGGAGCATGAAAATAAGATGTTAACGACTAGTATGGTCTCAAGTGATTCATGGAAGGGATTGAAAGATAGAGCTGCAAGCACATCTGATAGACATGACTTTCAGGAGGTGAAGGACACTGTTTTTGATGGTCAGTTCTAGGCACATGTCAAATATGTTCTACAGTTCACCAAGCCCGTTTATAGTATGATTTGTTTTGCATATACAGATCAACCAGTGATTGGGGAGGTGTATGAGCAAATGGATAGCATGCTTGGTCAAATCAAAAACATTGTTGAACAAAGAGATGCAATCTTGTATGACCATATTCATAAACATGTGGTCGGAAGGTAGGATAATTTGAATGTTCCACTCCATGCCCTTGCATATGTCCTTACCCCAAAATATTATTCTCCATCTTGGTTGGCCTAACTTGCACCTAGTGGTGGAGTTAGGAAAAGACCACACACATATCTAGAGGTGCAAAATGGGTATATGCTTGCTTTAGACAAGTTGGTCCATGATGAGGAGTGTGCTCAAGTACGGAGTGAATTGAGCCAATACGTCAGTGAACATGGAGTCTTTGGTATCTTGCATTCAACCAAAGATTGAGAGAGGTTGAATCCTATCCATTGGTGGAACATGTATGGCAGTGGTGCTACATATTTGCATAAATTGGCGGTGAGGGTGCTTTCACAGGTTGTTAATAGCTCTTCTGCAGAGAGATGTTGGAGCACCTACAACTTCATCCACAACGTCAAGAGAAACAGTTTGAGTGTAGAACAGGGCGAAAATTTGGTTTATGTGCACTACGACTTGAGGCTGTTGTCCCATTATTGTGAAGCGACCAAGATGGATAGAACATTTTTGACTTGGGACAACAATTCAGAGGAGGCTAATGTGGATGATGGAGCCATTGCATTAGAGCGCTTGGAGGCTAAACTATTGGGTGATCATGATGGTGATCCAATTCATACATCAGAGATGCCATCCCCAACCACCAACAGGTTTCCAGATGCAGGACTTTTTCCTTTAGCTTCACAACGTCTTGCAATCTGTGGGGGCCATTCATCTTCTTCTCATGTTCGACGATCACTTCCAGCAGCTCCCGTTCCACCAAGAACACGAGAAAAAAAATGGAAGTTTATCGTGGCAAGATGAAAGCTTAGTAGATAGTATCATAGTACTTTGTATTTCATGTTTATTCTGGCCTATTTTGTAAACATTATGGCCTACTTTGAACTTTGAAAGTTTGACATTTGAATCTTGAAAGTTGAACCTACCTTTGAAGCTTGAACTTTAAATTGTTGATTACATCTTATGATCTTACGACTCTTTGGTATTGAATATGATATTATGATGCTTTGTTTCATTTCATGGTTGATGTTATCTGTTAGAGTTTGTTGATGGCAAATATTATATGTTGAAATTTGAAGGTTGATGTTGTTGATGATTGATCATTTGATGACAATGTTATAAGTCATAGCTCCTAGATGATTGATGTTAAACGTGTATTAAAAGGTTATATCTATGTTTTCTATAGCTAATTTGGCATAATACATGTTGTTTTTAATATATATGCATAAAAAATATTAAAATATGTATTACATAAAAAACGCTCCCAAAACGAAATCTTTTAAAAATCTCGCTTTTAGCTCCCGCTCCCAACAACGTAGATTGAACTTATGCGTTAGATTGCGCGAAATGGAAAGAATTACAAAAAAACGAAGCGTCGTAGGGAGGCTGCAAGGGGGAAAGCCCCCTTGACTCCCATTTTTCTTTTAATTCAACAAAGTTAGTTCTTGAGTTCAATTGCGGCTGTTGGAACCATATAAATTGGAGCAGATTGGGCACAGTTAGATTTTGAATGGGGTGACTCAGATGTTTCTGTAATTTGATAGAAATGGACAAAATCAGTTGTTCCCACATTGCATGAAAATTATTTGTGTATTTTTAAGAATGCAATGAGGCTAAAATATAGAAGAATCAAATAGAAGTTTCTTATTTTTGAGACATGTTTCAAGTTGTTTCAAACAATAGGTAGAGAAAAGCCTCTAGGCTTGATTGGGCATGATAAAATTGCTTGTTATCTAGCAATGTGAAAAAAATTGAAGCAAGCCTGGTTGGATGCTTGGTGATAAAGTAGTACCATTGAACATAGCCACTCAATTGAGAGTATTATGGTAATTAATGTTAACATATGGGAAAACATATTGAATGGATAAGATTACACTCTTGCATATTGTATTTTATAAACATGCATGATGGAAGAAGGGAAACTAACAGGAATTGATGATTCCTCAACTAGATTGTATGCTCTACATTCTCTATATTCATATTGTTCAATATGAATTGCATAATGGGGTTGTGAAAGCGCTTATTCAAACTAAATAGTTTTCCTATGCATTATTGATGAGTGACAACCATGTCTACTCATGAAGGAATAAAAGAGACCAACAATGGACATTGGTGCCTTGGATAGGAATGCTCAGCAGGGTATGGAATAGGCCAACAAGCAACTTGTAAGGACGATGGGTGAATCATCCTTGTGGGGAAGTGTACAAATGTTGAAAGGGTTTGCAGGTTATGAACTGGAAACTTATGATATGTGGAGAGGTCATGTGGCTCATGATAATGATAGAGTGGCCATGCAAAAGCTATTAATTAGGGAAGGAGGCCTTCCCATGTGTGAATCAATTATGTGGTTCAAAATTGTGGAAAATATTTCCATGGGAAAAGAAAGAAAGTCTCACTTTCAATGAGGCATAAGGGCATATAATGGACCTTAAAAAGGATCCACATGGAGTTGGAATTGAATTAATTGCAGTGCTGATAAGTGCTAGGAAGTCCAAGAAAGGTCAAGTTGGATTTGGACATAATTGCTCAAAGAAATTGGAGCAGCAATGCATGTGATATGAGTGTAACAAGATACGATATAACGACCAAGAAAATCTACATAAGGCTGATAAGATGGTTGTAGTAGAAATTAGAGAATAATCTCCATAAGGCAATATTGATAAAAAAGGAAATTTCTCACCGTAAACTATTCTTGTTTATAGCATAATAATGGCATGCTTGGAAAGTAGCAAGTATAAATGATATACATGTGTATATGTATTGAATTGTTGTTTGGTGAGAAAATCATAGCTAATCCCTTGTGTGCTTGGCAGGGAAGCCATGAAATTAGACCAGTTGTTATGTGAAAAAGGAATTTCATGCTATGATAAGGATTTGGAAAGGGAGAACTCAACTCTTTTCTTGCTGATATAATTATATTTTGAGAGTTCTATGTACATATTTTGGCATAGAAATGCTGGAAATGCAAGAGATTAGATAGGTCAAATGCATATGCACTAGTGGGCAAATTAATAGATATGGCATAGTGCATGTGAAGATGTTTTTGCATGCATATGATATTGCATAATAGTAAAAGTAGCGAGGTTTTACATATGCAATGAGCCACTAATGATAATTATTGTTCTTTATGATTATTATGGTTGATGGTAATGCTTGTAGGACCAAAGACAATAGAAGCATGGTTGAAGATGTTGATGATATCATTGTATGTGACCAATAGCCTTGTGAAGAAGGGCTAGGACAACAAATCTATGATCAATAGGTTGGTGTAAGGGTTGTGTAGTCCTTGGTAAGAGGCCAATTGATCAGGTAACATCAGAAATGTTGATGGCAGCCATGCAAGTAATGGGTTGTTTATGTTGATTGCATAAGTGCTAAAGGCAGATTGGGTAAGAATCCCTTCAACCATATTTTAATCATCATAACTTGGTTTTCATGTGATATTGGATGCAGTTATATGAATGTTATCCCGCATGGTATGGTGAGATATAGGGTATTAAGGCGATGAGCCTTATACCATCTAACTGTTTAGAATTTTGAATGCATTCATATAAAACAATATCATGCCATGTGTGTATCTTGGTTATGGGTTTAATAACCAAAGTAAGTGAGGACTTCTTGACCTATTGTGGCAGTGCATGCCATATGAAATAGTCATGGGTAAGGCCATAATGTGGTTGGAAATGACAATGCTATAGAGCTATACACGTATCCCATAAACTTCCTAGTGGTGTTAATCTGGGATGAAACCTCTTTGCCAATAAGAAGGGAGTAGTGAACTCCTGACGTTTTGTTCAGGTGAAGAAGGAAGACACCCAGATAGTTAACCAAGTGATTGGGGAGGTGGTTGGGTGATGTGTTGATGCATTAACTAGACCTTCTAAAACATCATGGTGGAATGCATGACATGACATTATGGTAGCCATGAATCAATGCAAGGTTGCATTGAATGAATGTACATTAAAATATTATGTGAATATTGTGATTGTGAATGCATACGTGTGGGTGCATATAAGATGCATTTTGTGAATACATGGTTGTGATATAAATACTTCATTGCAATTCATTAATAACTAAAATGATAGAATTATTGGCAATCATGATATTATTTCATGAATTGCTATGGATACAAGGAAAGGAATTGCATGAAAAAGGTAGTCATGTTTGATTGTCTACTAGAATGCTCTGTTGGGAGGATAGAGTTGTATGGAGTATGATTGTGTAATCATGAGTATTGGAAGTTTTTATTTTATTGCATAGATAATGTGAATGCATCTTGCAATTTTATTGTGATAATGATGCATATAAAATAAATATATAATTTCCTTTGAGATAGTAACAATTGATAGTGTTTGAATTATTGAGTGTTGTAATTTTGAGATCACTTCAGAGACTATTGTAAATTTTACAATAAAAGGATTGTATGCATGGATACTCACAAATTGTTGGATGATTGGAAGTTTTAGATTGCATGTAGAATTGTTTGGACATGGCAATGTGGGTGTGCCCAATATAATAAAGACAATAATCTACCATGTGCAAAGGCCAAACATTATGAGAAGGATCTCATGGCTGTGAAATCTAATTTCTGAACTGAACAGATTTCTAAATTTCAGATTTGAAATTTTGCTATAAATGACTATTGACTGTTTGGCTGATCTAGAATTGTGTCAAGATGACATGTTGTATGTGGATGTCCAGGTTCTGGCAGCAAGTGTAAATGATAAGGGATAAGTGCTTTCACTTACAAGAGCCAAACAGGAGGATGGCCTCATGGTTGTGAAATCTAATTTCTGTAGAGACAAAATCGTAAATTTTGATTTTGATTTGATTATCAATGTTATTGATTGTTTGATGTTTGGGAATAATGTCAGGAGACACATTACAGGGAACCATGTGCTATGGCCTACAAGAGACAAACACAATGCCAAGGACTTTATGTTTGGGAAATTTAATTTATGTATGTAGTAGATTTGAAAATTTATGATTGAAATTTTGATGATGACATCTCATGTGAACTGCATGGTTTTATGTAATGCAGGTGAGATAATGAAAATATGCCCTTGGGGTAGATGTTGACTATTGAAGCTAAGAATGTAAATGAAGTGACAAGTGTGGCTTGGGGTTGAGAAACCTTGTGTCACCTATGGATTTCCTAGAGGGAACCACTGGTTTGCATAGGAGACGGGGCCATGCGGTTGTATTTCTTTTTATTGCTTAATAAACCCAGTAGAGGTGTTGGCTTGGCAATGGTTGATGTATGCCTGATAAACCTAGTCGGCGTACTAGCTTGGAATTGGTTATTTGGATATTGTGGTGCAGCCAACATGCTGGCTTCACATTTGCTTCATCTGTATTGACAGCTGATATGAGGCTTGCAAAAACTTGGTTAACCACCTTTCGAGGCACACCTTAGAGAGAACGAGAAGGGGTGGGTACACTCGAGGGACTATATAACAGCGAAGAGGTACCATCCTTGTGTGGGGTGGGGCAGGTCTTGTGGGTGCCATAGTTGTATGAAGTCAAAGCCGGATACCTGTGGAGCTAAAAGAAGATGCTTATGCAGATAAATATTTGGTTTAAACTTTATTTAGCAACTTCTCGCTGATTTTATGTGAATATACATGTGTATATGATTTGGCTATGGTTTTGAAAATCTTGTTAAGAAATGAATCCTATGAGAATGAATTTGACATGTGAATTGACTCATTGTTTGAGGCTTGAGCATAGGTATTGTTGGTTGCCAAAGACATTGGAAATGTTCCAAGGTAACTCAAATGAATGATTGAGCATTGTTGTCCAAAATAGTGGATAACAAGACAAAGTAGCCTTAAAGAGAAAGGCATTGTAATTGCAGCTGAAAAGAAGGACATGGAGCTTTGCTGAAAATAAAGAGAACATCGAGGACGGTGTTATTCCAAGGGGGAGGGGATTGTAATACCCCCAATTTGACCCTTGTAATGTGTTCAATTAAATGATGTAAATGATGTAAATATGCTAGTTTGTATTTCTAGTGCGGAGCTCAAGGCCAAGGCCCAACTAGAGAATGGTTAGGCATGTATGATGTATTATTTTTATTTGGACCTTGTGTTTGGCTTATATGCCAATTCGAAATGTATGTAAATAATATGTGCACAAATAATAAAATGGTCTAACAATGGCTGTGTAAAGAGCACGAAAGGGGCTATGATTCCACCAGAGGGGAAGAAGAAAGGGGGCCTAAAGGGAACTAATCCTTGCTGCCAAGTGTCAACTTTAGAACTCACCCAAATTCTATGATATTCCTTGAATAGGCCAAATATCTCATTTTTTACTATTTTCCAATCATTGAGTGCATGTGTGAAGTTGGTGGGAAAGGTCACTTCTTGTAGTTATTGAAGCATGGGGCTGATTGCACTTTTGGATCATTTTCAGTGTTCCACGGGGATGCGCCTCCCAGGGTCGGGGGCTCGCCCCCTACGCTTCCCACGCCTCGGGGGCTGGGGGGCTCCATGGGAAACGTTTCCCAACACCCCCCTTTCTACAAAACTTAGGGAAACGTAGGTCTAGAAGTTTCCCGGATTGGGGGGCTCCCACACGCCCCCTCCTAAAAATGGGGGGCTTCGACAAGCCCCAACTGCCCTCGATTTTTAAAAAAATTTTACTTAAAAAAGAAATGGTTCATCTTAAATTTTAGTCTTTTACACTAAATGATCATTTTAAAACGAAATAGAAACAAATAAAAAGAAACAAACATCGATATGATATGCTTGGCTATAACGATTACATTAAATTACACTAAAATCTTCGGGAACATAAGCATGCTAGCATGCAAATGGTGATGGGATGAGGAATTGATATGTTTATATGTTGGGGTTCATATTTTTATTATTTTTCTTTTTTTTTATAATTTTAGAGACTGACCCCCCTATGTTAGGGACCCCGATGCCTCCCATTATTTTTCTTTTTTTTTTATAATTTTAGAGACCGACCCCCCTATGTTAGGGACCCCGACGCCTCCCCGTCCCCCAAAATACTCCAAAATTTTGGGGTGTCTCTACATGTCCCCAATGTGCGTTTCCCTGCTCCCAAGCCCCCGCGTCCCGGAAACTTGGTGGAACACTGATAGTTTTATCAGAAGTCAGAAGTCAGTATACAACAGTCAGGAGTCCTTTCTTCTAATGTTAGAATTAATGTCAGTTGTCTTTTCACCATTTTCTCATATCCCTTGTAGTAAATTCTCGTTCTCTCATTCTGGCATGCAGATCTAGACTATGCAGAGCTCTGTATTGCTGTCCATGACTTGTATCCCACGAAATTCAAATTTAGGGACAGAGCTGCAAATTTTGAAGGAAAAATCGATGGTTGTAGGTGAGCCGAGAGGCTGGGCGAGTTAGGGACCCTTTCCCATTGTTTTTTGCTGCTCGTAGATGCTTGAGAAGCCACGAATTGAGGCTGCATGTGGTTCCCCAATAGCATTCAGCAGGTTGGTCTTCTTCTATGCACACACTGGAAGCACTTGGCAAGATGAATTGTGCAAGAGAGCCGTGGATCGGTGAAGGGGATGCCTGAGCCAAGAAGGGTGTTGTGTGGGGCAGGTATTGTGGAAGCCAATGCTGTGAGAGCTGAGTGAGATCCCTGTAGAGCTATGTATGAGCATTTGGCTAAGCGTAGAGGGCATATTGGGTTTTTGGGCTGAGAGAGAGAAGACTGTAGGTGTTTCCTTCCCCTTGGTGGCCTCATAGCCCAGCTTGGGGGTGGCCTCTGAAGCTAAAAGAACATAGGTGAGCAGAGTGCCTATGTTTGGGTGCAAAATCGCTCTTACACAGCCAATTGCTTGGATTTGCGTTGTTTAGAGATAAGTATTCTTGGATATTTGAATGTGAAATGATTTTAAATGATGCATGTAATGTTTGTGCTTGCATATGCATCTTCATTGTGTGAGGATCAATTTATTTTCCGCTATGTATGTTTATTTATGGTCAGCACACCCATTTTATTCGTTATGAATTCATAATCTGGTGTTTGGGGTGAAATTGGAGGTCCCAAATCCATGTAATGCCCCCTCCCGATGATCGGTTTGGGTGAGGGGGACGTTGCAAACACAGTCTTAGACAAGAAATAGCTCTTGAGAGTTTCAGATTTTGGATTTTTAAAACTGAACTGAGCAGATTTTAACTGTCATTCAGATGGTATCTTGAGCAAACTCAACTTTTTCAATATAAAGGATTGCATTCCAGCCAACTGCACACATGACTAGAGTCTGCCCTCTCATGGCACACAGAGGCAGGCAAATAGGCTTTTAACTATTCACCCTCTCTCTCTCTCTCTCTTTCAAGTGACTTTGTTTGATCCTTTTTTCTTGAGGTGGCAGGGGGGTGTTGTTGTTTGCTGAATGCCTTGAGATAGATTTAAGTGAAATTATAAGTATATAGACTCTGATGATTAAAAATCTACAAGTAGTCAATGTGGACGTCCTAAGCAATGATGAGAACATGGGTGCATAATAAATATGAGGTTATGTTTGATCCCTGAGCTTTGCTAGTTTGAAATCTAAAAAAAATAATTTCCAAATGGTCTTGGAGGACGAAATTGGTGTTATTTGTTAGAAGTTTCTTTTGGCAGCTGCTTGGTTTTTCTTTTATGCTTAGCATTATACTACTTCAGCAACACAGAAGAAAGTGTTAAAATGAGAATTTATTTGTTTACTTTTTTGAAAGACACTTATTATATTACAGAGAGGAACAAATTCTGATTGGAAATGCTGATAAGTTAGGTCTTTATTGAAGAATGACTTGTACAAACTGAAGTTCCAAATTTTTTGTAGACAGAGGGCACCCAATATTCTGGAACATACGTGTCCTATGGAGTTGATAATAGTTTACGCTTGAGTGATTTCTGGAAAAAACTTGCAATTGAAGTTACCACCTTGAATGAGGAGGAGATCGAATTTGATATGATTGGCATTGATGCATCCCTTGCAAATGCCTTTCGACGCATTCTTATTGCAGAGGTTTGTATTATATTAAGTAGATGTAAACTCTTATTAGATGGGTATTTTAACTTATATCTATTTGGAATTTAAAATACATTTCTATCATTGGTTCTTTCAACAAAGTGGGGTTGATCTTGGTTAATTTACAGTGGCGGTGGCCTATCAATAGTCATCAGTTTAATTACAAGGAATTGTTTTTGTTGCATGTTGCATAGCTCATTTAGGTCTTAGATTTGTGGACAGATGTTCATTGCGACAAGAACCTAGACATATCACCTTTTTGATGCTCAATTTTGTTATTGGTTCCATAGTTGAATTCTTACTTTATTGGATATTATTGCAGGTTCCAACTATGGCTATAGAAAAAGTTCTTATTGCAAACAATACATCTGTTATCCAAGATGAAGTTCTAGCTCACAGGTTAGGTCTGATACCTATCAAGGTGGATCCAAGATTATTTGAGTACAAATCAGGTAAGCTAGCAGAAAACAATTTGCAGAGCACCAAATGTAATTTGTGCTCAATACTACTGTATTTATTTGCTTGGAAAGATCAGTAATGTCTGCTGGTAGTAGGTTGTTCTGGTTGGAAGTTAGTAACTTAGTTAGTCTAAGGGTTTTGTCTGATTATATTCCCCCCTACAGAAAGTGATCCAGCAAATGAGAAGAATACTATTGTGTTCAAGCTAGATGTTACCTGTAAGAATGAAGGCGGTACTGTGATCAATGCAGTGGGTAAGGCCTTGTTGTGATTGATTATGTGGCAGTCATTATTGTTTTTGGAGTGATTTAGCATGGAACTAGCAGGCCTTATTGATTAAACTGATAAATCAAATCATTATGAAGATAATGGTTTTGCGATGATAGGCTTATGCTTTATCATAATCTTGTGTTCTTTCTTACATTGCAGTAAAGTCAGATAAACTCATGTGGCTACCTAATGGAAGTGAGTATGAAAAGCCTTCTACAGAAAAATCCTCAAAATCAAAAACTTTTACCTCTTTCAATTGTAGTCAAGATTCTCTTCCAGAATTTTCTAGTGTTCCAATTTGTCCAAAGTATCCAGATATTATGATTTCCAAACTCAGGCCGGGTAAGGTAAGCTTAGCTGTTTTAGATATTTTTCAGCTTTCAAAGTTTATGAAATATTATGTTAAAGGCTACTTCTGACTCTTCTTTTGGGCACATTGAGAGGCAAAATGCAATTGTTTGTTATGCCATTTGCCTTTTTTATTTCCCAAGGAAAAAAGCATAATGTCTTTTATTTCTGAGATTTAAAAAGTATATTACATTCCATAAACATGCTCTGGGCATGTCTTCATGTCTGTCCAACTTCACACTATGAAATTCTATTAAAACTAAAACTGAAATGAACAGAAGCCCTAATATATCAAAATGGCATTATTCCCTTACATCATTACAAGAACAGAGCTGAAAAACAACAATTCCCCAAAGACCCCATATCCTCGAAGAGAAACAAGACATACGCATCATTAAAGTTTTAAATTATAATAAAGGAAGGGATATGGAGGAGTAATGTTGCTGCCCCGCTCCTGGAATTGCTGCAGATGAATGATAGCAGCATTCATTTCAATCCCTTCTGTGGATAGCTTGTCCACTTCTTTTTTCAGTTCTTGATAAACATGCTTGAAATATTTCTTAACAGATCTGGTCATTAGCTCTGAGACCTGGTGCATAATATTGCTGAGCCCCATATATTGAAACTGCTCTTCGCCATTTATCCAATCCACCACTACCTTAAATTCTCTGAACACCTGCAGATTATTTACCCCTTTCTTTATGGCAATTCTTAATAGAGCCAACAACGATGACATTTCTGCCCAATTATTGGATCCCTCTTCAAGCCTCAAAGAGAACAAAATATAGTAGGAGGGAGAGAGATATAATCTGCCACCTGCACCATTCTTACCAGGATTGTTTTGTGATGTTCTATGGAAGAATCCCCAAGGCCATCCTTCATCAACCTCCAGATTGCCTGTTTGCCTTTGCGTCTTCTCCTTTTTCCTTTGCTTTGTATTCCTTATAATTGTAATTCACCTTGTATAAGATTTGAGTTTTACGAAAACCAAAGAAGCGAGAAACCCTGGAGCGGGTTACATTACTGAAGACATGAGAGCTCAATAACACAACACAATATTCTTATGAGACGGTACAATACCACATTACATTGAGTGTCCTCGCTCTTATAAAGAGTCTGAGTGAACAAAACCCTAACTCTAATACATAAACTCTAAGATGCCTAAAAACTCTAATACATAAACCCTAACCCTAACTTTTGACCCAAGTCACTTAAGTGACTTTATTACATGTGTATCCTTATATCTTAATACCCCCCATAAGGTGTACATTGCTGAAAGATAACAAACTAAAATCAAATACATATACTTGAATGAAAACACATAAACTGAAAGTGAATGCTAAACATCAAAAAACATATGTTGGAAGCTTCTTTTTTTAACACAATCCCTAGACCAGGCTGAGTTCTATCAATCTGCCTCCTAACCCTCGTAAGGGTGTAGTTCTTGAGTTGAATTCCCGAGTTCTCGGATTTGACTTCCCTGAACTCCCAAATCATGGATCTCCCGAAGTCATTTACTGAATAACAATCCACATGCATGTCACGTAACCTCACTAGTAGACTGCAATCCACATGCATGTCTCTATAACTAATGAGGGACCATTCCCTAGATCCACAACTCCTGAACTATTTGGACAACCATCCATACTGAGCTATTAATTGATCCCTTCCATGTCTTCAAACTTCAAAGCGCTATCTTCCTCAAATGCATAAAATGTCCTTTTTTCAACAATTTCTTCACCATTGTCAGAATCAAGTGATTCTTCTTTGGTAAACCCAACAACATGGGCTGTGTGACCCATCTTTGACCTCAAAATTCTTTTTCCATTAAAAACTCCAGGATGATAATCTAATGCATTGGGAACAACATTTTTGTATTCAGTGTTTGACGAAGGCTCGATCTATTGGACAATTTCTCATGCATTTGGATTTTCACTTCTCATGTGTGAGAACTAAACCTTGAGTACTTTTCTAATTGCATCTCCATTACTTGCTACTATGTATGGATTGGGTGTCTCCTCACATCATTGAGGATGTAACGTACGACAAACTATGAAGTACAATTAGAGCTACATGCAAATCAATGATAGTAAATAGCTCCAACTCCAACGACGACTACTTGGTAAGCGACTTCATGTACAATCAACAAACAAAGATGAATGCAACTCCTTAATTCGAAATCACGACTCCTTAATTCAACATCCAATAAAAGAACATGGGCGGCTACGTCATTTCTTCTTTACTCGATGGCGATGTCTTCTATTTCGTAGCTCGATTCATTGGAGGTCCAATTATTTGGCAACGAGTTTGACTTAAATGGTGATGACTTTATTACTGTTCAGGAGTTAATGTTGTATCTAATCTGGGCAACAAACGGTTCGATGGTGGCTGTGGGTAGAAGTGGCGGCTGGCTACAACATCCAATTAAACCGACAACTCACTTTAAATGATGGTTGCGGCTCTTCAAATCTTCTCGTAGCTCTTTTAATCAATCAATAGTTCAAAACTATGCTAGCAGTTGCATAAAAATCCTTATGCATGGAAACAAGAAGAAAGCAAAATAAGTAGTGGCTCAACTTCTTTCTCGTGTTCACTAGATGGCAACTAGGTGACGACTCTCATAATAAATTACTGAATGCGGCTCAAAAATCTGTCGAGTAAATTCATCCTCCAAACCTGACTACATGGGATTCCCTACTCTGATACCATCTAAGTTGCCAGGAAAAGCGGGGACGAGGACGGGGATGCCACTTTTAAGACCTGGTACTTGGGTACGTCGGTAGTATATATATATATACATGTAACAGTCACATCATACATGCATATTTCTAAATTCAATGATACATATGAACATTCACATTCAAAATTTGCCCAATAGCATTTCTAGACATGAAAAATAAAGTTCAAAACAGTAAACAATGAACAAGATAACTGATTTGGCTTTCTCAAGCCATGTCATCAACATCCTCGGCATCAATGTCATTGGCATCACTAAGCTCCCTGTCAACTGTCATTAAATAATTTATTAAAGTTTTTTTTTTTTAAACATTACAAATCGACTCCCTAACTGGTGGATTGACCAAACTTGATCCACGGCCATACACTTGACGTACCCAAACATGGGGTATGACATACCAAAATGCGTGCAAGTACTTGAATTTCATGAATGATGTCCCAGGTACGTCAGGTTTGATTTGGGTATTGCTGGGCATGGTTGGGTATGTACCTTTCAAGTGCCCAAGTACCCGGTACAGATTCGTTTACCCAACACCTCGGTACAGGTACCCATGCAACACATGATACCATATTATGAAATTTAAAGAAGCAAGAAACTGAAGACATGAGAGCTCAATAACACAACACAATATTATTGTGAGACGATACGATACCACATTACATTGAGGATCCTTACTCTTATAAAGAGTCTGAGTGACCAAAACCCTAACCCTAATACATAAACCCTAAAATGCCTAAAAACCTAACTTTTGACCTAAATCACATAAGTGACTTTATTACATGTGTAGACTTATATCATAATATTGAGTTGGAGAGCAGGATACATCCTCAAAGATGATTTCATTCGTTAATGCCATATGGCCCAATTCATTGCTATGGGGAGAGCTTTAAAGTCTTTTACTTCCTTATCATCTACCCGGTTTTTAAAAGATTGTATTAAAGAGTCCCCTACCCAGTTTCCAACACCTCCTAGAAGATTTTGAACAACTATCCACTCTTCTTTGAAAAAGTGACATCCAATAAACAAGTATTATGTAGTGTCCTCATTGTTGATGTTTTGTAGCGTGGACAGGTATTTCCATGGGTAGGTGTCTTGCCCATGGAAATTGTCACCATGGCCTCTCAGGTACTTAGGAGATTCACTTTAACTAAAGGACTTTTTTCTTTTGGTATCCAGGGGAATCCAAGATCTCATTAAAGATTAAAGATATTTTTGTTTGTTAATCTGCATACTTTTTCCTTTCATATAAATCCCTGATATCTTTTTGTATTTATTGGCGTCACTGATGGATCCATTCAAGGATAATAAAACATCATCAATGAAAAGTAGGTGAGTAAGGATAGACTCCCTTCCCATCTTGGTGCCCTTCAGCCCCCCTGTGGACCTATAAGAATAAAACATTTGTTTAGACCCTTTGCTACTAGGAGAGAGAGCAAGGGTGATAGGGGACAACCCTGCCTTATCCCTCTTAGTGGTTTGAAGAATGATGTTTCTAATCCATTTATTAAAAGAAAGAAAAAAGACTAAGTTTAAGCAACCTTTTATCCAATTTTACATATGGAGATTGAACACTATATGGATCAGAATTGACTTTATATATAGCCATGAGACTCCATCATAAGCTTTTGAAAGGTCCATCCTAATTTCAAATGTAGGGAACTTCTTGTTCTTGATTGTGTGAAGTGCCTCTTAGGCTATTCTGGCTACATCATGGATTTGTCTTCCATTTAAGAACCCAAACTGTTCTAAAGAAATTATCTTGGATAATATAGGTTTGATCCCCTTGGCTATCACCTTTGCTATTGAACAGGGAAATTGGTCTGAAGTCCTCAAAAATGTTAGTGGAGTCTTTTTTGGGATCAAAGAAATGGTTGTTGAGTTAAAAGATCCCAATAGTTTCCCTGATTTCTCTAACTCTTTCACCATTGCTAGCAAATCTTCTTCTGTATGCTTATTAAAACTCTGATTGAAAAATCCCTAATTGAATTCTATGGTAAGTACATCTAGACTTGGGTGTTTATCCTTTTGAAAATGAGAAACTACATCCTTTAGTTCTTCCATTACTTGAGTATTTTAATCTTTATTCACAAATCTTGGGAAGAGTGAGGATAACTTCATAAGTTACTGAATGTTAGCTACCGAAGGCTCTTCAAAAAGGGTTTTGAAAATTTGAAGTGTCCTGTAGCTACTTTTGCAACCTTCCTAAAGCTTGATACTTTATTTCCTTTGTTACCTTGGATATCCTAGACGGTGTTCACATAGTGATGGAAAGATTTTTGTATTCTCATCACATTGTGCCAACCATATAACTTTACTCTTCTGCCTCCATTTTGCACTCCCCTAATTATTAAGGACATTTTGCATCTTCTATTATCTTTTGTTTTAATACTTCATCTTCACTGAAAATCCCTATCACATCTTGTTCATAAATTTGGGTGGTGTGATCCTCCACCACCTCTAGGTCACAACGTGAGTTATTAAATTTCTCCCTCGCCCAATCCATGATTAATTTTTTTGCTTTTTTTAGCGATTTCTGAAATTGAAACATTGTTGCTCCTCTATCTGATCTAACATGCTCCCATTCACTTATTATCATGCTTTTATACTCATCTTCCTATAGCCATTGTGAATTGAATTTGAATAGCCCAAGACGTTAGTGATTCTCCATCTCCAATTGAAGGAAAATCGGTGTGTGGCTAGAACCCCTTCCTGTGCCCACTCATGATCGAATGTTGGATGTGCCTAACAGTATTCTATCAATTTCAAAGAACCTACCAAGCCTATTGTTTCTCCATGTTGGAGATGCCTTCATTCGTTGAACATCACACAGATTTACCTCATCAAACTTATGTAGTAAAAATTCTGCTAACATATAAACTTTTCCCTTGGATCCCCACACTTCCCCCCTTTTCATTGTGAAGTTCAAGTCCTTACCTATGATTACATTTTCCTCTTTTATACAATCTTGAGTGAACTGGTTGTCCTAGAATTCCTTTCTGTTTGAATATTGTTCGTACACTTTGAGTATCGTTTTCCCTATGTCCAAGGATTGTAAGTCAGTTCTTACGGTAGATTGTAGAATTTCAGTTCTTTTCACTTTGCATATTTTGTTCCACCAGATAATGAGGGAAGTTCACTTTCTCCCTTTTCATTGTGAAGTTAAGTCCCTACCTATGATTACATTTTCCTCTTTTATACAATCTTGCATGAACTAGTTGTCGTAGAATTCCTTTATGTTTGAATATGGTCCATACACTTTGAGTATAGTTTTCCTTATGTCCAAGGAATGTAAGTCAGTTCTTATGGTAGATTGTAGAATTTCAGTTCTTTTCACTTTCCATATTTGTTCCATCATATGATGAGTCCCGTAGATCTACCATTGGAATCCAATGCAATATTTTCCCATTTTTTAGAACTCACAAAATTTCAATGGTTGAGCTTCCTAAAATTGTTGTCTTGCAAACATAGAATATTTGGTTTGTGAGTGATAACTAATCTAAGGATTGCGCTTTTTTATGGCCAATGCCCACACCACAAACATTCAATGAAAGGATGATCATCACTAAACCTTTTTAGGGTTCTTCCACACTCTAAGAACCCTGGTGATTGTTCTTTGCGTTCTAGATTTCACCTTTCTCTCACCCTTCTCTTTAGCCAGATGGATGAAGGCTTTTTTGCCTTGGGATGAGTTTGTCTGAGAGTCCCCCCAATCCATTTATAAACCTCCCTCCACTTCCCAATCCTAAAAATCAACAACATGGAATTTGGATGTTATCAAATTGTATCTGTTGGATTCCTCTTCTCATTCGAGTCTGTTGGACCATTTGTATCTAATCTATATTCCCTTTCCAAATTCAAACCCTCCCTACATACCTCATGGGATTCATCATTCACATTATGTTGAAGACTCCTTTACCTTTTGCACTTCTTTCTGCTTGTCTCCATTGATATTTTTAGCAGGGTTTGAACTCTGTCTTCAATCCAGAGAGGAAGTTTAAGCTAACACCATATTTTCTATAGAACATACATATAAACTAAGCTACTAGTAGGATTGGAAGTGGTAACCATCATACCTTGTTTTTTATCACACTCCCTTAGGTCCTTTGATGGAGAATCCAAGCCTTATCCAATGAAACACATACCTTTGCAAGTCATGTTTAGGGTTTCAGCTAACCTTTGATTGGATTGGGTTGACCTTATTGTTGAAATTCAAGGGTTAGAGGAGTTTTTAACATAAGTAATAAACTTTAATGCATGAACATATAAACTTAGATTCAGAATAGTAATAAAAACAAAACATAATTTTCATCTCTTTCAACTTAACGCTCCATTAGTCACCACGTTAAAGTTGGTCCTCAAGAATCATCAAATGCCACATACAATAACAACATGATAAAATAATGGACAGTAGATATCATCAGTAATGAATCATAACCAATATTTGAATCAGCCTTATACTCAGATTTCAGATTTGATCTTGTCACTGAAGGGACAAGTCAACTAGGCAAACAATTGACGTACCTTGAGAGAGAGCCTAAGAGAGTTAAAGCAGAAGCATACTGACCCAAACTTCTTAGTTAACAAGCACAATCATACCCAGTACAGTCATGCTGACAAAGGACACACAGTCATACTGAGTAAGGATGCAGTCACAAGTGCAAAAACACACAGTCATGCTGACAAAGGACACAAAGTTATACTTTGCACAGTCATGCTGAGAAACCCACAGTCCACACAAAGCAACCTCATGGTCATGCTGAGGAAGAAACCCACATTCCACACAAAGCAACCTCACGGTCACGTTAAGGAAGAATCCCACAGTCCACACAAAGCAACCTCACGGTCACGCTGGGGAAAACCACAGACCACAATAAAGACAAACCACACAGTCACGTAGCAGGGAGGATGACCATGCTAGGGTAGAAACCATCAGTCAAGAGTCATGTTACAGGAGATCACAGCTATCACGCAGGAAAGTTAAAGCAGTCACGCAGAGGTGAGCCACGGAAAGACCTCACACAGAGATGCAGTCACACGGAAGTGAATCACAGGAAGATGAGTCTCGTGGGGAAGAGACAGAACCAACAGAGCAGGGACATGCAGATCAGTCACGTAGAGCGAATAGGGCCATGATCATGCTGCACGCTCACGTGGATGGAGCAGTCACCTACGGAGGCGCTGTGGGTGCAGACAAGAGGAAGATCACGCAACAACAAGATCACGTTGGTGCATGTCACATGGAGCAGCAGCTAAGTGTAACCTAGTCACGTAAGAACAATCACATGGGAGTCATGCGGATCATTAATAGTCCTAGTCATACAAGAGCAAAGAAAGTCGTGCACAAAACTGGACAGAGATAAGAAGCCACAAAGCCCTTTTTTTATGTATATTTTGATGATGGATAACCTCTCCCTTTATAAGGTAGGGAATGACTTAGGATAAGATAAAATAAATGGTCCAAAGGTCTTTATTAATAAAACCATAAAACTAAGTTGCCAGAAAACGTGGGTACGGGGACGGGTACTGGTACGGGGACGGGGACGGGGACGCCACTTTTTGAAACAGGGTACTTCGGTACTTCGGGGGCACTGTAGACATATATATATATATATATATATATATATATATGTATGTATATAT
>LPNX010974460.1:75847-106143 GCA_001517045.1 Pseudotsuga menziesii
TTGCACTGGTTTAGGTAAGGGGCAAGGGCTCACATAACATGTGTTTTAGTTTTTTATTATTTAATTTTTAAAATTTTAAACTTCAAAATTTTCAAATTGACTCATCTCGAACAACGAGCTAAGATAAATTGTCCAATTGCTCTATCGGCCGCGTACCCAATCACGTGGTACGGCGTACCAAAATTCACGCAAGTACCCTATTTTCATACATGAAGTACTCAGTACGTGAGATTGGATTTGGGTACGACTGGGGACGTACCATTGAAGTACCCAAGTAATCGGTACTGGTTCGTGTACCCGACCCCCCAGTACGGGTACCCATGCAACACAGCCATAAAGGTTTTATTAATGAAACCATAAAGTAAATATTTATAATAAAGTCATAAATGGTCCTATCAAAAGATAAAAATAACTTAGGTTAGTGTACCAAAGACTCATAAGGTAAGAGTCAACATAACAAAGGTATACACACAATAAGAGTGCTAGGACCAAGTAGGATAAGGGACCATGAGTCAACAAAGGGGGCCACAATAAAATAACCCACAAACCCACAAGATCAAGGTGAACCATATAAGGTGGACAAACAACTTCTTTATAGGACCAACAAGACCAGTAAACTTTTATCTCTCAAGGTACATTGTTTTATGTATTGTCATCACCATATAAGGGGAATATCCAAACCGGATGGTACGATCCTTTGGTCCTCAATACTACTCCTAAGGATTAGGTGCTAGTGACATCATTGAGGGGTGGCCAGTCCCTTGAGAAGCAACCTAGCAGTAACGATTAGGAGAGAGGACATCACACATCATTATCTTCCATTCTCAAAGAATGGCTCTCAGCCCTAGGTTGAGTTTCAGCGCCTGACTGAAACATATTCTTGGTAACTGACCAGGTGCCTCCATTCTCCCAGAGAATGGCTCTTAGTACTAAGCTGAGCTTCAGTCCCAGACTGAACCAAATTCCTAATAATTGACCGGGTGCCTCCATTCTCCTAGAGAATGGCTCTCAGCGCTAAGTTGAGCTTTGGTCCTAGAATGAATCAAATTCCTGGTAATTGACCAGGCACCTCTATTCTCCTAGAGAATGTCTCTCAATGCTAAGTTGAGCTTCAATCCCAGACCGAATCAAATTCCTGGTAACTAACCAAGTGCCTCCATTCTCCCAGAGAATGGCTCTGAGCACTAAGCTGAGCTTCAGTCCTAGACTGAAAGTTGATCAACTACCTCCAGGACCTACTTGGACATCGTGTCCCTAGTCCCAAACCATAATACCCTAGAGGCACAGAGGGGCCCTAGCCACATGCCAGGGGCTTTTCCATGGCATCAACCTGCTTGGTCCCAGACCAAAAATCCCAGGAGACAATTAGGGGCCCTAGGGTACCTTCTACGGTCTTACTTTGCCCTAGTTAACTGACCAGGGTACCATCCTCCTAGAGAATGGGTCTCGCAGTTGCACTAACTTTAACACTTATGACCTCCTCACCACCTTCCTTGCTATTTCCCTTCGAGATTGAAGGGAAACTTTTGTTTGCTTGTGTTTCCATGTATTTATGGGGGGATGAATTGGCCCTTTCATTTTGAGTGTTCCTCCCATAGGGCCTAGGTCCTTTCCCCTTTCCCATTGGATTATTCAACCTTGGGTCAAAATACAAGGGTTTTGGACTAGGTTTACCTTGTCCTCCAATTTTGCATCCAGTTACAAAATTTAAAGGGAAATTGTATTAGATATGACTGTGTTGTCTACATAGATTGCATTGAAATGGTATATTTTGAGAATCCAAAGTTTGAGTGTATTTCCATTTCCCATATGCAATATCCATCAATTCTAGAAGACCCCTTTTTGGATCCATTTCGACACCTAGTCTGGACACTATTCTATTAGGGTTGGAATGGAAGTGCTCATCAATGCAAACAAATTTACCCAAGGTGTTTCCAATGCTTTTCAAGCGATCATCTTTCCACAACTCCATTGTTAACCTTGGCAGCTTAATCCATAGGTCTTGCGAGAAAACCACTTCCTTGTTTGGGACAAAACAAGGTTTCCGGTTCTTCAATGCCTAAGTGTGTGTTACTCCAGAACCAAATTCTTCCACGGAACACCTCTTGATCTTCTCCTTGCTTAAATATGAATGTAATCTAGCCTTTAGATAAATTGTGAAAAGAGCGAACATAACCCAAGATTGGGATACAATGGTTCATAAGCCATTGTTTCAGAGTCACTTCTGAGACAAACCTCCCATGGAATCTCCCTACCAAGGCCAAACATTGATAAACACGGATTTCTTCCAACATCGCTCCTTCACTAACCACCATTTTTACCCTTTTTTCAGTCTGTTTTTCTATTTGAACCTTTCGACGCCAAATTCCCCCACCTCCTTGCCTTTCTCCTCCTTTTGTTTCTTTGATTCCTTTATAAACCCCCCCTCCCATCGATCCAATACGTAATTCTTCCTTTGTTAAATCTAAGGGTTTCCCAACCAAAGGGGGAGATCGCTCTAATAGTTTCTGCAAGTAGCTTAAGCCCTAGTTTGAGTAGCCCTCCAAATTGGTTTGGAGCAAGGTGGATGGTGGACTTGTGAGTGATTGTGACCTTGGTGGGGGAGGCCACAGTACATGGTATTGATCACCTGTCAGATCTACTATATTTTCACCAAGTAACAATATTACACTTTTCCCTTTTTCCATTACCAGTTCACTAGAGGTCAACAGTTTAGGGCTTCCCTTTTGGAGAATGGAAAACTAACTTCCCCCAACTTCAAGTCGAGATGTCCTAGGTCCTTCCAAAGGTGTAGTCTTGGGGAATTTAGGGTTTGGAGAAAACCTTATTCCTTCTTCTCAAACTGCAAATTAGTTTTTGAGAAGGGCTTGAAATTACCCTGTGTTAGTTTTTATTGATTTAGACCCTATCTTTAGTCCTGAATATTTACAACAATTATTAACTAAAAGCACACTAAAATACTAACTAATCACATAGTGAAAAAAACATAGGAATTCATGTGCATTTGACACATAGATTTACCTTGGAAAACCCCAAATGGGGAAAAACCATTAACAAATGATTTTTATTCACTATAAAAATCCTGGGTTCCCATCTTGGGAAAATGGTCCACTGAGGAATTACAATGAAAAAATGCTAGTCTTGACACCTCAATATCAATCCTTTGATCTTGCTGGTTACTAGTCCTCAGCTGCCCCTTGCTCCTTTCCTCTGACCCTGCCCCTACACCTGCACACTTGGTTGAAAGTCCTTCTCCAACCACTTAATGAGGTCCCACTTACTTTGTGTGACTGTTGTGTGTCACCTCCTCTCACCTAGGTTTCCTTTTATAACATTACAATTTGCAAATACCTTGGGCTAATACCATGGGCCCTCTAGATCACTTTACATAAAGTAATTATAAAAGTACATTCACACTATGGGCCAATACCATGGGCCCTCTAGATCACTTCCACTTGTAGACACTATCCACATGGTAGCATAGTGGAAAAAATTGCCGAAAAATCGAAGATGTCCTGAAAAATCGGCAATGTCCTGAAAAATCGCGATTTTTTCTGGCTGCCGATTTTTCGACCCGAAAAAATCGTGATTTTTCAAAAAATCAAACATCTGAAAAAACCGGGAAAAATCAGGAAAATCAAGAAAGATCGGGAAAGATCGGGAAAAATAGGAAAAAAATCGGTAAATTTTTTTTGACCCTATTAAAGTACAAATTTTGCATTTTTAATGCTTGTCACGGTTTGCCGATTTTTGTCGATGTTGCCGAGAAGATGTTTTCTTGACCCTCGCCGATTTTTTGCCGATGCCGATTTTTTCCACTATGTGTGGAAGTACACATCCGATGCTACAAAAATCAACACTCCCTCTTAGAGAGGAAGGTACTTCTCCAAGAGCCACCTATAACTGGTTCTCTCTTTAACCTTGGCACATTGTCACTCACATCATCCTGCACACTAACATTCCTCCAACCCTATTTGTTAGATGCCACCTATTCACTGGAAGACACAAAATAGATGACTCTACACGCTACACATCAGTGCCAAGAAATCGAAAAACTTTGTCAAAGGTTTGCTCTCCTTTAATGTGTTCCTTGGAGTTGTTTCCTGAGCATCCATCGATGTCATCCTGTACCAACTAGGTCTCCTGGAAGAACTGGAAGGGGCTAACTCCCTCTTCCCCTTTGAAGATTTACTCTCCATACTGGATGTCTATGATCTCTACTCACCCTTCGAAGTCTTCTGCTCCTTGACCTCTATCACTGACATCAATCCATGATCCAAGATCCCCTTGGATCCAACTATAGGCTTGCCCTGTAACCTATAAACTTTGCTCTCTTTGACACCAAGAACTCTTACTGTAATACCCCTAGTGTGCTAAGCCCCTGGACATATGTTGTGGTTATTATTGTGTTGTGAAGTGGCACTAGGTTCCTACACTTGAATATTATTACTATTATTCTTGTTTAAATTAATAACTGGCTCAACATGGGAAACTTATGTGGCTAGGGGGCCATGGATTCCCCATGTGAAGGGGAATTGGGGACTAGGAGTTGTGGCTCTCCCTAACATCACTCTTTCTTTTCCATCCTTATTATTTTAGCTTATGTTGGTACTTTTGAACCTAAATCATGAGATAGTGGGCCTTCCCTGGTGCTTGAAATGAAATCCACTTGTTCAATGTGCCTCTTGGTGGTTTTGTAACAACACTTGTGTTAGTGCGCCTCATTGGCTATTTTATCCAAAGCATGTGGTTGTGTAATTCCCTCATGTCTTGCAACCTCTCTCTCTCTCTCTCTCTCTCTCTCTCTTGTAACTCTCCCAATAAAATTTGAGTTACCTCCTCTTGGAATGGGAGTTAATCCCTTGGAGATTTCGAATTACTATAAGTGGATTCGATTTGGCTCTCTTGGGCCTCTTGGTCGATTATGCTTACTCTCTCTTGAGGATTTCGAATTGTCAAGGAATGGATTCGAATTGTTGAAAGAAGGACTGAAGGCCTTGTAATGAGGTATGAAGATTGATCTATGCCAGATTGCAGTTTGGATAGATTGAACACCGTAGTACCTCAAGGACCAGTACTTGTCTCTGCTTTGGTCTTGCAAGTGAAGACCGACGGTAGATGGTGATATCTCGAGGGACTATCGTGAAAGGAATCCCATTGCACTAGGTTGTAGCTTGGGAATGCTTGTGAAGGGCACTGCCATAAATTTTGGTTTGCCTGTTTTTTGAACATTTTGTGTCATGAGACCTGTTCCTTTGCGTCAGAGCGGCGTATCCTATAAGGGATGTCCTTTGTTTCATTTATAAGCTTTATGTGTGACTAAATATTGAAAGTTTTTGAAGAACCCCAACCCAGTTTCAAGCCTTTTGGCTTCTCTGCATAGTTTAATGCCCAAGACCTTCTATGCACAATTTTAATCAAAATTTGACTGAACTGAAACACATGAAGTTCTTTTTCGAAATTTAAGCAATTCAGAAATTTTATTTTCAAGCAAAATTTCAAACTCAGAAATTTTAAAACAACAAAACACCAATGTTCCCCCAAGGTTCCGGGACGGCGGGACGCGGGTTCAGGGAGACGCACATTTGGGACGTGTGGAGACCACCCCCAAAGTTTAGAGAAATTCAGCGGGGAAGGTGGGATGCGATAGTCATACAAATTTTAAAAATATTAAAAATATGAAAAATATAAATCCCAACAATAACAAACATTCATCATTCTGGAATCTACAACCATGCAATGTAAATGCAAAATTTAAAGTTCAAACACATTACAGGATTCATCAAGTTATCATTATATTTATAATAATTTATAAATCTATTATGTATCAATATGAATCTATGATTAACATGCACATCATATTTGATAATCTTCAGATTTGACTTTTAAGTTTTAAAGTTTTAAGTGATTGAAAATGAATCAATGATACTAGAATCTAGATAGTATGATACTGCACATCAACAAAATAATTAAAGTTTTAATTTTTAATTTTAAACAGACATTGCAAATTGCAATAAATTTAAAATGACTAAACTAGTAAACACTGAACAATAAACAATAACACTAAAGGTCAAAGACATTGAAATACTAAATACTAAAATAGTAAATTAAGATTGCTCAAAAATAGGAAAGAGTCAAAGACTTAGTGATCGGTATGAATAATAACTGTAGTCTATAAATAGAGTCCAAGCTAAAATACTAAATAGTGAAAAGTAGCTGAAATATGATAATAATATATAAATAATATCAGTTATATTATATAAGTTTATAAAATTTATAATTTTAATGAATTATTTAAATTTTTCTAACTTTTTTTTTTTAAATTAAGAAAAAAAATTTTAAAAAATCGAAAATATCCTTAGGAAGTCTCGGCGAAGTTTCGGAGTTTTGGGGCAGGACGCCCACAAGTTTCGGAGTTTCGGGGCGGGACGCCAAGAAGTCCCCCCAAGTTTCGCCGAGTTTCGACACCCACCGAAACGTTTTGGCCTGCGTCTCGCTAAGTCTCGCCAAAACGGGGACGTCCCGAAACGTTTTGGGTGGAGTTTCGGAGTCCCCGGGACGCCCGAAACGTCGAAACGCGTCCCCGACCCTCCGGGACGCGTTCCCGTGTAACACTGCAAAACACACATGAAAATAACACTAATGTTTTTTACCAATGGTCTAGGATAAAACCCCCAAGGAAAAACCTGTTTCTGAGAGAGAGATTTATTATTTCTTCAGGTAAAATACAAAAATCAACAACTATACTTATCGATTTTTCTTCTCGAAAACTGAACCCTTTACTGCTGAGTGTTTCCTCGATTTCTGTGCCAATTTCACCTCAGAAAACGTGTTGTAGGGGCAGAATTAAATTATGTACCTTCATCTTGATTTTTGTGCCCAATCTGTACTATACGGATTTTCTCGAAATTTGTGCAGGTCGTACTATATGATCTGGCAGTCCGTACACCTCGAAAACAATGCAACCGTAGTGCTGTACGAAGATCCTCAAATTCTTTGCAGCTGTACCTCACCTCGATTTCTGTGCCTGACCGTATTGCTGTACAGACTCCTCTAAATCTGTGCAGCACTAAAACTCTCCTCGATTTATGTGTGTTGCCGCATAATACACACTTTAGGGGCACAGGAAAGTCAACAACCTGCTATGTGTGTCCTTGGAGGCAAGTGAGAGCTGGGGACCACTGTCACCACAGTCCACAACTCCTCCGTTTAGGCCAAATCCTAACGGAGCCAAGGGGGGTAGTCCCTACGGAAGACTATATTCCTAAGCTTATTAACAGTTGAGTTAAAAGGATCTTTATTATTAGGTGAAAGGCTTAGGTTTTACTATTTACTAAGGATGACAATTAGCCAATGCAAATGCAATATTTCTCAAATGACAATCAAGCCTTTATTAAGATACAACCAGTGCCTAAAGAATGGAATCAAAGAATGCAACCTTTAATGAGATGCAATCTGGGTTAATTATCTCACAGGTTAAATGTTATCTAACAATGAGATGAATAAACAAATAGATGATACAGTTATAAACAGTAACGAATCAAGATATCTAAGCAATGTACAGATGATCTAAATTTATCAGTATAAACAAATGAACAAGTAAAGTAGTTACAGTTTAGACAAATATGAACCAAATTTACAAGTTATAGACAAGAGATAACAGAAGGAAAATGCCTTAAATGAAATTTATTAAACCAACAGTAAATGAAAATGGAAAGACTTTAAGTTGAATTACTTGAAGCAGTTAAACAAATGTTATTGAGTTATTAAGCATTCACCACATAAACAATTGCAGAACTGAAAGTAAAGTGCTGGAGTGCAATGCTGGAGTGAAAATGTACTGTGATTCCCTGCTGGAGTGTAGAGCCTGTTTTGCAATGCTTCTTGTTCTTTTCAGTAAATTTTATTACAGTTTTTCTTCTTGTATTAGGTTTTCAAACAGTGGTGTGTCTACCCCTACCACATATCCCCTTAATCCAAAAGTGGAGTGCTGCTACCCTCAAAACAATGGTAACAAGCCCACTTGGACCTCACAAATCAAACCCCCAGTGCCAAGTGCCCAACAAGGGAGGACGCGAACGCCGTGAGACCCCCCTCGGTCTCTCACCCCCCGTGGCTTCCAAAGGTCACCGGTTTTCAGTTGAATTAAAGCAATAATGTGATGGATGCCTATTACTAAAACTCCTTTACCCCCTGTCGTATTTCGTGAGTACCTCGAAGGGTGATAACCGAGTAGAGGAACAGGAGCTAAATTGGTTGTTGGTTAATTTTGGGGGTAAATTTTAAATCTTGTAGTGGTTAAGCATGCAAGTAAATTTTAAAACTATCAACAGGGCTCAACCAAGCGGTATCCCTTATGGGAGGTGTTGGTACTTGAACCTTGGATTGGTAAAGCAAATGTGTTTGGTACAGAAATAAGTAAACAAACAAGGCAGTGTTATCTAATTAAATCTAAGACCCTGCCTTTCTGCTTTTCATACCCTGATCCGAGTTCCCTAAAGGGAGATAACGGATAGGGACAGAGGATACACCGAAAGGCAAGTTGTAAAATTATTTTTTTGCAACAAAAAGTAAATTTAATTAAGTGCTTGGAAATAAATAAAAACAGAAATGAAAGAACTACTTTAAACAATTAACCTAACCACACATCAATCCCTCTAACAGAGATGGTGGGTAAACCGAAAGCAAAAGACTAGATCTACTTGCAGAAAAGTAAATCTAACAACTAGTGTTCTATCCTATCACTACTCTAACTTCATATACAAGATTTACAAATGATTTTAAAGAGCTTTAAAGAATACCCCATGAGTACTACTCTTTGGGGTTTACAAATGATAGAAAAGAGAGGAAAAAATGGGGTTTGGACTTCTTTTTGCACCCAAAACTTTTAGGGCCTTTTTCTTCTGATGAAATTTTGACAGCACCTCCTCCTTTCCTGTGTAAAAACCTGCAAAAAAAAATGACCTATTTTGCTGGAATTTACAGCAGAAAACACTACAGAAAGTATGTTAGAAGTTAGCCCCAAAAACTAAAAAAAAACAGTGCAAAAATCTGAACTTGAAACTATGTAAAACTTGAACTTTTGGTGGCCTAAAAGTGGGTTTTTAGGCCCTGAAATGACAATTAAATTGCAGATTTATTATACCAAACTAATCTACTATGAATGAAATCCCTAAAACAAGGGTTTTATTCACTATACAGTGAATAAAACCTAGTTTTAAAACAGTGACAAAAATATGAGCGAAAATGCAAAATACAAAATGAAACTCTGAATAAATGAATGGATCTTGAAAATAAAATGCAAGATAGGTGCTTGGCATGGGAGGCCCTCTTCCAAACCATTGGATCTGCAAAATAACTGTGAGAAATCTACAAAATACAGCAAGAGGTGAGCAAAATAAAAAGATCTACAAAGACCTTTGTAGATCTAGCTAAAACTACTCACAAATAGATGTAAATAACCATTCACAACTAAATCCCCTTTGCAAAGACCTTTGCAAGGGGCATCTATGCATGTATAATGAAAAATAAACTCACAAATGAAAATGTTATACCTCATATTTGAAAATGGAAAGCCAACACCATGAGACACGAGTTTCTCCAAAGATTTCACTTGCAAGGGGCATCTATGCATGTATAATGAAAAATAAACTCACAAATGAAAATGTTATACCTCATATTTGAAAATGGAAAGCCAACACCATGAGACACGAGTTTCTCCAAAGATTTCACTTGATTATGGCCCAACTAGGGCAAAGCTTGATCCAAAGAGCCTTTTAGGGCTTGAGAGAGAAGAATAGAGAAGAGAGGGAGAAGAGAGTATTTTAGCAGCATAAACATGCTCCAAATAATGATGATAAAATGAGAGGAGGGGCCTTTCTTTTATAGTCGAAAAGATCCCAAACCCACTCCCAAATCAAGGGTCCAAAACATAGATCTAAACTCTAGCTCTCCTCCACCCTTAGATCTAGGCTTGTTGACTTTGCAAGCCATCCACCAATCATAAGCAAGGGCGCCTCTTCAAATCAATGGTAAAAAAGATAGATCCATGTCACAATGAAGCTTAACCCTTAGATCTAGGGTTTTCATGACTCAAGTGGGGCTCCCCTTGACTCAAATTTTAATTTTTGTTATTTTAATTTTTTATCATTTATTTTTTATATTTTATTTAGTCTTTTATTTTAATCTTTTATTTTATCTTTTTATTATTTTATCTTTTATTCTTATCTTTTATTTTTATTTTTTATTTTTTTAATATTTTATTTAAATATTTTATTTTTTATTTGGGCCTCTTTTGACCCAAATTTTGATTTTTTATTCTTGTCTTTTTATTTTTTATTTTTTATTTTTTAATCTTTTATTTAAATCTTTTACTTTAAATCTTTTATTTTTTACCTTTTATTAAGACAAGAGGAACACCCCACTTGGGAAATCTTCAAAAAATTATTTTGACCATGGGGGGGTTTATTTAAATAAAAATTAACTATGCTTAGCCACCTTCCAAACTTAATTACTATGGCCTTATTTGATTTTTTCCTTCAAAATCAAATAATTTAATTTTTCACTCTTGAAAATTAAATTAATTTCCTAGGAAAAATTACCTTGTCTTAACCAAAATTGGTTGAACTTCTCAACCCCTTGTCAGAATGACATGAGACTTGAACCAATGGCTTAGGGGGTGTCATAGCTTTTTCATTTGCATTCATAGCCCCAATTACAAAATGCCAAGGTTCAAGAGATTACATTATTACATCGAAACTTAATTAATTAACCACCAAATGGTAAAGTTAATTAATTAAGAAAAAAACAAAATAGAAATTAAAATCCTAACGAAATTCTGCAAGACTACAAGATATGGCTAGCATGGTTATGGACAACAACTTGAAACTTTAACCACCTCATGGGCTTGATTATCAGAACGCTAATTCACCACTTTGAAGGATTGGTGAGTGAAAAACCCAACCAATTAAAATTGTTAATTAACAAAATTAACTGGAAGGGAAAAAAAACACTCGGTGAAGAGGACTTCCCTGATAATAAAGTCCATGGTGACATCCTTAGAGGAATGACCCATGATGACATATAAAGTTACATTAATTATTCTACGCAGGGGAGCGGACATTTCGTGTACAAAAGGGGCAGAATTGCCCTGCTGAGTGAAAAATCCCTAGGATTTTTCCATGGTACAAACTACACAGAATGTACATCTTCAATGTACATGAGGTTGCCACCTAGTTGAAATACGTGGGCAACAATGTGCAAGGAATTTCTTTTCGAAATCTGTGCCTGCAAATTTGGATGTCTTGGGAAATGTGCCCTGCAAAATCTTCCTCAATTTCTGTGGAAGGGTTTGTCTTTTTCTCTCCCAAATCAAATTTCTCTCTTGCTCTCTTCACTCCAAAACTTCTCTCTTGGAAATGAACACAATGAATGAATGAATGCCTTGCCCTAGCCCTTTTTGTTCATGGTAACTTCCTCTTTCAATCTAATGGTCAATATTAGATTAGATGAAGGGTTCACATTAAATGCTCCATTAATTAATTAAATAAATGACATTTAGTGCACCTCATGTCATTTAATAAAGTGAGAACAACCCCTTTTAATTTAATCACCTATTCAACTTTATTTTAAATATGAACTTAGGAAAACCATTACTTAAGCCTTTTAATGAAGTCACTTTAAAATCATAAAGTACATTACACTTCATTAAATGCAAATTGACTAGGGGTCACCATTTAAAGTGTCTTTGTCCACCCCAAGGCAAGTCTAGGTGGACAAACACTTTCTTGGTAACTTTTCACCACTCCCAACTTATCTCTGAAGTAGACATGCTTCCCTCTACCCATAGCTTTTGTGAGAATGTCAGCCACTTGCTCATCTGTAGAAACATACTGCAACTATACAGCCCCTCTCTGAACATAGTTTCTGATAAAGTGATATCTGATCTCTATATGCTTCGACCTATCATGAAATATTGGATTCTCAGAGAGCTTGATGCAACTCTGATTATCACAATGTATAACTGTAAGACTCAGCTCCTGATCAAACAAGTCTACCATTAGCTTGTGAAGCCACAAAACCTCACAACTAGCCTGACTGGTTGCCATATACTCTACCTCAACAGAACTCAATGCCACAGACTTTTGCTTCCTACTGAACCACGACACAACTGCTGAACCTAAGCTGAAGCAACAACTAGAAGTGCTCTTCCGGTTCGAAACACTACCTGCTCAATCTGAATTTGTAAATCCAACCAATCCCACTCCACCAAATCTCTTGTAGTCCAAGCCATAATCAATTGTACCCGCAAGATATCTCAAGATGTGTTTTGTGGTAGTCCAATACACTCTCCTGGGCTCCACCATGAACTGACTAAGAGTGTTGACTGAAAAACTCAGATCCGGTCTGGTGTTGACCGGATACATCAACGAACCAATAAGCTGACGATATAAAGTAGGGTCCACCAACTCTCCCTCAGAAGCATGAAGCTTCGTCCAACTGGTGATCATGGGTGTAGAGTCTAGACATAGGTCTGCAATCAGTCATCTGAAATCTCTTCAGAACATCTATAGCATATTCTCCTTGCCCCAGGAAAACATGTCCATCCTCCTGCCAAACATCCATCCCCAAATAATAATGCATCAACCCAAGGTCAGTCATCTCGAACTCTGAAGCAAGATCCTTCTTGCAAGCATCAATGGGGTGCTCTCCCCCAGTAATGAACAAGTCATCAACATATAGCAGAAGAATAAGCAGAACACCACCAACCACAATGTAGTATAGGTTGGGATTCGCCTCACTCTTCCGAAACCCAATCGAAAGCAAGTAGGAATGGATCCTGGAATACCAAGCATGAGGGGCTTGCTTCAGACCATACAAGGCCTTTTTCAACCTACAAACATGAGAATCTCTCTCATACACTTTAAAGCCCTGTGGCTGCTCCAGATACACCTCCCATAGTTTTAAAAATCGGAATCGGACTCGGAATCGGTCGAGGGTCAACTCGGAATCGGTAATGAATCGGTCATAAATCGGCCAATTTGAATTTAATGAATCGGTTTGCTAAAAAATACATCAAATACTTAAATTTTAAAGGAAAATAACATTTTCAAGATTATAATCCATGATTCCAAGGCATTGAAGACAAATTAACCAAGATTAGCAGGTATTGACCTTTTTATCCACATCCGAAAGTTGACAATTGTGCACCAGTCCCGAATTGTTGGATGAAGTTTGGTGACATCTCGTTCACAAGACAGCAAACAGTCTGAATTTCCAGCAGCAGAGATTCGAGGTGTTGGAGGATTTTCACACTACACAGTATCGAAATTTGGTGGTCATCAACAGTTTGAGTTTTGGAGTGCCTAAACAATCTGTGTTTTGATGCTTGATAGTTGTTTGGGTAATGTTTCATTACTGCCTTCCTTCACCAACAATTGATGATACCGAGCCCTTTCTACAGTTGAATTCTGTGGGGTTTTATCAACATAAACAGTCTCGAGTTTTGAAGGCCATCCACAGTACTGACAGCCCATGCAAAGTTTTATTTTCTTCTCTTTGATCTCAAGCTTCAACAACAGTACACAGAATGACTAATCCGAAGGTTGATTGATGTCTTTAAACATTGGTTTTGTTTGGGGTTTTCTATTGCAGACATACACAAAACATGCACTGCTGATATAAGTGATTTTATTGTTTCATATGAAATTCACCAAGTGCATGCTTGACAAGCATTCAAAGGCATTTACTTGTACAGTTCAAGATTAGCAGGTAGTGACCTTTTTGTAGTTGTGCATTAGGTTAGGGAATAGGATAGGACCTAGGTTAGGAGTTAGGGAACCGTTTAGCTTTAGGTTAGGAAACATTTATAAAATAAAATAAAAATAACTAAAAAAACAAAAAAAATTGCCTTTTTCCAAACCAGACCGGTCAGGTTCGAAACCGGCCGGTTAGATACCGAACCGGACCGGTTTGGTACCAAACCGGTCGGTTCAGTATCTAACCGGTCCCCGATCCGGTTTGACCCGGTTTGGTTCCAAACCGGTGAACCGGCCGGTTCCGATTCCAGTTGGAACGATTTTTAAAACTATGACACCTCCTCTTGTAGAAGACCATTGAGAAAAGCGGTCTTCACATCCATCTGATGAATCTTCCAACCCATCTCTGCCACGACAGAGATCACTGCTCTGATCGAAGAAAAACTGGCCACTGACGCAAAGGTCTCATCATAGTCAACTCCCTTTACCTGTGAGAACTCACGCGCAACAAAACAAGCTTTGTACTTCTCGATGCTGCCATCTGCAGAATGCTTTATCTTGTAAAGCCACAACTGACTTCCCCTCTGGTCTCGGAACCACTTCCCACACCCCATTCTTCATGATGGAATTGTACTCTTCCATCATGGCATCTCTCCAAACCTCGTGTACGGAAGCCTCCTCACAAGTGGTAGGAACGATGTCACGCAAGCTAGTCACTTGTGCCATATAGCTGAAAAATCTCTCAAGTGCCTTGCTCTCTCTAACCTCCTTCCTGGGTGGTCCAATAGACTCCTCTACTTCCTTCATAAGCTCCTTAAGCCAACTAGGCTTCATCTTCTTGGAGGAAGCATTTTGTCTCAGACTCTCCTTTACCTCCTCATCAGACACCTGTCTCCCTGAAGAAGTACCAACAACTTGATAACTTGTCCCGGGTGAACCTGAACCTGTACCAAGAGAATCCAAATCACCTGAAGTTGTAACCTGTGAACTTGCCCCTGTAGCAGAAGTCCCTGTAGACTGAGCCCCTGAAACCGATGAACCTAAAACCTGTGACCTAGTCACTCCTGAAACCGGTGACCATGTGCTCTGACTCGCTGAACTCTGAACTGTCGCCTGTGGAGTACTCTGCTGCTCCTCTATCTTAGAATCTAGAGATCTCTTGAAGGCTTTCTCCTCCTCAAATTTCACCTCCCTTCTCACCACAACTTTCCTCTGTGTAGGAGGGTATATGCGAAAAGCCTTCAAAGTCCCATCATAACCAACAAAGATACCTCGCTCTCCTGTAGCCTCCAACTTTGTCCTCTTCTCAGAAGGGACATGTGAGCATGTAAGGCAACCAAAAATACGAAAGTGACCTATCTCAAGCACTTTCCCTGTGAACATCTCCTTAGGAGTTTTGCACCCCAAGGCACGGTGCAAACTCATGTTCAAAACATAAACAATAGTGCTACAGGACTCTGCCCATAGAAAGAAAAGAAGACTCTGATCATGTAGCATAGCTCTAGCTGCACCCACTATTGAACGGTTCTTTCTTTCAACCACTCCATTTTGCTATGGAGTGTAAGGAACTGTCCACTGCCTCTTGATCCCCTCCCGTCGACAATACTCATCGAATGCATGGGAAGTATACTCATCCCCATTGTCTGACCGAAGTACCTTGATCTTCTTTCCTGCCTGGTTCTCCACAAGAGCTTTGAACTCTTGGAACCGAAGCAAGACTTTCTCTGATCTCTTGCTTCTAAGGAAATAGATCCAAGTCTTCCTGGAAAAGTCATCGATGAATGTGACATAATACTCATATCTTGTCAAAGAGGTAGATGACATGGGACCACACAAATCTGAATGAATCAACTGAAGCACTCCCTCTGATCTGGAATCACTGCTCGGAAAGCAGTCTTGGTGTAATTTCCCAAAGCACACCCTCTAAAAACACCACTCGACTCTATGTTGAACTCTGGCATACCTGTCGTCATATCTCTCAGCATCCTCAAAACTGGATGGTGAAAATGGGCCATCCTCCTGTGCCATAACTCACACAACTCACTAGTTCCCTGAGTGTGTGATAGTGCATGATTTGGCTGGAAAAAAAGCTTGTACAGTTTCACGCATTTGACTCCAATTACACGCAAATCAGATGGACCTGCTTCCTTAGGAAATATGTGAACTTTCCCATCAAGGACATATATACCAAAGCCTCTGTCCTCAATCATGGAAACTCAAACAAGGTTCTTCTTCATCCTAGGGACATACAATACATCCCAAAAAAACATGGGCTGCATGGACTCTTTGTCAAAACGAACAGTCCCATGCCCAAGTGTTCTCACCACTGTGGCATCTCCCAAAACAACCTCCAACTCCAACTCTATCTCTGACATATCAGTGAACATGTCTCGATCACCTGTCATGTGACTGGAAGCTCCACTATCAATGTACCAAGTGGTAGCACTCAATGAATGCCCAACAATCATGGAATGCTCCATGTGACCTTGAATGTTCTTGCTGGTGATAGAAGATGCTCTCTCAACACTAACACCTGCAAAGAGAGAAAAGTCTCTCTCAAATCTCGCAGCAAACTCATCAATTTCTGTTGAAGCTGTTGTCTGCTGTTTCTTCTTCTTCTTGTTTGGACATTGTCCAGCATAGTGTCCAAGCTTCTGACAAGCAAAGCATTTCACTTTGCTCATATCCTTCTTCTCCCCATCATGTTGTTTGGCTCCATCCTTGGAACCCTTCTTGAACTTCTTCTTCTTCTTCCCTTTCGCTATCAACGCCACATTCTCCTCATCATCTTTGTGATGTGACGAGCTGCCCTGTAAGTATTCCCTCCGTGTCTCCTCCTGTGTGAGATCATCCCACAATCAATCCCATGTGGGCATGTTCTCCCTACCAATGATAGTCTGCACAAACACGGTCCACTATTGAGTCACACCATTTAATGCTGAATCCACCATCTCAGCATTTCCTATCACCTCTCTTACAGCTGCAAGCTCATCTCTTACCTTCCCCTTTGCTCATGTGAACATTCTTCAACTTCTTCCTCAACACCATCTTCCTGTCTTCATTCGAACTCTGGTAAAGATTGGTTAAAGATGTCCACATCTGAAAAACATGATCTTTTGCTGATATGTGAGGGATTATATGATCCTTCACGACATCAAGTATAATCCTTCTTGGCTTCACATCTCTCTTCATGAAAGCAGCCTTATAAACTGCATCGGCAGGTACTACTACAGGACTAGCAGTTGTACTGTGAACTATATCCCATAGTTCATTTTGTTTAAGTATCAAACTGATTCTAGCCTTCCATGGGCTAAAATTTGTAGCCCCATCTAACCTGTCTTCAACTCTAAGACCAAACACCATGGCTACAACCTGTATCTTTCAAGCAATCTGTTCAAGAATACTTCTCCACAAACCCCTATTTTCTGAATGTTCAAATTCAAAAATTTTAATTGTGCTCTTATATCATAAAAGTTTTTGAAGAACCCCAACCCAGCCTTTTGGCTTCTCTGCATAGGTTAATGCCCAAGCCCTTCTATGCACAAATTTTAATCAAAATTTGATTGAATTGAAACACATGAAGTTCTTTTTCGAAATTTAAACAATTCAAAAGTTTTCTTTTCAAGCAAAATTTCAAACTTAGAAATTTTAAAACAACAAAACACACATGAAAATAACATTGATGTTTTTGACCAATGGTACAGGATAAAATCCCCAAGGGAAAACCTGTTTTTGAGAGAGAGAGAGATTTATTATTTCTTCAGGTAAAATACATAAATCAACAACAATACTTATCGAATTTTCTTCTCGAAAATTGAACCCTTTACTGCTGAACGTTTCCTCGATTTCTGTGCCAATTTCACCTCGGAAAACGTGTTGTAGGGACACAATTAAATTATGTACCTTCACCTCGATTTATGTTCCCAATCCGTACCGTACGGATTTTCTTGAAATTTGTGCAGGCCGTACTGTATGATCTGACAGTCCGCACACCTCAAAAACAATGCAGTCGTATTGCTATACGAAAATCCTCAAATTTTGTGCATCCGTACCTCACCTCGATTTCTGTGCCTGACCGTAGTGCTGTACAGACTCCTCGAAATTTGTGCAACTCTAAAAATCTCATCGATTTCTGTGTAAGGAATTTCTTCTCGAAATCTGTGCCTGCAAATTTGACTGTCTTGGGAAATGCGCCCTGCAAAATCTTCCTCAATTGCTATGCAAGGGTTTGTCTTTTTCTCTCCCAAATCAAATCTCTCTTGCTCTCTTCACTCGAAAACTTCTCTCTTGGAAATGAACACAATGAATGAATGAATGCCTTGCCCTAGCCCTTTTTGTTCATCGTAACTTCCTTTTTCAATCTAATGGTCAAGATTAGATTAGATGAAGGGTTCACATTAAATGCTCCATTAATTAATTAAATAAATGACATTTAGTGCACCTCATGTCATTTAATAAAGTGAGAACAACCCCTTTCAATTTAATTACTCACTCAACTTTATTTTAAATATGAACTTAGGAAAACCAGTACTTAAGCCTTTTTAATGAAGTCACTTTAAAATCATAAAGTACATCACACTTCATTAAATGCAAATTGACTAGGGGTCACCATTTAAAGTGTCCTTGTCCACCCCAAGGCAAGTCTAGGTGGACAAACACTTACTAGTTAACTCTTCAACAAATATAGCCATTCTGGTGTGTGGCAGTGTTGACACCGCCAATAAAGAACGCACCATATTCATTGGTTGGGAGGACCTTTGCATGTGGATCCATGGTCTCAACTCAGGGGTGACCTGTTCAAGTCTGACTGGCTTGACGATGTCTATGGATGGAAGGAAAGTTGTCCTGTTGAAGCTAGGTTCCCTCTTAACCATATGAGTATTGTATTGTGTGTTTATTTACAAGACTTGGTAAAAGGATTTACGCTTTTGAATATGATCTGTTTATCTGTTAAAATGGTTGTAGGTAGCAACCTATACATTAATTGCTCACGTGAATTATATGGATGTATAAGACATGAATAATTTTAGAGGCGAATTTTAGCCCAGTGGGCTATTTTCCATGTTTTTCTCCCAAAAAGATCTGCCATTTTGCATTTTTTGAAGCCCTATTTCGCCCAATTTTGATGGGGTAAAATTTTTCCACCCTGAAAATCGCCAAATTATTATTTAAACGATATAAAATCCTTGGAAATTAAAATATTTTTTTGAAAAATATTGCCAATCATTTTATAGTTGCGTTTTAAGAATTGGTAATATTCGCCAACATTTATACACATTTAAATAAGTATGGTTCCTTAAAATCATCCTTGGTATAAGACATCCTTCGATTTGCTATTGGTTTATGATTAATTGTCTGTGGTTCAATGTTGCAGGACTGAATAATTACTTTTAATGAGATTCAAAGCTGAAAGTCTTGTCCGCAAGTCCATTCGCTGGTTCTAGGCCTGAAAAAATTAAGCTTTGTATGCTACCAGACCTCATGGTAGAGTTACTTGAGAAATCCACAGAATTGTTTGAGTTAAGTCCGTGGAAGGCATGAATTTGCAAGTTTAACCAGTGAGCAGTGTTTTTCCTTGGTCATTTCCTTAAACGACCAAATGATAACCCCGAAATCAGAGAAGTCGTCTCTGTGTTCTCAATGCCGACTGCCGAGGTCTGACATGTTGACATCGGGATCGGCAGGTTGTGTGACAACTTGCTATTTGGATGTGCCGGTGTTGGGATTGACATGTCTTTTGACAATTTACTGTTTGACTGTGTCGACTTCCAATTTTCGACGTGTCAACGTCGGGATCGGCAAGTCGGGGAGAACATTGTTGTTGTGGTTCGGCCAGTGCCGACTTTCGACTTCCAACTTGCTGACGTCATGGTCGGCAAGTCGCGATGGTCATTGTTCTTGTTGTTAGTGGTGCCAACTTTTGACTTTCGATGTGCCGACGTTGGAATCAGAAGGTCGAAAGGGTCATTGTTAATTTTTTGTAGCGGTGCCAACTTTCGACTCTCGAAGTCGGAAAAGTTGGGAAAGCTCAGTAGAGTCGAAATCGACAAGTCAGTAGTGTGTTTTGGTTGTGTTGTTTTTTAGTTTCGACTTTCGACTTCCTATGTTGGAAGCGTCGGGAAGGCTTGGTCGAGTCGAGAAGGTGGGATTTAGCCGTTGGGACTGTTTATTTGTTAATTAATTAATGTTTTAAATTCTTTTCCCGTAAGGTCGAGCCTTAGTGACCTTTTCCACTATGTTTGGTTTGGTTTATCACCTCCCTTGGTTGCTTGGGTGTACCCATTTTGGGGTTTTGGGGTTTGGGTATATTACACCTACTGAGTCTATTCCAAATCCCATTGGTCAATGAGGATCAGTCCCCTCTCAAAAGAGATGGCATACCCACTATCCTTCAAAGCCCAAATTGAGGCCAAGTTCATCCTTAGCTTTGATACATACAACACGTCTGTCACCTTTAGAGATCCACCTGACTCTAACTGAAACTCGATTGTTCCAAATTCCTTCACAACACACTTGGCATGAGTTCTAAGCTCTACATGCAAAGTCAGGTCTATCCCTGATAAACTAGTGAACAACTCATGTGTCCTCATCATGTGACAAGAAGCCCCACTATCCACGAATCGGGTGTTGTCCGCCGATTGCACACCAGCAGCAGAAATCTTCCGAAAGCTGTCTCCTCACTTAAGAAAGTGGGAGAGGTGTGACCTTGGGGGCAAGCACAGAGCTAGGTACTGTCACCTACTCCTAGCTCCTCCTTTTAGGCTAACTCATAATGAAGCCAAGGGGGGTAGTCCCTAACAAAGAGTTTTCTATGGCTCAATGTGGTTAAAGTGTTTTAATTGGTTACGGATGTAGATGGGTGTTGTTTAGGAGTTATTGTGATTAAAGGTGTTTACTTAATATGAGTTTGACACATAAATCAAAACAATCCACGTTGCAAGCAAGATATTAAAATATAACTAATGATTCCAGACTTCATTAATTATGCATTCACAGATAGAAATTAAAACAGGCCACAAACAATTGATCCAAATATAATAAATATGCAAATTACAAGACCAGTGCCTTATGGAGTCAAAATACTGAAATGCGCAAAGAATTTAATAACAAGTCTTGAAATCAAACTAGTGAATATTAGGTTGTGCGAGAGCTCTTGGTAGATTTTAAGAATTTTGAGTGCTCTTCATTAGGGTGTCAACGAAGGTTTGTCAAAAGCCGGGAGAATATTCCAAGTTCAATCCGTTGAAGACATGACGGGCCCGCTTAGTATCCCAGGATAGTTTCGCAAAGATTGACCAACTAGCTAAGAATCTTAGATAGCGGGGGTTCCTGCGCCTCTACTAAGAAGTACTTTAGAAAATTCCCTACAACGCCGGTGCGTTGGTTACAGGGTTTTAAATTTTATTAAGTTTTTCTTGCAAGATTAGAAATCCAATGCCGTTTCTGGGTACTCCGATTTTGAGGTCGGTCAGAGCATACTCCGGCAAGGAAAAAACGAAGTTAATTAATTAGGGGGTGTGCGTTACAAATTTTAGTATGTTAATTAATTAAGACTCTCTGACAGAGAACGCTCTTGACCCCATCTTAGAACAGTGGTTCAAGAGACTTAGCTAATCTAAAATGCCTAATGTAAGGATGTGCAATTCTAAGTATGCTCTCCGATAGAGAGTGCTCTTGACTTGTGTTACTGCAACTTCAAGAGACTTAATTAATTTGTTAAAACTAAAAGAAGCACAAAGATCTAAACAACCCAAGAGTCTCTTTCAGGCTTTTTAGGGCCCTAATCGGGAAAGCAAGGGGGTAAGCAAAACTCTATCAAAAAGTAAAGAAGCAATGCATTAACCAAGTAAATAATCAGAGAGACATTTCACTTCATTTTTCATGGATGATAAACTTAATCAGCAATTAATCAAACCGATTTTTCCTTTTTTGACAACTTTTATGCAGGCCAAAATGGAATCAAACCTAATTTAACATGAGAATAGATTGCATAAGAGGAAACTAGCAAGAATATACTAATGAAATCAAATCTAACAATGCTTTTTAACAAATTGAAACTGATTACCCTATTCTACTTTCACCATTTATTTATCTTGCAGGTATAAAGCAAATTGAAAAAATTGGAATATGGACAATGGCGATACAAGCTTCCCCCAAATGGGGGAAGTGGGGTGTGGGAGCCTTAATCCCACTTGCTCTTTTATTAATTCTTTAAAATGCCTTTCTTCTGATGCTTTTTGCCTCTTTTCCTATCTTTGGAAGGCTTCCGGATTGAGCTGAGAAAGGGGAATGAGGAAAGGGGGATAATGAGTCTTTTTTTAAGTCTTGAATCTTCAGTTTTTCGCCAACACTTCCGCTGTACCTGTCACAAAAATAAAAAATCAGCAAGCTAACAATATTAAATAGGAAAAACGGTGCCAAAAAAAAAAAAAATTGGAATTTTTTTTTATACTTAGAAAACATTTTGGAAATTTTGCATGGAAAGTACAAACTTCTATCTAGATATAATGAATAATACTAGATCTAACAAAGTCTAAAGAAGACAGATCTAAATATAAGCAATGAAAGAGTGGATCTACTTTTTAAGCAATGCAAAACAAGAAAAAGGAAAGGGTAAAGAAGAAGGGGTTCTTGTGGATGGAACACAAGAGCGGAAGAGAAGTTTCCAGCTTTCTTTTGTAAGAGAAGAATACAATCTGTGTAGGTCCTGCAATTACAAAGTGTTAAAACAAAGAGGTTGTTTGAAGCTTGGGCTAGATGTAGCTGAACTCACACCCTTCTTCAACCTGTGAAACCTAATAACACCAAAACTCAAACACAAAGTGAGATCAAATCATATGAAAGTATGCTAAGAGAATTAAATCGGGATCAACACTACATATTATTGACTACTCATGTTCATCAAGATCTTAATTTACTTTGCATAAATAATCAACTTGAAACATCAAATGACTATTCTACCGTGCCAACAGTAGCCCTCTTGAGCTTTAACAAAATAAAATTGATCTCATTCAAAGTATTTAAAAGCAAAGGGTTAGAAGCAATGTCACCTCAACCATGAAATGTATATCACATGCAAGAGCTCATAGATCTCCAAAGTTGAAATTCTTATTAAAAATTCAAAACAAAGCCTAATACAATTTCTACAAAGTAACTTTGCCACAAAAGTTCCACCCCTAATAGAGCTCCAAGAGCCTCTATTTATACAAAAAGAGTAGGCTAAAACCCTAAAACCAAACTAAGAGTAACACCAGAGTAATTGAATGAGCTCAGCATGATGATTTGGAGTTGAATTGAACTGCAACTGAGCGCTGGAGTAATGAGGGAGGGTGAGGTGGCTCATCCTCCCTCGTAATGATCACCCAACCAATAGATAACCCACACCTCAACCAAAAACGGATTTGACCAAAGAGGGCAAATTTATAACTGATAGTTCAACTGCGACACTCCGATACTTGATCTGAAACTGACCGATATTGATTGGAATCATCATAAATGATCCATGCCATGTCATTTAGCCTTTTATTTCGCTGAATTCGGATTAATTTGGAGAGATTTGGATTTTCTCCAAAATAATCATTTTTATTAATTAATCAATATTTTCCCCAACACTGACTTTTTTGAGAAAATATGAGTTATGTGGCTGAATGATGATCTGAAACTTGGATCTGGCTGGCTGGCTGATCAAGAATGATTTTTGGCTTAAAGTTAGAGCCTTCAAACACTGAATTCGGGTTCCGGATGACTAACTTATTACAAATTGAATTTTTCCATTTAAATTGTGGAAAAATTTAATTAAAAACTTAGGAAAAATTAAAAAATTAAAAAATAAAAATTTTGACGCTTCCGGTGAAAAAATTTTGGAAATTTTTTTGATGGTCTTAGTGACTTAGGACATGACCATGCTCTATTCTAATAATGTCTAGTAGGTTTATATATACTCAGTTGGGCTCTAATAACCCCCCAAGGCCCAAAATTCAAAATCGGGCATTCCAGCTTTGGAGGAAGCGGGAGAAAACCTCGTCAATTATACTCGGCTATAGGCAAAGCATAATTGTCAAGGGAAAAAAACTCCCCGGAATACCTTAGTTGAAATTCTACGTCTTAGGAGACCGAACCACTCAAAACACCCTACTAGCACATTTTATTACAAGCCCCGTGGGGCCATGGTCAAAATTATTCAAAACAAAAACTGACTAGCCAAAACTGGTTAGACACAAAGGCAGATCATTTGATACACTGGAAACAAACATTTATCATGTTTGTCAACTGGCGGCTCCTCAGCTAACCCAACTATGGTACAAAAAAGTGGATAACAGCTGGCTCCAACTGCGGGACGTGTGCTCGATCTAGTCTCTTATGCAAGGAGAGCATACGAGAACCTCAGAATCTTTGGTTTCCATATCCTGTAAAAACATCTCAACTTGACAAAAAAACCTTAGTAGCACAAGTTTCATGAAAAAGAGCCAATGATCCAAAAGTTGCTTTATTCAAAGAAAAAACTTGACTGAAAAATCTATTTATTTCTAAGTACATAAAGAAAATGCTAAAGTAAACGCTCACTTTAAGGAGCCTATTTTTCTACTCTAAGCATGATACACAAAAGGTTAGGTGTAATCATAAATCCAGTGTAGCCACCTAAGCATTTTTTTAATATAAAAAAGTTTTGCCTTGTCTTTGGTTACCATCCAAAGTAAGGACACAATTTTCAGAAAATGCAAACCTGCGTGATGATCCAGAATGGGCGAGTTGAATGGGGAATCATAGGCATGAATAATGTTGTCAAACTTCTTCCCAAACTGGTAGGTGCTCGCGCAGGCTGTTTCTATCCATGACTGGATAGCTCTGATATACAAATCGAGATGATGCGGTAGGTCGACTACTCCATCATGCTGATCATCAAGGCTTATCAAATAATAACTCGTTGTATAAGCCCCAAGCTGCTCTAAAACATAAGGAACATCTATATGTGAAGACGATGGTTGAGAAAAAACTTCAACTAGTTGTATCCCATCTGATTCTCACTGCAGTGCTTTTTCAAGTCCTTATTACAAATACTCGGATACAATTCTGACTAATCATATGAAAACTCTAACTGTTCTTCTTTACAATTTTCATAAGTCTTAGAATAAACACTCCCCTCGTTGGACACATCATAGATGAGATTCTCAAAAATATTTTCAAAAATATCATAGGTTGGATTTTCAGTAAAAGTCCAATAATCATCATCACCATCTATGTCGGATATGAGAGATGCCTCATCACTGGTATCAAATCCCTGGCTACACTCCTCATTCTGCTCAAAACAATCTTCTTCAAAAAGTTGGGTTTCAAAGATCACATGGGACCCAACTTTCCAAATATTTGTCATCTTGTGGAGAGCATGGAGGACTCTCATCACATGAAACTTCTAAGATTGGATTTTCAATTAAAGTCTCATAGTTGTCATCCATCTTAGAAGAAAGGGATTCTTCCTCACTTGTATTACATCCCTGGCTATATCCCTCCTCATGATCATAGTCATCTTCTTCAGAAAAAAGGTCACAAGGTAGTAAACCTTCCAAACTATCATCATTATGCTCATTTGTAGGATTAGTACCAAAGTTTTTAGTGAGGTTATCCAATTGTTGACTATAATCTTCGACTTGACCCCGGGTTTCTGTGGTGACAGGATGAAGTTGTCCAATTGTGTTAATGTACTCAGGCTCTCTTGAATATTGTTTTGCCTCTCTCCAACTTTCTCCGGAAATATCATGCATGTCATCTACATAGTTTATGTACTTAGGCTTGCTTAATGATGCTTTAGGACCACAACCCTCTGGAAAACCATGCTCCTGAATATAGCATGCATAATAGCAAGAAGATTCCTCATGGAAATCTCTGCACGCCCTACATAATGGTTTGTAAGGCTCAACCATATTAGCAGCCTCTAGCTGATGAGGAGGCCTCTGCTCATGGTTGGGATTCTTTCTCTGCCATGTTTGTCTTGCAGGGAAAGTTCTAAGAGGTGGCGGAGGTTGAGTTCTTTCAACAGTTATGACTCTATTCCGAACCTCTTTAATCTGCGCTAAGTGCTTTATTTCCATGTCTTGCATTTTCTCTGTCAGGTCCATGAGCTTCTTCTCATATGCTTCGTTTGATGGCTCTTTCCCTTTAGGTTCAACAGTTTTAAGAGGAGTTCATGATCTAGAGTAACCCTGGATATTTGACTCTCCTGAAGACTGCATATTCTTATCAATTTTAATGGCAAAATTCTAAGCTTGAAGTAAAGTGGTCGGCTCCTTGTCTCTAATCTAGTACTGGATCTTGCCACTTAATGCTTTTATGTAATAATCCAGAGTGGAAGCTGCAGGAGGAGCATGAGTGGCAGGGATGGAATTTGACAACTCTGTGAACCTATTATTGAACTCATCCATGGTTTCCGTTTCAGACTTCTTCATGCTAGTCAAAGCTGCTACTAGATGTCTAGGTTCCTTTTTACTGCCAAACTTTCCAAGGAAAACAGTCTTGAAGTCCGCTATGGCAGTAAAAGAATTGTTTGGCAAATTATCATACCGATTGCCAGCTTTACCATCCAAAGATAGAGCAAAAAGGGTCATGTATACATCTTCATGTTTGTCAGTACCCCTGACATAGGCACCACAATGTTTTGAAAAATATTTGAGATGTTGCTCAGCAGAGGTAGAGGCATCAATGCTTGTGAAAGTGACAAGCTTATCAATAGCTTTTTCGGGAATGTCATGGGGCTGACCTGCTATCTGAGTGAAATTGAGCTGAGTAAAAAAATCACCCATTGTGTTAGGAAAACAGTTATTGATTTGAAAATTTTCTAAGTTTTCTTGAAATAAAAGGTGGATGTCTGAAACAGACTCAGATCCAAGTTCTGCAAGGATCCTACAAGAAGCTAGTTTGTTCAGTCTCCTCCTATAGACTTTTTCAGGAGGGATGAAATTGAACAAACCTTCAGAGTTTCTTCTAGTCGAATACCTTGAGGTGTTAACTGACAGTGGAGTCGCCAGGCAGACTTAAGTCAAATTTCGAAGAGTGATTGGACTAAAAAATCTACCAAAAAGGGGAAAAAAGGTAAAAAACTAAAAAATAAGCAAAGGTCGTCCAAGAACAACAAGATTTGTCCTCGGCAACGGCGCCAAAAAATGTTGTCCGCCGATTGCACACCAGCAGTAGAAATCTTCCGAAAGCTGTCTCCTTACTAAGGAAAGTGGGAGAGGTGTGACCTTGGGGGCAAGCACAAAGCTAGGTACTGTCACCTACTCCTAGCTCCTCCGTTTAGGCTAACTCCTAACGAAGCCAAGGGGGGTAGTCCCTAACAAAGAGTTTTCTATGGCTCAATGTGGTTAAAGTGTTTTAATTGGTTATGGATGCAGATGGGTGTTGTTTGGGAGTTATTGTGATTAAAGGTGTTTACTTAATATGAGTTTGACACATAAATCAAAGCAATCCACGTTGCTAGCAAGAGATTAAAATATAATTAATGATTCCAAACATCATTAATTATGCATTCACAGATAGAAATTAAAACAAGCCACAGACAATTGATCTAAATATAATAAATATGCAAATTACAAGACCAGTGCCTTATGGAGTCAAAATACTGAAATGCGCAAAGAATTTAATAACAAGTCTTGAAATCAAACTAGTGAATATTAGGTTGTGTGAGTGCTCTTGGTAGATTTTAAGAATTTTGAGTGCTCTTGATTAGGGTGTCAACGAAGGTTTATCAAAAGCCGAGAGAATATTCCAAATTCAATCCGTTGAAGACATGACGGGCTCGCCCAGTATCCCAGGCTGGTTTCGCAAAGATTGACCAGCTAGTTGAGAAGCTTAGACAGCGGGGGTTCTGACGCCTCTACTAAGAAGTACTTTAGAAAATTTTCTACAACGCCAATGCATTGGTTACAGGGTTTTAAATTTTACTACGTTTTTCTTGCAAGATTAGAAATCCAATGCTGTTTCTGGGTACTTCGATTTTGAGGTCGGTCAGAGCATACTCCGGCAAGGAAAAAACGAAGTTAATTAATTAGGGGGTGTGCGTTGCAAATTTTATTAGGTTAATTAATTAAGACTCTCCGACAGAGAGCGTTCTTGACCCCATCTTAGGACAGTGGTTCAAGAGACTTAGCTAATCTAAAATGCCTAATGCAAGGATGTGTAATTCTAAGTATGCTCTCCGATAGAGAGTGCTCTTGACTTTTGTTACTGCAAGTTCAAGAGACTTAATTAATTTGTTAAAACTAAAAAAAGCACAAAGATCTAAACCACCCAAGAGTCTCTTTCAGGCTTTTTAGGGCCCTAATCGGGAAAGCAAGGGGGTAAGCAAAACTCTATCAAAAAGTAAAGAAGCAATGCATTAACCAAGTAAATAATCAGAGAGACATTTCACTTCATTTTTCATGGATGATAAACTTAATCAGCAATTAATCAAACAGATTTTTCTTTTTTTGACAACTTTTATGCAAGCCAAAGTGGAATCAAACCTAATCTAACATGAGAACAGATTGCATAAGAGGAAACTAGCAAGAATATACTAATGAAATCAAATCTAACTATGTTTTTTAACAAATTGAAACTGATTACCCTATTCTACTTTCACCATTTATTTATCTTGCAGGTATAACGCAAATTGAAAAAATTGGAATATGGACAATGGCGATACAGGCTTCCCCCAAATGGGGGAAGTGGGGTGTGGGAGCCTTAATCCCACTTGCTCTTTTATTGATTCTTTACAATGCCTTTCTTCTGATGCTTTTTGCCTCTTTTCCTATCTTTGGAAGGCTTTTGGATTGAGCTGAGAAAGGGGAATGAAGAAAGGGGGGTAATGAGTCTTTTTTTAAGCCTTCAATCTTCAATTTTTTGCCAGCACTTCCGCTGTACTTGTCACAAAAATAAAAAATCAGCGAGCTAACAATACTAAAAAGTGATAGGAAAGACGGTGCAAAAAAAAAAAAATTTGGAAAATTTTGGATGGAAAGTACAAACTTCTTCCTAGATCTAATGAATAATACTAGATCTAACAAAGCCTAAAGAAGACAGATCTAAATATAAGCAATGAAAGAGTGGATCTATTTCTTAAGCAATGCAAAACAAGAAAAAAAAAAGGGTAAAGAAGAAGGGGTTCTTGTGGATGGAACACAAGAGCAGAAGAGAAGTTTTCAGCTTTCTTTTGTAAGAGAAGAATACGATCTGTGTAGGTCCTACAATTACAAAGTGTTAAAACAAAGAGGTTGTTTGAAGCTTGGGCTAGATGTAGCTAAACTCACACCTTTCTTCAACCTATGAAACCTAATAACACCAAAACTCAAACACAAAGTGAGATCAAATCATTTGAAAGTATGCTAAGAGAATTAAATCAGGATCAACACTACATATTACTGACTACTCATGTTCATCAAGATCTTAATTTATTTTGCATAAATAATCAACTTGAAACATCAAATGACTATTCTACCGTGCCAACAGTAGCCCTCTTGAACTTTAACAAAATAAAATTGATCTCATTCAAAGTATTTAAAAGCAAAGGGTTAGAAGCAATGTCACCTCAACCATGAAATGTATACCACATGCAAGAGCTCATAGACCTCCAAAGTCGAAATTTTTATTAAAAATTCAAAACAAAGCCTAATACAATTTCTACAGAGTAACTCTACCACAAAAGTTCCACTCCTAATAGAGCTCTAAGAGCCTTTATTTATACAAAGAGAGAAGGCTAAAACCCTAAAACCAAACTAAGAGTAACACCAGAGTAATTGAATGAGCTCGGCATGATGATTTGGAGTTGAACTGAGCTGCAACTGAGTGCTGGAGTAATGAGGGAGGGTGAGGTGGCTCATCCTCCCTCGTAATGATCACCCAACCAATAGATAACCCACACCTCAACCAAAAACGGATTTGACCAAAGAGGGCAAATTTCTGACTGATAGTTCAACTGCTACACTTTGATACTTGATCTGAAACTGACCGATATTGATTGGAATCATCATAAATGCTCCATGCCATGTCATTTATTCTTTTATTTCGCTGAATTCGGATTAATTTGGAGAGATTTGGATTTTCTCCAAAATAATCATTTTTATTAATTAATCAATATTTTCTCCAAAACTGATTTTTTTGAGAAAATATGAGTTATGTGGCTGAATGATGATCTGAAACTTGGATCTGGCTGGCTGGCTGATCAAGAATGATTTTTGGCTTAAGGTTAGAGCCTTCAAACACTGAATTCGGGTTTCGGATGACTAACTTATTACAAATTGAATTTTTCCATTTAAATTATGGAAAAATTTAATTAAAAACTTAGGAAAAATTAAAAAATTAAAGTTTTGACGCGTCCGGTAAAATATTTTCGGAAATTTTTTTGATGGTCCTAGTGACTTAGGACATGACCATGCTCTATTCTAATAATGTCTAGTAGGTTTATATATACTTAGTTGGGCTCTAATAACCCCCCAAGGCCCAGAATTCAAAATCGGGCATTCCAGCTTTGGAGGAAGCGAGAGAAAACCTCATCAATTATACTCGGCTATA
>LPNX010974460.1:107551-139256 GCA_001517045.1 Pseudotsuga menziesii
GATCAGACGAAGCTGCAGTGGAAGTAGAGCAGACGGGGATGAAGGCCTTGTAAAATTTTAAAAGTTTTAGAATAAGTTTTCTGATTTAGAAAAAAGGTAAAACCCAAGAGTCTCTTTCTAGATTTAGTACTCGGGCAAGCCCTTGTCCGTGAACCTGTATTCGGGAAAGCAAGGGGGTTTATTTTAAACTCAGCAATGCATAACGCAATTGTTTTCTAATTACTATATTGCTCAAATATTTTCCCTTATGGTACTTCGATATAGCACAGTGGGTAAGTATTCAGATTACTTTTGCAAAACTTAAACAAAGCATGAAATGATAAAGAAAAACAACTAAGCTAACAGCATATAAAGAAAACAGAAAAAATGGCACTGACACAAATCCTCCCAAGTGGGATGGGGACCGGGCTCTAACGAACCTACTCAAACTTGCTTTTATTAATCGGTTACAATGCTTCAGCAGAAATGCTCTTTGGTCCTTGTTATCTGGGATCCAAAGGCTTACAAAGTACAAGAAAAAGAAGCCATTAAGGGAATTTTGAGGTAAAAAATGGCCCTCTAAACAAAAAACATACTTTCAAAATCCACTTTAAAACAACCAATCACATTCTAGAGGATGACATCATTTATAATGGTTGAGATGGCATTGGTTGAGTTAAGGATGCTTATTTGTCAAATTGTAAATGGTGAATGAAACCCATAGTTAACTATATGAATGTTGTAAGTAAAGTACTCATTATGAAAATAATACCCATAGATTATTTTTGAATATAATATAAATGTATTAAAGACTCTAAATTTTAATATGAAATAAATTACAAATACCAAAAAGATAAATGCTTTATTCAAAACCAATATTATGTAATTACTTTTCCTATATTTTAATATAAAATAAATTACAATTACCAAAAAAGTAAATACTCTATTCAAATCTAAAATCATGTGATTACTTTTTCAATTAATAAAATATATATGTCAAATCTGTATTTAAAATCAAAATCACTTAACATTTTATAATAAAAATAAAAATAATTTGATGATTAATTTTTGTTTTGTTTTCTAAATACTTAATATATGTAATAATCTATTATAAGTATTATTTAAATATAAAAAATATATTTATTTTTTTTATTATAATAAATTACTATATGTATACTCATCTACTTGAATATTAATATTAATACTACATTTTTTTGAAATTTAGGTAAGATTCAAGGTTTATATTTTACTCACTTTTTAATCTTTGAAACACCTTCATCTATATCAACATAAAGCAGTCATGGGCATTCAAGTTATAAAACCAAATACATACATGAAACCTTGATGTAATAATTTGAATGAGCTATTATATCATAATAAGATATTATATCATAGTAAGATACTATATTATAATATTTTTATTACATATAATCTAATTTGCTTAATATTAACATGTGATTTGAATTTTTGTACTATTCCTTCATCCTAGTATTAACATTTTTTTGAAACTTATTTAATGATATTATTAATTATTGCATTAAAAATGATATGTAAGATACATAATATATATCATAAGAAAATATTAATAAGGAGTTTACACGTGTTTTCGAAAATGTCTTAAAAAAATGAAAAATAAATTTAAAAAATGTTTTTTTAATATAGTTTTATATTTATATTTTATGATAGATTTTTATTTTTAATATATATATATATATATATATATATATAAGAGATTACAATCTATTCATATACATTTAACTTTATGTTTAATATTCAAAATTATAAATACATGGTTTTATAAACATATTTTGAATTTTGAAGAAATAACTTATATTTCAAAATTCAAAATTAATATATTTTATTTTATGGGTACATTATTTTATAATTACATTCATCATATTATATTCAAAAGTATTTTATGTTCTCAGAAGTACTTTACTTTCAGTCATATCAAAGATGTTTTTTTATTGATTATATTTTAGATATCTTTTCAATTTAACTATGGTTACATTGGTTATGGTGTAAGAGATTAATTATAAATATACCTCTCCCACAAAATGCCTAACTCATAATATTTTATTATATCTCTAATGAGGCCCATTTTAGACCTCAAAATTTCCCTAATGTCAGCTAAGGGGAAAGCCTCCTGGGAGCTCCGGATGCCCAAAAAAGGTATTTTCGGGCAGAGTTTTCTTGTCTTTTTTGATGGGCCTGCTAAAAACTAGCAAAGCTAATGTCAATGAAAGATGCTCAAAAACACTTTGGAAGTGTCTTTGGACAACATACAAAAATTACAAAAAAAAATTCTAAGTAACAACTGACTATAAAAAAAAGGAAACAACTAAGTAAGGCAAGCTAGAAAGCTTTCCTTCTCAGGATCTTTGTTGGCCTCTTGAAAAGAATGGAAAGCAAATATCAAGCACTAAAATGCTAGATAAAACTTTAAATTACACAAAACTCCTTCAACAAGCTTTTTAATTTTCAAAATTTTAAACTTGCGGAAAAAAAGATAAAAGTAACTAGATTTAGAATTTTAAATGTACCTTTGAAGTAGACTAGAAATAGAAACTTTTAGACATTAGATCTAACTTTAATATGATCTTAGATGCTAGATCTAATATGGAAACGTTTGAAACTAAAAGAAACTTTTAAGAAAGTCATGGATCAAAAGTTAGAGAACCCAGAGTAGAGCAAGAAATAAATGAGAGAAAACGCCTCCTTGGTGAGATCAAGAGGGACAAAGCTTATTTTCCAATTTACTGAAGGAAAGGTAGAGCACATACATTCATCAATACTCCAGCTTTAGCTTCCTGCAAAAGATTCTCAACACTAGCAATGGAGATTAAAAAATACCTGTGTAAAGCAAAAGAGACTACAACAACATTGTAGATCCAAACATGAAATCATACATATATCAAATAGTCTTCTTCGACTTGCAATAAAAGAGTAACTTATCAAGAATTACCTTTTATCTTTACAAAAATACCATTTCCTTCTGAAAGCAAGTTAATCCCAAACATATGCAAGCATGAAAACAAATACAGGTTACCTCACTAATGTAGAGTAAACTCCATCCAAACATCCATAGATCCCACACAGAAATTGCGTCCAAAGCCTTTTATTCACAATACTCAAGAAAACTATTACAATATATACAAGCAGAGGTTCCGCCTTTTTCTCTGAACAATGGAGAGGTGACCTGCTTAAATAGGAAAAGAGAGACCCAGGGGGGCTTCATCAATACTGAAGATCAACCCGGAGTGTAACTGAGTTGAGCTGAGCTAAACTGAACCAATCAGAAAAATCGGTGGGGTGATTATTAGTTTAACTGAATAGATGGTACGGGGGAGGTGCCACCTTAGATGAGGTAAGCAATCTCACTCCAACTCCAAAATCTAACTCACCAAAACCAAATCATAAGCTTCACCAACCCTCACGAGCATGTACGGCTCCACGAGGTGCGACTCTTCTTTGAAAAACACGTGATATCATACATACATACCACATTGTAATTTAACCAAAGTCAAAGTTCCAACTCCGTCATGAAGAGGGATCCACTCTTTGGTTAGCGCCACCATAACATGGTTAGCGTGATCACCAATTTGAAATTGACGGCACGATACTTATACACTCTCACTACCTCATCAACAAAATACTCATGCATGATAAAGCAGATAAAACAAGCTTTAAATGCTATTGTGGATAACAAAGGGGGATCCACTCTTGGTTAGCGCAACCCACTTCACCATATTCACGACCCTTGAAGCTCACGTCATCACCACTTAACTCACGCTATAACCAAACTCCAATAACACTTTGACTTATGTGGAAGAGGGGCGCATGAGGTTGGGGACCCATACCAAGTCACTTTAATCAATTTTTAATTGATTTTTTACTTCTCTTAAATTTTTGACTTTAGTATCAATATGTCCAAATTTAGCATTAAAAATGCCATCTTGATGCATTTTTAGCCAAATAGTGCCACACAGGGTGCTCTTGCTGCCCGCCTGACTAATGTGGAAAGTGGTCCTTGAAGTAAAGTGGACGCTCTGAGTGTGAAAAAGAGTGTCCCCACATCATAAACCGACTTCCTATCTGACTTTTATTACAATTTGAAGTTTTTTTATTAAACCACAAAAAAATGGCTTAAAAAAAGGAAAAAATTAATTTTCTTGGAAATTGCCGAAACTCTAGGGGGACCTAGTACATGTCCATACGACTCAATTCGAATGCCTAGCATGGTGAAAACCACCGACACGAAGGCTCTAATAACCTCCCTAGGCCGAAACACCAAGGTGACTACCCCAGCGTTGGAAGTGTGAGTGAAAAACTCAGAAATTATTAGTCGTTTGTTCAACAACCAATAATAACCAACGAAAAAAACACTTTGGGCTAGTCGACTTGATGCTTAAGTCCGGGAAGCCGAGCCTTTTATAAAAAATTAAATGCTAGGACATTTTTTACAATTTCCCCAAGGGGATATGAACATGTGTTACAAAAAATAAAAAGGTCATGAAGGCTTGAAAGGACTTCTGAAATCTGAATATGAACAAGTGTTTTGTTCATCATTGACGGCTCACTGAAAGTCCAACTAGGTGCAGCCTAGTCGGTAACAAATCCCAGATCTCTTTGGTTGACTTCTTCTCAACTATGTGAGGGTCAAATGATACTTCACCTCGTCCAAGATAATCCTCCTAACCTTCATATCTTTTAGGTTGTGAACTTCTAGGTCCTTAGGATCTATCGGCTCGGTCACCCCTATGCTTGCAAACTCCCACAGGTTGTTCTCTTTGAGAACCGGCATGACTTGTATCTTCCAAGGGCTGTAGTTGGAGGCACCCTCTAACCTATCTTCATATCTTATTCCTGCAACAACCATCTTCAACTTGCTGCCGTTTCTACAGGGACCCACTGCCTACTACCTAGATTTGCAACTTATTGCTACCCAGACTTTTTTTGGGCTGCTCGAGCTTGCTACAGCCTACTTCTGCTGCCCAGAATCCTTCTTGGACCTTTTCAGTCATTGCTTGAAATTACTAGGCACTTCCTAGGGCATGTTCTGGGCTACACGAATTTTGCCGACAGTTGTCCAAATTCTTGGGTCTACCCTAAGGTATGTTGTAGTTTTCTCGGGGCCTATACGGCTGCCCGATGACTTGTTGAGCTGGCCAGCGGCTGTCTTTTTCTCCCGTGCCCGCCTGTTTTTCCTTGTAGGCTATTGCTGGTGGCTCGGGCTTGTCTGGCGACTGGTGCCTAAGATTGACAACTTCCCCGTGAGCTCCTACACATTTACTGTCCATGGATTCCCTTTCCCAAGCCTTCTTCCACACTCCAACTCCTCTTGTTGTACGGTCCCAACACTTGCATCCCTTGTAGCTCACACTACGCCACCATGACCTCCGTGTTCACTTACTGCTCAAGCTCCCCAGCTCTCCCTCCCTCCTTTTGCAGCTCCTCTTCGTTGGCACTCCATTGTACGCCAACTGTCAGCTCTTCACGTGTGGACTCGATGCTCCCATGACTTTCATATCATCTCTTCCCAACACCCGTGGCTATGGCCCTTCCACACATCACCATCCGCCGCTACTCCTATCTCCTGCGCTGCATCCCACAGTTTATCTTCGTTGTTGCTTCAGCTCCTTGCGGATTAAGAACTACCAACTCCAACGCTCAACATTCCCACTTGCCAGCTCTGCCTGACCTTGCTCCTTACACGCAGATCCCTGAGTCTAATGCTTGTTGATACTGGGCCACCACTTCTATCTATTGTTTCATGACCACTCAGCTCGTGGATTTCCTCAACCACAACTATTGATTGCCGACAGTGCATGTGGCTGTAACATCATACAGACTGCACTATCTATCTCTACCGACAACTGTACTCTCGCTGTCCACCCATTCCTCCAGACTCCTTTCATAGCGTCTGCGCATTTCCCTTACTACATCGTGCTATTGGCGGCCCAATTGTGGCTCACCTTCCACGTCTGTAGTACCTCCTCTACCTGACACACGCTTGCAACTTCTTGGCTTGGCTAGCAGCCCCTTTCCAGTCGTCACTCAACCCACAACAAGATGTGCTTTTTTTTATTCTTTGTAAACCTCCTTGTCAAAGGGATCTCCTGCTTAGAGCTTCAACCTCGTCTCTGATACCATGTTAGTTTTTAGTGATCCCAGATGCAATCTTCAATCTCGACTAATTTACAACAATTATTATCTTAAAACACAAAGAAATCCTAACTAATTACGTTGTGGAAAAAACACAGGAAATCTCATGCATTTGACACCTAGATTTACCTTGGAAAACCCCAACTAGAGAAAAACCAACAATAGATGATATTTATTAACTATAAAAATCCTGGGCTCCCATTCTCGGAAAATGGCCTACTGAGGAATTACAATGATAAAATGCTAGCCTTCACACCTCAAGTTTAGTCCTTCGATCTTGTTGGTTACTAGCCCTCAGCTGCCCCTTGCTCCTTTCCTCTAACCCTGCCCTTGCACACTTGGTTGAAAGTCTTTCTCTAACCACTCAATGAGATCCCACTCACTCTGTACGACTGTTATGTGTCACCTCCTCTCACCTAGGCTACTTTTTATAACATTACAATATGCAAATACCTTGGGCCAATACCATGGGCTATCAAATTCCATGGGCCCTCTAGATCACTTTACATAAAGTAATTACAAAGTACATTAACTTTAATAGTTCAGTTTACTAAAGTGAATCTCCTAAGTTTGAGAGTTATTAATGATGACTTTCACTTGTAGACACTATCCACGTGGAAGTACCTGTCCATTGCTACAAAAAACAACACCTTGAACACTTACCAAGTGTAGAGTCCAGTTGTAAGCCCAATGAAACTGGAAAACTATAGTTTGATCCCAATCCTTTGAGTAAATCTTCTGAGTAGTCCAATTCCTGATCCTCCCTTTGCTTCTGCAAGTTCTCCAGCTTCTACTTCCTCAAATCATCCCATCTCCTCCCTCACAAATCAACCAAATTTCCCTCCTTATGCCATTTACTTGTTCCTAATCTTGATATGATAAGGGCTTGGCTAAAACATTAAGTTATGAATGGATTACTTTTAGCGTGATTTTTAGCAAGGAAGTGGACTTGCATTTGTTTTCATTGTGTATTTGGACCCATTATGTAATTTTGGTTTACGTATGTTTGGATACCCTAAGAATGGAAACCATAAATATGAGAGACAATTCTTTCCTTTGTGCAAGAGATGCAAAAACAAGCTTGCAGAAAGTTCTCTATATGCATGTTTCTTGATGGCCATGGAAAGATATGTACCAGCCTTTTGTCTATATTCAATGGTTCTGTCTTTCAACTGTTTGATGTGTTGTATGGCCTGATGAAAAATACGAGAATCAACTTTATTCTTGCTTTTATTTACCAATGAAGGATGTCGCACTAGACCTACAAACAATTTTAAGAATGTCCAAGGTCAGCAGTGTAAAATCATTATTAGAAGCTGTCAACTTGATTGATGTTAGGGGAGGAAAATGGTGGTGCTTACCCCCAAAATTCCACATTCAAGGGTATTAATGACTCTTTATTACAATCCAAAACCAATAACGTGTAATCAAATATGCATAGCTGTGAGAAGCCCTTAAGAATAATATATTGCTTAAAAATACTGTAACAGTCATCTGTTTTGTTGAATTCTGCATAATCAAAACTAAACAAGTGACACCTCTGCAATGCTATTGGCCTTTCTACCTTAAAAAATGTCTAACATGCTTACACATTTTAAAATTTAAAGTTAAACTGCTTCTAAAAAAGGCTAGTTAGGAGCCAATGAAAGCTCTTGACAAAAAATTTGGCCGTTAAGGCTCCGTATTAAACATCCAGCATTATTCATAGTAGAAAACTACCTCTTAATATTAATTGAATGAATCATGAAGTCTTGTGATTAAAAAAAGATGGAACAAACTGATAAGCAAGTAGACTCAAGTTAGAGATTGAACTTGTTAAAATCTTTAAATTCATCCTCACTTCCGATATGCAAACAAAAAATGCTTAAGGTGGGAAGCTGCTGAAATCCTCTCTCGAAATATTTGATGTAACATTTGGTGGATTCCCAACAACACTCTTTCAGGTTACATCACATCCACTGTGAGGGATAGTCCCCAATGAAATAATTAATTGGAGAAGACTCCTAGATGCAGAGATGTTTGATAGACTAAGTAGGCAACTACACATTCTCAGCTGCCACATGAAGCCAAATAAGTTTTGCCTCTTGTGTGAGGCTGCATTGGCATTGCCTCTAATCCCATTACTTAGGATAACTAGAAGGCATTGACAATTTAACATACAAGGGCATAACTTCTTGAAAATATGGAAAACACTACTTCAAAATTCTACTCTTCAGAACAACCTCTGTTGGTTTTAACTTTTTTTAACCCATGTCATTTGAATCACAAATTGTAGTAGGGTTGCCTTGGAGTTTAATTTTCAAATTTGTGTGGGTTGTGCTTGGATTTGGCATCTGCAAGCTTATGTGGCATAAATGGAATTTTGGTCAAGGGGAGTAGTCCTTGGATGACCCACTCCCTGTGATGGGTATCATGGATATTAAACGTAAGTCTACCCAGGAGGTCGAGGAACCTATGGGCATACTTCCAAGTAGTATCCCCAATGTCTGTCTGATCTCTTTCAGCTCTGCTGTGCTCTACTGTTAAGACTTGGGCTATTGGAACTCTGTTAAGAACTGTTGTTTGACTTCTGACAGAGTAAGAGCTACCCCACTCAATGGGCAATTAACACACTTCATATACCATTGTAGCGTTCTCCCTTTAAGTGTCGTATGGAACTCTATCAATTTGGTCACAGCTGGGATCCCCTTATACCTCCAAATGGCCTCGCATAGGAACCAATGCTGTTCTGCATCTTACTCTCCCTTCCCCTAAAAATCTGGTAGCCTTATAGGTGACCCTTCTTGGTTTCCCGCCATTGTACTAGGTTGGAATTCTATTAAGACAAAACCTCTTGGGCAGGGTTGTTTAAGGTCATTCTGGCTCTATGCTGGAATTGGATTATTACTCCCTTAATTAACCCCAATCTGCTATTCACTACCACTGCTATTTATCTCTAACTGTATTACACTATCACTACTACTTGGCTTTTTAACAAAGGAAACTGAAGGTTGGATTTCTTCTTCCATAAGCCTTCAGTGTTTTAAGTTTCTGTGTATTTCTTTAATCACAAATCTTGACAGCAATGACCCCAAATTAACCCCAATTCTTAAATCACTGAAAATACAAATAATAAAAAATTAAGAATAGGCCTCCTTGGACACCCCGTTGATGTTTTTAAGTTTTGTATTCATGCTACTCTACACTGATAAGTCTGTTATACTTATCATGTTAGATGTTTAGGTTTCCTGAAGGGTCAACTACAATTCTATCCCATTCCTAGTTTCTAGTAGAGCTAAGATTCTGGATATGTTGACGTCTTGCCAGAGATATTTTGGGATGTTTCCAGCCCATTTCTCTTTAGCAAACACATTTCCTGCTGTGACCTATAAAAAGAGAGAAAATACAATGTTTTTGACTGGCCTTTTTTTATCCCCCCTCCCTTCCTGGTGAGGGATGCAGGTGTCCCTTGTGGGGGTCTAGGGACATCCTATCATCCCCTATGGACAGTAGGAAACATTTCTCTCCCATCTCCCTGGCCTTGGCACTATGATGTAAGGGATGCATCTCCGTGAACATAGCTTTACTGTGTGGAAGCTCTGACAAAGGAGATTTACATTAGAGGGTTTCCAAAATGTCGAAAACTTGTCATTATAATTTGATTTAACAAATGCCAATTTCCTCAAATATCAAATGTCTCTATCTTTGCTTAACATCTTGAAACATCATGGCCTTCATTGGATATGTAAACTCCACATCTATGTTGCTTTTCTTTTGGCATTTCCTTTCCTGTTTCTTTACAATTGGTTTTTACTGCAAAGTTGTTTACCTGTTAACCATGTCTAGATGGACAGCATCTTTGCAGATTTATGTCATTCTGGGATGTTTCATGAGTTATACTCTGGTGTGCACCACTGCCTTGTTGAATGCATCATCAAGGGTTTTCATTTTAAGTTTGTATTGTCCCGTGATTGATTTCTAACTTCTTCATTCATCAAGGCACGTCTTAGCACAATGATAGAATCTCTATTGCATTCCTCCACTTGGCAAGGAATATGCACATGCGAAATATTTGTTTTTCTCATTTTATGAGAGGGTAGTTGAATTGTTGGAGACAAGTCATAAGATACCAAAATGATCATCTTCAACACAAATTCCACATGTTTTTTAAGTGCAAATTTCTCCATAGTATGTTTCTATACGAGGGTATCTCATAGAGAAATGCTTCATGGAAGAGACCAAGAATTTAGGGTCAAATTATTAAGTTGATAGTTGCTATGGAATCTGCACATGCTGCATGGAGATATATTATATTATTGTAAGTTTGGAAGCAGCAGACTTTATTCAGCTATTACATATGAAAATTAATCACAAGAGGTACAAATATCCTATGTAATATGTTTAGCTATATCTTTCCATGTTGTCCTCGGCATAATGGCTTTGCTTGTGATTTAATTCCATAGTTAACAGGTAAAACAGATTGACAAGATGTGAGGGATGAAAAATCTGTAAAACTATGAAAGTAACATCAACTAAACAAAAACTATGACCAAGTATGTTTGTACCGATTGCAAAATACTCTGAAATTTGATGAAGAAAGAATCATCAAAAGAACTTTAGTGGCATTTCATTTAATAACAGAAGTCCACTAGTTTCTATGTTTTCTATGGGGAATTCAATTTCTAGAACTTGCTGTTTTCTGAAGAAAAAAGTCTCCTTCAAAAATTCTCTTTAAACTTCTTGCCAGTAAAATAGTCTTCCAAACTCATATTACCAGGTAAAATCTCCTTCAAGAATGTCTCCAAACTCTCTACCTATCAAATTTGTCTAAAATTCAACGTCATATTCCCTATTGGAAATCTTAAACGAAAACATTTTTCCTCTAAGATATCATGAGGCAGAAACTATTATTTTTTCTATCGAAATTGCACTTGCAACGTCTCTCATATTAAACTGCAACAGAAATGGTTTGAGGGTTTGATTGAAGATGAAATTTGTAGCCAAATTTATAAAATCTAGACAAAAATCAAAGAAAAAGTAAACCTTTTCTAAAATTTTAAATAAAATCATTTTAGGGCTATTTTTGGCATGTCAATCAACCATTTGAGTAATAATTACATGAATGTAGATGTATTGATAAAAACAAGATCTTAGATATGTTAATATCCATGTATCTTCTTAAACCTTGCATTGTGGTGACAATGTTGTATGCTGAAGCAACAAATCAAAGACCTTCCACCATAGCTACATTATTTTTGACTTAAATGGATCTAATGTCCATTGGCCTATTAACTACTGGACATTATGCAATTCCATTAAGTTGTATTGTGTCTCCTTCAATCTTCATTGTAATCTCAATTGTTCATAGTCAGGGGAATGAATTTGTGATAGTTGAATCACTGAATCATTTAACTGATCCTTTTTTCTTGCTATTATTAGGTTATTGAGCTTGAAGCTCATGCTGTGAAAGGACAGGGGAAAACTCATGCCAAATGGTCCCCTGTTGCAACTGCACGATATAGAATGCTTCCTGAGGTAATAAATCCTAGATTCTAATATATTTTATTTAAGAAAAGTTATATAACACTGTTAAGAACTTTGTGAATAAATATACTCTAATTCCAGAAAGTAGTGTTACACACTGACTATAAATATATTTTCAGGTTGTTTTGCTGGAAGAGGTTGAGGATGACCTTGCTGAAGAGCTTGTTCAAAAGTGTCCTGTGAAGGTCTTTGACATTGAAGATTTTGGTGGAGGTGGGCCTTTTATTAAACGAAGTACATTTATCTCATTTTTTGCAGTGCAGAAAATACATATTATTTTGCTGCTTGGTGGTATGAATTGTTTTGTGGCTCCTAATTTGCATTAACAACGTAAAATTTGCTTGTATGCTAAACAGGGAAAAAGAAGGCAAAGGTTGTCCGTCCAAGAGACTGTACATTATGCCGTGAATGCATTCGTGGAGATGGGTGGGATAGGAGAGTAAAGTTACATCGTGTGAAGGAGCACTTTATATGTAAGTATCGTTAACTGGGATTTTGTAAATATTATTAATATTTGGCCTATTGACTCCATTTCTACTTTTAAAGCTTTATACTTTTCAAATATTTAAATTTTTTGCATTGTGCATTTTGTTTTCCAGTTACCATTGAATCAACAGGTGCATTGCCACCTGGGGTGCTTTTTACTGAAGCTGTGAAGATTCTCGAAGAAAAATGTGAACGGATATTGGTTGAACTCTCATGAGTTGAAAATGTATGTCAGCATATTCATTCCATGCAACTACATCTTAGTGCTGGAAAATCATTATGATCAATTTCAAAGTAATCAAAATGGCAAAGGTTGTGCCTGTAATGGATAATTTTGACCAGGTGATATATAGTGTGATTACTAAGTTTGAATTGAAAAGCCACTGTAAATGCATTTGAATTAGAAACAATTATGAATGAACGCTGTATATCTTAAAATGGTGAAGGCTTTGAGTTGAGATAATTCTTAGAAGCAAACCTGTGTTTTCCTTTACTATGAACTAATTCTTGTTTCTCTCCTATGTCGAAATGATTTGCACGAAGCTAAGACTTGGGACTTGACTCTTTGTTTTTTCAAACATTTCATGTTGAATTGGTTGAAGAACCTTCTTTCCTCCATGTTCTAATACTAGTTTTTATCATAGAAAGTTCCATGCTTTTCATGGTCATTGGTTAGCATGAGCAAGTGGTTGTTTCACTTTCATGTAAAACTGATTTGCACGAGGCTAATATTTGAGAATGCTCTGTCAAATATTGGACAGGGAACGCTCTCTGCTTTATATTTCAAACTTCTTTAATTATAGACATTATTTAGTAAAAAAGATTTATTTTCAGCATAAGTTACACACTAGGGAAAATTTCTCAATACCTACCATGAGCATTGCATAAAAAAATGTAGTATAATTGACAATCTATTGTGATAAGCTGTGTAACCGGACACGTCCAAACTGGACAACGTGTCTCGTGTCCCCGTGTCGGACACGGACACGCTGACAGGCAGTGTCCGACATGCCTGTCCAGCGTGTCTCGTGTTCGGACACGCGTGTCCGGGCACTGTCAGGATGTGTCCTGAAAACAGGACATGCGCAGGGTGAAAAAGACGGTCGGGCCCTCAATAAATCAATTTTTTTGCCTTTTTTTTTTTCATTTGCAAACTTGTGGGAGAGCTCTAAGAGGTTTTTTTTGCAGGTGAAGAGGATTTGAAGGCTTTGGAAGGGTGCTAAAGTCCATTGAAGGTGGATTTGGTTGGGTTGATTGCAAGCTCAACCATCAAACAAGAAGAACACTGTCTCATTCAACTAGGGGAGGAGCTAAATGGCAAAGGAAAGGGAGAAATTCTCCATATATTGTCTCCCCTCCTATTCCTCCAAACACAAGCTCTTCTACTCCTCTTTCTAGTGCTCCATCTGCTGCTAGTGGAGCTCATGCTCCATTGAACCCTGTTTTAGCAAGACAACAAGCCCAAGAGAAGAAATACCCTTTGTGGAGGTATGTGACTAGGAAAGAAGGGCTTGGGGCAAAGCTAGGTGGGGGAGGCAATGTGTCTTGGACTTGCAATTTTTGCAAGAATGACTTCAAGAGCACATACTACCGAGTTAAGAGCCATTTGTTGGGCCTTCCTAATTGTGGAATTTCTTCATGTAAAGTTGTGAGTGTTATCCAAAGGAAAGAAATGGGAAAGGAGGATCGAGAAGGCTTAGGGAATGTAGCAGCAACAAGTAAGAAAAAGAATGAGGATCCTCTTCCATTCTTAAGGAAACCCTCTACAAGTCGGCCTCCATTTCCACCTAGCAGAGGTGATACACATCTTGCAAAAAAGAGGCAATCTTCAAGTGGTATTGGTCCAATGGACAAGATTTTCCAACAAGAGGCACAAGAAGAGGTAGACCTCACCATTGCATTCTTTTTCTACCTCAACTTCATCTCATTCAATGTTGCACGGTCACCATTGTTTTTTGAGATGTGTCGAAGTCTCACCGAACGAGCTCCATCTGGTTATTGGTTCGGAGAAGCTTAGAACCACATTGTTGGTTAAGGCAAAGAAGGAGGTGGACAAAATTCTTGAGCCAATTAGATCAACATGGCCCTCATCTGGAGTGAGTATTGTTTCTAATGGATGGATGGATTTAGCACGCCATCCACTCATAAATATCATGGTATCTTCCCAAAATGAACCGGTGTTCTTGAAAGCGGTGGATGCTCTTGGGAAATACAAGGATGCACATTTTATGGGTGAGTTATTCATCAAAACCATTGAAGAATTAGGTGTTGATTCTTGTGTACAAATCATCACGGACAATGCACTTGTTTGCAAGGTCGCTGGCATGATTGTGGAAACTAAATATCCACAGGTATTTTCATTTATGACACCTTTCATTGTAATTTCAATTTGTTAATGATTTGAGGTGTTAACTTGTAGTTGTTAGTGTTGTAGAGTCATTTATACTTGTCTTTTTTGCTCTTACAGGTTTTTTGGACACCTTGCATTGTCCATTCTTTGAACTTTTACCACTCAAATCCATTTCTTCAGATGTGGCATGGATTGGCAAAATTATTGAGGATGCACGCCATATCCATAACTTTGTACAAAACCATACGAATGCCCTCACCATCTACAAAGAGTACACACATATTTCATTGCTGAAGATTGCAGATACTCGGTTTGCTTCTTCATTCATCATGCTCAAGAGGTTGAGGGAGGTCAAAACCGCTCTTGGATCCATGGTGATTTCAGAGTATCGGTCTTTCTGGAGAAAGACGGATCAAAGTGCTGCAAAAAAGGTGAAGGACACAATATGGGATGATGTTTGGTGGGAGAGGGTGGATCTTACCATTAAGATCATGGAGCCACTCATTTCTTTGTTGCGCTTTGCAGACACGGACCAACCCATCCTAGCGGATGTTTATGACGTGTGGGATTCCACGATTGAGTCCATGAGGACCATTGTGATGGAGAATGAGTGTCCCGAGTATGAGACATCAGCTGAGAACTTATGGTCCACCATTCAGGATATTCTTATCTCCAGGTGGGATAAGAATTGCACACCTTTGCATTGCTTGGCCCACTCCTTGAACCCCAAGTTCTACAGTCAGGAATGGCTCACTGGTGGGACCTCACACAGAGTCCCTCCTCACATGGATGGAGAGATTTCACATGGGAGGAAGATAGCATTTAGGCGGCTATTTCAGGATAGAGACTTACTTGATGAGGCAGAGGCGCGCTTTGTAGAGTTTTCCTGTGCTACTAGGATATTTGGAGGCTATGATGTGGTTGAAGACAGGGGAGTTAAGAAGCCCTATAATTGGTGGGCAACTCATGGGGCAACATGCCCTATTCTACAGAAGCTAGCCTTGAGGATCATCTCTCAAGTTACATCATCCTCTAGTTGTGAGAGGAATTGGAGCACATATGGCAACTTGTACAGTTTGAAGAAAAGCAGGCTTGAGCAGTCCAAAGTAGAGATGATGGTGTATGTGCACACCAACCTTCGTCTTATTTACAGGAAGAGGGAGGAGTGGGTGAAGGGAAAGACAAAGATGTGGGATGTCTTTCCTGATGATATGGGTTTGGACAACACTACTCAGTTGGCATTAGCCAACCTGAATCTTAAGGATCCAGTGCTAGAGCCGGTGACATTTGATGATAGTGATCCTTTGGAGGGGTCATTCTCCACACCAGCAGATATTGATCCTATCATGGTTGAGGAGGAGGAGGAGGAGAGCAATGATGAGTTTGTTGATTCAGGCATGGAGGAGGACGAGGAGGACTATTGATAGTTGAGACTCTTCATTCTTCTATTTTGATCTAGATTCTACACCTTTTTGTATTTACTATTGCCAATGGCATTCCGACATCTATGTAATACCAATACATTATATTTATACAGTATATTGTATACATTTTGATTTTCATGACTTAATGAGAAATATGGTTTTGAACTTTTGACTCATGTGTATTGACATCTTGATCTATGACTATTGACTATGATATCTATGTGTCTCATAATATGATTGTGATCACTGATTAGATTTGTAAATGTGTAATACTAATGTTAAATGTGCATTGATTCTTATTTATATTGAATATTTGTAAAAAAATGGATCTATATGTCTATAATTTTAAATTTTTAATATATATATATATATATATATATATAACGTGTCCTATGTGTCCTAATTTCAGGGGTCAACGTGTCCTACGTGTCCTGATTTTGGGGGTCAACGTGTCCGTGTCAGACACTCGAATCCCCGTGTCCTTCGTGTCCCGTGTCCCCGTGTCAGGTGACTTAGGTGATAAGTTTTGGTTCTTTATACTCTTCTGTTATGATTATGAATGAGGAGTTCCATTTTTGTGAAGAGAAAAATATTATAGATTGGGAAAGCATTTTTAATTGAGCTTGTTTTTAAGCTTTATAAATGAATAGTGATTTGACCATAGACATGGAGTTTCCTATTTTTCTGTTGCTGCAACAAATTTCATACAAAATCAGATATGATATAGATGCAACTTCTTTTCTCCACAATAGGAGTGGCAAAAGGGAAAGGCGGTCTCTATCTTGTGGGAGCTACATGAGAGAGCTAGATTAGGTGCATTTTTTAAATGCAGTAGCTACATTGGGTTTAACAAGAGCGGTTTGGTGTCTACCTAGTAAGGCCCTAATCAACCAAGTAAAGTCTTTGTCACTATCTATGTCACATGGTTGGGGTTCGAGTTTGGGTTCAACAAGGTTGAAGTTCAATTCAAATTCAAATTTTCTAATGAGGTTCACGATTAAATTTGTCTATACACATTTTAACTAGCACACCCACATAGTTTGTGGTTGGATCACACGGATAGGGATCAAATGGTTGAGAGATAGCAATGGAATCGTAGACACTTTGGAATCTTTTTTTGTTCCTCATATTCTTCTAGTTAAATGAGTTCAACGTTGAGTTATCCATGGCTAGCTACATGTTATCACCGACATTCTTCTTGTTATTCATTTATCAACTCTCAGTTATTTTTTATATTCTTTTTTTCTTATCTCACATTCTTTTAGTTATCTGTCATGCATTGTGGGTTATCCATTCATCAGCTATGAGTTATCCATGTATCGCTACCAGTTATTCATTCATCAACTACCACACACACACACACACACACACACATATATATATATATATATATTAAAAGTGGTTTGCCATGGAAGCCCACTTTTACACCATGGCTACGTCCACTTGAGAAAATATCTTATACTCGCTTGGCAAGTATACATGAACTTGCGCAACAACAACCCTCTAGATGGCCAATCACGATAAACAGCTCACCAACCTAATATTTCATTACATACAAGGGCTCCCAAGGAGCAAATGTCCTCAACGAGATTTGAATTCAAGTGGGGAGCGCAATAACCAAATCTCCCAACCACCCGAGCTACACCCAATGGACACACACACACACACACACATATAATTGTTTATAGTGAATTTTGAACGCCTGCCATATAATCAATCCTGATAGTGCACTTGTCTCATCATCGCAAATGAAAAAGCATAGGTCGTGGTCCACCCCAAATCTCAAATAAAAACGCCTATCGACGTAAATATATAAATATTTTATAATATATCAACATAACAAATATATTTTTATATTTTATATAAAATACTAACATTATGTTTATAATTAATATATAATTTATATATTTAATATATACATATTTATAATTCCAATTTAGAACTACAATTTGGAACTACAATCTATTCAACAAAATCTAAATAATTTGAATATTTCCAAGTATTCAACAAGATCTACATAATTCGAATTCTACATATTTCCAGGTATTTGAGACCACAAAATATTCAGTGAGATCTACATATTTCCAAGTATTCTATGAGATCTAAATAATTCGAATTTGCACCCGTGCTCTACGAGATTAGGGGCTCTATGAGTTTACATCCGCACAGTTTCCTTGGAGATTCGTCAGCTCATAAATATGAATTCATCCCTGGGAACTATGTCCCTTGAATTTCGTTGGCTTAGAACTATGAGTTTACACCTGCGCATTGTGTGATGTGTCCCTTGAATTTTGCCGGCGCATAAATACAAGTTTACACCTGCACGTCGTGTCCTTCAAATTTTGTCAACTCGAAAAGGCACTCTAGTGGGCACATCGACCTTGACCACATCCTACTCACCCTCCGGATGAAAAGATTACCATGCCCCATTAATTTCACTACCAAACTTCAACCTGAACTTGTATGAATTAGACTTTTTCCTTGAGGTTCATCGAATTTTGAAATTCTAGGTTCAAATCAGGCGAACCCTGTGACATAGGTCACAACCCTAGAGCACACACCCTCTTGATGCTCAAATTTTTCTTTTCAATTCCTAGTCATGTGACTCCACTTGAATTTCAACATAGGGACTTGACCACCCGCATCTACTTGCCAATGGACTATGCCTCTTCACCTAGGGAAAGCCCATGCCTTCACTCTAGGCTACATTCGCTAGACCTGCAACCTATTCCTAATGAATTGCCCACGACCAATCGTGGACTTAAACAAGACAAGCCAATACTGTGCACTTAACACTTAGCCAAACTCTTAAACATAAGAGAGTAAGCCATGCACAATAAACATGATAGTACACAAGAGTTTGTTGACACCCAAACTAGGTGTTGTAAGGTTTTTATTATTGAAACGTACAAATATGATCCAACATGAGGATACAAAAGAAGGTTCACCACTACACTGCCAATGCTTTTTTACAATAAAAAAACAAACCGAGGCAAACTTGCCCAATTCATCCCTTTACCTGTCATTGAGCTTTGTCTGTCAACGAATCTTGTTTACTGACGGATTCGTTTGTCAAGGAACCCACCTGTCGACAAAACTTGTTGCTCCTTGCAAGCCTACCACCTGCTTCACTTGGTCTTCAATAAACTTGGTTGTTGCAACATTCTTCCACCAACAAAGCTTTACCCTATGCCTTAGTTTTCTCTAAAGCGTTTTGTCCTTGGGAAACCCTTCAACCTTGAACCCTTGAACTTGCTTATTGTTGGATTGTAGACCTTTGTCTTGGATGTTCTACCTATTTCTCTCCAACAGTTTATCTCCCTTGGCTTGTTGCCTCAGGCCTGAAGCCTAACTTGCCTCTTACCTACTTGGACTTGTGCTTGTTCTCTCCCAAGCTTCCTCCTTTGACTCTTGGTGCACCCTCTTTATATAGGAGGAGAGTTATCTTTTTTATTCCACCAAAGTGGACATCATGCATCCTCTTGGTCACGAGTGGGCAACCAATGTGCAACAACCCTTTCCGAAGGTTACAACGTTCCTCCAAGGTGCTCAACAATGTTTGCTTATGCTTGTTGATGTACAACTATTTTCCCCTCTTTAGGTGTTTGACCACCGCATCTTAGGCTAAGTGGTTTTATGGCCCTTTTTTTGTTCCAATTGAACTTGTGCCAACTGCCAAAGCCTCTTTGTTGAGGCCCCTTTGGTTAAGCCTTTTTGCTCGACACCTTGTGTTCGCAAGTTTAAAAATCTCCTTGGTGCCTCGTGTAAGTCTACTTGATCGCTATGTTGACTGTTGAAGCCCCTTTGTCAAAGATTCGTTGTTGTGCACATGCCCAATCCATCATTCTCCTACCTGATGCTGCCTTGCACATTGTCTAGCATGCTTGAAGTGTTGATCTTTGCCTTGTTCATGCATAAGTGTGTTGGATATCGATGCACTTGATCCCAACAAGGACTATGCTGATGGGGGTTCATCGCTTGCCCCAAAGTAGAGGCATTACATTCCCCTCCACTCAAAGTGTTGTCCTCCCTGAGAACTTTGCTAGAACTCCCATCATTCTCACTAGTCTATTGTTCATCTTATACATACCCAAGGTTGCCAAAGCAACTTGTCACTGTCATCATCCTACCTGTTACTTTCAATCGTTCTATCCCTAAGAGTAGAATCCCATGAATAACAACTTGTCGGCATTGTTTTAATCTGGCCAGCTTTATGAAAAATTCATCTTCTGCAATCCCTTGAAACCTATTAAAAAAATCATTTTTGAACAAGTTCCAGGTGTATGAAAAATTGTCAGTGAAACACTGTCAACAAGTTGTTGCAAATATTTATTTCTTTTTGCAAATCTTATTGATTCTTGGCGGGTGTTTCCTATGTGGAAACGTGAAATGAGGCATCTAACATGTCTGGACTGCGGACATGGTCTGTACTAGGCATTAGTTTTTGTAACACCTCCATTAATGTATTATGGTCCTGCGTCTTGGTGCTCAAGTTCTATGTTATGGTGTTTATGTCTTGAGTCATGGTACTCATTTTGTCATCCAAATCTTTTTTTTTCCTCATTCATGATGTCCAATTTTTCATCTAGCCTTCTTTCTAGTACCATAACAACTTTGTCTTTGGTTTATTTCTGAAGCATTGTATTGTTATTTTTTATTTCTTCCTTCAACTTTTTTGGTTAATGACGAGGGTCTTGATGTCCTTCTCCGGTTTTTCGATTTGGTCTTTTAGTTCCGCTATGGTTTTGGTCTCTGTATGTGGAGGTGTGTATTTGGACCCTATTTTGCCTTATGGAGAGTTTAAAGACACTTAAAACCTTTGGTAGATTTGATGAGCTAATAATAATTATTATTGGGATTATTGAATAAGAAAACTAAAAATAATAAATTTAATATAATATTTAGATATTTTTATTTTTATTTCCAATTTTAAAATTTAAAATAAACATTAATATAATATTTAAATTTTTTATTAAACTTTTTAAGGCTTGAAGATGATCGGGTTTGGCAGCACGGGTATGGAGCAGGGGGGGAGCTGGAGGTAGAGCAGAGTGAAGGAAAGTGGATGGAGTGAGTGTGGGTGTGAAGGGTATATGGAAGCAAGCACATGAGGAGTGGAGCAAGCGGATGGTAGAGGCGCAGTCCATGAGAATGAGAAGGGTGAGATCTGGTGAGAACGCAGAGGTGCAGGTGGATGGACGAGCTGTATGTGAGTGATAAGCTACCAATGGGGCTTCAATATGGGAACTTTACAAGGTCCCCCAACCATATAAAAATAGAAAATTTAAAAAATTAAATAGATCAAATGAAAGGGGACAGCAAGACGATGAACCTTGAGCTAACATATTCAAATCCCAATGGTTTAATCTCATGCAATCTACACTTAAATTTTTTTGTTTGGGTACAATGTAAATTGGTATTGAAATGATCATTTTTAAAAATCTTAAATATCTTTTACCCAAATTGTTTTTGAAAAGTGCCTAACTTACTTTAGGAAAGTTATTTTCCTGGGTTTTGATTGATAGAATTTGTCAAAGTGTCATTTTTTATCCTTTTGCAAGTTGATGAAGCATTGGAACTTCTTTGTTTTTTTTTGGTTGTGTGTGTTTATCATTTTTTCTTCACACGAAACCTAAGGTAACTATTATGCATATATGAATAGGTCCACTTATACCATTGCACATGCATTATTGGCCTTAGTCATTTTTTGGCTTAGGATCCACCCCATTGAGTTGGTTGTGACACTGAGTAATATTTTAGTTGTAGTTGTCATAATGATGGTGGTGGAAGCATATAGTTCATGGATTCACTAGTTAGATTCTTACTGTTCTTTTAGTGCCCATGATGAGTCTTTCTCATATGTATGGGAACCATCATAGTTTTTCATGATAGTGATTGACTCACATGATTGTCTCTCATTCCTTTCTTGCCTTCCAGTGATGAGCTCCCATTTATATTTTTGTTATGCATTTTATTTTTGTATCCATCTACTTACATAGTAACTCATTACATAAGATATAAACTTAGATTCAATAGCATATATGGTATTGCTTTCATCATTGACGAGTCACTCAACAATTAATAGATGACACTTCATCATTTGTCATTGCGTGAGTGGTTTCCCTCTTAGCTTGACGGATAAAGATATATTTACTCAGTGGATTCATGTTGTACCTTGCTTTCAATTTTCATCATTGGTGGATTTCCTCACCTCTTTTGATGACATTAAAAGGGTATTTTTCATGTGTTATTTAGATATGGTGCATAAAATAGACACACTAAGTGGCACAACTTGGTCCAATATTTTTTTATCCTTATCCTCCATCTGCTAAAGATCATCCTATCGACACCAAATCCTTTCCTATAGGATTGTGATTTAGAGTAATTTTTAGAACCTTGGGGATCAAAGTCATTAGTGGAAAGCTCCCTTGCTATCAATAATGGGAATTCATAATTCTCCCTTGGTTGATAGATTCTAGTAAGTGTTTGACATCAACTCATTTATTCGCACTTTTTGGATTGCACCGGTTTACGTTGACACCAATTATCGACATTGATGGGTTTTTTCATGTTTTTTACCGGTATTAATTAATGATGGGTAATCAAATGATGTAAGCCATGTTTAATTTTGATTCATTTATTTGCATTGTATATTCATAAACATTGGTGGACTTGGAATGAAAACCTTGGGCTAGTAGTAGCATCTCTACTTTCTTGTTGCCTGAGTTGTTCAAGACTATACAACACATATAAGACATTGATATTTGATGGGTGGATTATATTATTATTTTATCCATCATCAAACATTATCCTATTGTATATTGAGACATAGATCCACATCTTATATGTTGATCGCTATGATATATGTTTGACATGAATCCACTTTGTATGTTTTCTATGGCCATGATTTTGCATTCTACATGGATCTACATTGCACTTCATTTGGAGACCATCAGTTAGTCTTCTAAACTCATACATTAGGGTGAATTTGTTATAGAATTATAAGTCCCACTATTACTTGATAAGTGTTTCTATCCTTGCACATTTACCTTTAGCAACATGTGCAACCATTTTAAATTTTGAAAAAAATATAAAGAGCTCATTAGCTGCATGTTATTGAACATTATTTCCATTGACCGAAAACCTGGACATGGTCAATACCTAGACCAACAACCTTAACAATTCTATTCAAGTATAAATGAACTTGAGGTGGGTGAGGGGACATCATTATCATTTTATCCTAATGCTGGAGGAATTGTGCATCAAATTCTTAGGTCTTTTACATATCATCTTTGATTAGAAACATCTTGTTTCTAATATCTTTCCTTTCCATGATTGTTTTAGGATCCTAATCATATAAATTATTCTTCCTTTTCGAGTTGATGAAGCATTTTAATATTCTCATTTTAACTATCTACATAGGAAACTAGAGTTTCTTGTCTTCGACATGATCAATTAGTGACCTAACCTTAGTCATTTAAGATTTAATTCCTAAACACATGTGACACTAATTTAATTGTTTTTTTCAAAATATTAAAGATATATATATAAGCGATAATGGTTTGAAAAAAGGAACATTGAACAACATCAAAATATTCAAGTCCTCACAGGTGACCTAATATGAAATAATGTTTCCATTTCTTATGCCCACACACCATAATTTTGTACATTTAGAAACATAAATTTGTGCTTGGAACTTTCGATTTTTATATACATATATAAACCTTGTAAACATGAATATAAGATAAATATCATACATGAACATAAGATAAATAACATTATACACTCGTCGACATAAACGCAAACATATATCATATACATTCATCGACATAAATATAAAATAAAGTTGGCATACACATGTGCATAAACATAAACATACTTACTAAAGATAAATAACATGTATACACATCCACAAAAAAATAAACATAAGATAAATAACTCATGTCAGCATAAACATAAGACATCATATATCCATCAAGAAAATATATGATATGAAATAATCCATCAAGTTTATAAAAAAGTAATTGTGTATTGTGGACATAATAATGAAAATAATACACAACATGAACAAGTGTCATCCAATATGGGGACCAGGCCCTTGACGAGCCGTGTGGTAATTCCCATCGCTAGTACCTCCTGCACCATGCCTCTGGTGTGGGGACAACATGTGACCGTAAATGTTGTCTAACGAATCGAACTGCAAAAATTAAAATTTCTAACTTTGTAAGTAAGTTCCAGATTTAAATAATATACTTAAATTTATAAGAATACATATTTTTAAAATTTTAAGAGGATGGATCAACTTACTTGACTCAAGTCCATGGTGAGATTTGACAAATCGTCTTGTGTTGCATCTCCAGGATAATAGTGAGTCGATGAGCCCTCGCCAAGATGATGTTGAATCAACCTTTCCAACTCATCTCTTAACATCACTGGAGCTGCAATCCCCAATTGTACATGATCCTGTGTATGGTGACATCATGCATGTCATAAAAAAAAACATTAAAAAGTAGACATCCACTTGAATTATGTATTGCATTAAAACATAAGTTATAGTACCTCATTGACTAACGATTGACGATTAGAATAAAAAGGAGACTACTATGTCTCCCAATCCTCTACAATGACATTTCCTCTACAATTTACAATTTGAGCAAGGGACAAAACGAAAGTAATGATAAACAAATTACAATTATACGCATGTATGCAAATTACAAGGTTAGGATGAAGGAACTAGCATAAGTGCCATGGGGACATCATCGAGGGCAATGGTTTCTTGGCCAACAAAGAAGTGGAATAGAGTGAATCCATAAATTCAATCCTCTGCATGGAACAAAACAAATCGGTATTACTTAGTTGAGTCTTTTGGATACATTACATATATTAAATATTATTATTCAACAACGTATAATAAAAAAAATAAGTACATAAATATATACATGTTGTGTCGACGACAGCGTGGAACTTTCATACATGTGAGAGTACGAGTCTCAGACATGTACAACATATGACACTAGAGACTCATAGTTAAGGAACCAAATATATGAGCCATCCATCCACGATAAATTAGGCTTTGTAGGTCTAGGGGGTAGTCTGGACCTCTTGTGCATGGCGACGACAATGCAACCCAATGTAGTGTGCATGACACCCACCATCAAAGAATGTGTCTCAATTCCAAGTTGTGATGGCTCGACTACATCCCTGGGTCGTAGAAGAATTCAACTAGGGATAGGAATCAATCAAGGAGGGGGTGGTATATCAACATGGTCTCTATAAGCCCTTGGACACTGATTAGTGCATCCCTTCCTGACGCCATAGAAAGGTGACAATGTACTCATGCAATACAGATGCATATGTAATATGATCTCTGAATAAATATGTTTAGCAAAGTATAATGATACCTATTCATGGTGGGGGAACATTCCCCATGCTCCAATAAACATATCATAAATATGAAGTGCATATGCCTCAAGCCTAAACTTGCACGATTGGAGTGGATATCCATCAACATGATCAGGAGGGATGTCAAACAAAGTGACCTTGAAATCCCTTCCACTTATTGTGGTTTCCACTGCCTCCCAGTTGTCAGGACCCAATACCTAGTCCCTCCTCTTATGGAAAGCAACAAGCCAAACGTCACTCATAGGCATCACCTTCTAGTAGATGTCCAACAACTCATTGACTACATCTATCATCATGGACATCGACCATATAGATGGACAACCAGGGTGCATGGATTGTACCTAAGCGCACAACAAATCACACTATGATCTAATCTCCTCGATCATGATCCTAGTTATCTCATCCTCCCAAGGAACATCAAAATCGAAATCAACAATTGACAAATAGATAAAACAAATGTTGTGTGCAAGCTTATGGATTTGCACTGTGTAGAAATTTAGTATTGATCGATGTGTTTCGGGTGGACCCTCCACCCATCATTATGATCATTCGAAGCTATGGCACAATAGAAAAGAAGAGGGCAATAGGCTATAAATAGAATTTTAAAAAACTAGCCATTAAATATAAACATTGGAGATAAAATTGCTTAGGGATAAAATAATAAAACAAATGTATTAGTCAAAGTAAAAAATACCGATACAAAATTTAAAGATACTAATATATTAAAACAAAATATAAATTTAATGTACCTGCATGATCATAAACTTCCTCACTCTGGTTTGAAGGGGTCAATGGATCCTGTCTATTGTGCAAGGCGCTAGCCACCATGTTGTCCTATTGATGCTCACCAGACGGCTTGGATGGCAAGTGCCTAGTCACAAACAACAATTAATAATTAAGCACATGTACATGTATACAATAATTTTTACTTCTATATATAATTCAATTAAAAAACAAAATTATATGTATATAATTTACATACGATTTTGCTTGCAATGTGGGGAGGGTGCTGCAACAACGGATTGTCCTGATGATTGTGATTGGAGAAGGGAAGAACCCTACTTTGTAGACCAATATGTATGAAACATTGAATAAAAATTATATATGTCATTATTTGAAAAAAATGATGTTTTGATGCTCTAATGTTCATATGATTTTATTGTCATGTTCTAATGTCCATGGCCAAGAACAACACCTTGAACCCCTACACATGACTTGCTGGGATATCCTTTACCTCTATGTGAGAACATACAAAAAACATTATGTGGTTTTGAGTAGTATGTATAGGTTTCAAGGTAGTATCACGAGGAAAAAGATAGTAATGATGATCAAACTACCATACATGGCCTCCCGATGGTATAATTATATTTTGAATGAGGATGTGCATGCCAATAGGAGATTTTGAATACCAGGTGGCATTCAACATGGTTGGGTGAAGAAACTTAGGGATTGGATTCTAAAGGAATATATTGGGCATCCATGGGAATGAACAACACTTTGTGCCAACAAACATGACATCTTGATTAGTTTATATTTACAAGTCTCTGAGTGGGAATATTGTTGTTATTATAAAGTGTTTGATACTAAGTATGTGCCTTTGGGTTTGGATATGGTTGAGGATGAAACATATGATTTATTCCCTAAAAAATATTTAAGCATTCAAAATAAAAATAAAAATATACTCAATCCACCAACACATGACCTTCTAAGCATATATCATTTAGTTACATTGAGGATATTGGTAGTACATAGCCAATTTTGAGTAGTATACCTATGGGTATATGGTTGTGGACTTGATTGGGGTGAAAACCGATACTTTTGTCACAAAATGAATATAAAAAAAAAATCAAAACCCAAGAAAATATTCCTCAAAACCAAATGTATGACCTCCAAAGAGATATTTGGTCTCTAATTAAGACTAACAAGTTTTAAAGAGCTAGCTATGGATCACAAAACCCTAAACATGGTTGATGGAGAAACATTGGCCTTAGGCCTTAAGTTAATATTTCATGCATCTAAGATGAAAAACAACACCTTAAACCAACACACATGACATCCTAAGATAATCCTTCACCACTTAGTGGATACATTAACACTATTTTAATCTTTTGAGAACTAATTATATTTAACTTTGACTCTATAATCTTGGAATTTCAAGTTATACATCTCTCTTTCTCACTAGACACACACACACACACACACACATATATTGTGGTTCACAAACCCCCCAACGGGGCTTCTATGTCCACAAGAAGAAATCATAGTGGAGCACCCGAAGGGGCTGCACCCTGTTCACTCTGATTATGGAGCTAACTCAAAGGGGACATCAAGTGAGGACCTTATACAACAATGTATAGCCACCCAAGGATTTGACCTCGATACCTTTTGCTCACAACTTACAACACTCAAGCAATTGAGCTAGCCCATCGGGATTTATAATTCTAGGGGGGCGAGGCTCGCTACATCCATAATAATAATTCTAACGCGCTCGACCCAATGGGACTCACCCTATTGACTCTAGTTTTTGGATCCTAACCCTAAAGGACCCATAGAATTGGATTCAGTAGAATTGAACCTCCGACCTCAACAACTATGGTCTTGGACTCGAAATATCTAACCAACTAAGCTACCCCTCAGGGCTTGAATATGTGTGTGTGTGTGCGCGCACACAGTTAAAAAAAGTAAATCTAAATTATAAAACACAATTAAAAGTATTAAATCTAAATTAAATTATTAAATAAAAAAACTATGTAAATCTATGTTACAAAACACAATTAATAAAAATAATTAGTTTTACATTTTTTAAAATATATTAACTAATTTACAAAAGCTGAATTTTAAACAAAAAAATTACTTAAATTTTTAAGCGTATAAGGGTTTCCAAGCCTACCTCGGCATCTAGAGGCCATGGAAGTAAGAGAGGCTCCTTGGTGGTGGTTGTTTCAAAAAGGGTTCACCCTCGATCAAGCTCACAAACCCTTGGTCAAGATCCTTGAAAATGTTCGGTTGAGACATTCAACAATAACCACGTTTTTTATAATAGTTTCTAGAAGCTCAATTAAGACATTAACACTCAATTGAGGGGTTGAGAAAACCCTCAATCGAGACATAGATTTTGATTAAGCGTTAAAAAAAGGCTCCATCGAGAGCATTTGTTTAGCACGATCGAGTGCTTTATTTAACCCTGATTGAGCATTTTAAATCTTGATCAAGGGCTTAAAAAAAGATCAACCGAGCTCCCTTTTTCCCCCTCCTTTGCCTTTGTTTGCCAAAAAGTGTTTCCCATCTTCATGGGAAGACCTTGTGTCTCTTAATGACTATGTATTATTATTATTGTTATTTATGATTATTAATACTTTGTGTGTGTGTGTGTGTGTGTTACATCCAAACTAAGCCAAATTTACAGAAAGAGTGTGTCAAGTCTTTCGAGAACTATTCACAAAAAAGTGGCAAAGGAATATCTTATTAAAGGTAGCTTCACCTCTCATAGTCTAAACTCAATAATTATGTTAGCACTATATTGATTACAATTCAATTATAAATTCTTGAGACAATTACAATAGAAAAGATAGATATCCGAAACACAAAATAATATGAAATAAACGATATACAATTGACACTTGAATATCGTATTTTCATATCACATTTCAATGTTACATATGTGTAGGAAAATGGTGTTGACATAATTCTAGGTTTAATCTAGATGGGAAACATTGGATACCTTCACCTTGAACATGAAAAAAAATTACTTGATATTATCTTATGAACTCCAAATGAAGATGTGTCAACCATGATTTCTCAACACAATCAGAAACCACAAAATAAAAAATAAGATCAAGGGAAAATGTTTCAAGATTTCAACAAGGTTTTGACATAAAACTAAGAATTTCTCATCTAGAACTTTGGCACAACACCTTACACATAAACGTTAAAAACTTAAAACATTGGGAAAATGAAAATGGAAGTGTGAGTCATCAACAAAGATAATTTAATGTACCCAACTTGACAATATTTTCAAAAGCTAAAGTACAGAATACAATACAAACGACTCAACAAATATAAGTGAAGACAACATTTTAAATATTGTTCACAATAAAATATCAACAATCAAAATGATACAATTATGTGATGACCTAGTAAACCTTAAAGTGAAACAAAAGAAGACTAGACCTGAGAAAAAGAGAATGAGTTACTTCTAGGGGCACCTTATTGGTTGGCATCCGAATCACAATATCTTAATTAATAAACTATGAACAAAAACAATATGCTGCACGTATTTGGAAGATTCTCGATTTTGATGCAAGTGGTCTTAAAATTGAAGTCACATGTGGAATCACAATCAAATAAATTCTAAGAGTAACATCAATGAAAAATCCCAAAGAAGATTGGTGTAACAACACCAAAATCCCATAGTAAATTTTTTTTTAACACGTAAGGTTATTTAGAAGACCAAAACTGGTTTCACATATTATAAAGCCTAGATCTTAATAATTTGATTAAGGTCACTGCATTAATGATCCATATTACTCTGCTCTAGAATTACAGTTTCCAAGTCTTATACTAGCTTACTTGCTTCTCAAGGTTCATATGTTATGATTGCCTTGTCGTAAGTTACGATTTGTGTGCTTGTTTTGTTTTTGCATAAGGATGGTTGTTGTCATGCTTTAACGTTTCTAAATATTTGCTTACAAGTCCTATTTCAAATACTAGGTTACTAGGTAAATAGGTCTTACTTATCTTATCAAGGACCTTCTATTTCAACCATGGATGTTTGGTGACCAGCCTATCAATTCTCTAAGGCTACATTTATTCTCGGCATCTCGTTTGCTACGTCACCAACAGTTGATTCCTCCCGAATTGTATGCACATTGCTTAAATTCCTCTTTCTGTTTGGACAATCCTTCGCATAATGAGGTCCCTGACATTCCCAGCATTTCATAGGATCTCTTTGTTCATTATTTTTAACATAATTATTAGGCATGTCTCTGGTCTTTGGTGCTATAAAATTCTGTTGTGTTTTACTTTTAAAATATGTTCCTTGGTAAGTATTCTTAGAATAGTTTCGAGAATTGTTTCCGAAATTTTTGTTGGACTTAAAACATTTTCTTCTTTGTTCAAAGTTATTAGTTCTTTTACCCTTCCGGTTAGGTACACCTTCTCTTTTATTTTTACTTTGTTCAAAACAGAAATTAGCTTTCCTCATTGCTTACTAAAGGTTTTTTGGATTATCGTATTCAATTCTGTCCTTGAAGCTAAGAGGTAAACAACTCAAAAACCTCTGTATCTTAGGATTTTCATCGATAATATAAGGTACATATCGTAAAAACTTAAAAGTTTACTACTTAGTTCCTTCATAGTCATTGAACCTAACTTAAGATCGTATAATTCCTTAGCTCTTTCTTCGTAATACCTTTTAGATAAAAAATTTATTTTGAAGTATTTCTTAAAAGTCCTCCAAGTTACATACTTTTCTTTAATGTTTTTCACTCTTTTTATATCCTGCCACCAGATATCAGCTTTTCCAGTTAAGTTATAGATATTCATTCTAGCTTTCATCCTATCTGAGTAATTATAGATTTGAAAGTATTTTTTCATACTTAACAGCCATGCCTCAACTTCTTCACCATTTTCCACCTCACCATTAAACATAGGGGGTTTTATCTTCTTAAACTCTCCTGGAATTTCTTCATATGTTTTATATTTTCTCTTTTTAGGACCATTGTCGCTATCACTACTTTCACTGGAATATTTATGCTTTCCATTGTGCGACTTAACCTTAATTCCTGAAGAGGAATTACTTTCATTATCAAAAAAAATTAATTTCTTACCTTTATCTTTGTAAGATACAGTTTCATGTTCTTTTCTTTTATCATTTCCTTCGTTATGTAATTTATCTAGCAATATTTGATTCGGCTCTTCCTGTGCTCTTAGGATTATTTCATTATCTTCCTTTATAGTATATAATTAAACTTTTAAGTCTTTTACAGTTTTTACAGTTTGAAGTAATTCAGATGGTTGATTGTTTAGTTCCGCATATATATTATCTGGATTATTATGATGTGATCCATTTTCAATAGATGCTTCTACTCCTTCCATTTCCTGCAAAAAATAATTATATTTCTGTACATAATTTTTTTTAGCATAGTTAGTATTTTTGTTTTCCTGTTTTGTATGCGAGTTGAGCCAGGTTCAGGCCTAGTGTTTGAAGCCTTACTCATTAGAGAGAATTTGAGGTCAAAAATGGGCCTCCTAAGAGATGTACTACAAAGATATAAGATATATTAAAATATTATGAGTTAGGGGTTTTATGGGGTGGGTATATATGACAACTCACCTCCTACACTATTTTTTATGCACAATATAAATAACCATGGTT